>CM054057.1:45949400-46374608 GCA_028641055.1 Alopecurus myosuroides | reverse complement strand
CCCGTGTCTTACTAGCATGCTTAGGGTTGTTTTTGCTCGAGTCTGATGTCCGTTACTTTCTGTTACTATATTTCTATCATGTTCTGGGGCTCGATGTGAAACAACAACCTGTTAATTTTGAGGTAATAATAATTTGATGATAAGGCACCGGCAGGAGGCCCGGCGTGGTTTTGAGGCCTGCTAGTGTCGACCCTAATTAGGAAAAGGGTCTTGTCTACTGATCCATGATGAGCGCACTAACCGCATGTGGGAAGCGTGTATGGGCGCCCCCCTCAATTTGATTCGATTCGCATCTCGTCCAAATCGCCTCATTTAGTTCGGGTTTTCCATTTGCCGCATGCATATTGCAGGTGCGAACCCTTGGCGCCAGGGTGGAACTTTTGTAGTCGGCATTTAGGGAGACACGTTCTTAGAGTGCTATGAGGGTCCCCTTTTCTTCGTGGGGCTTGATTAGCTGTGCGCTCAACTGCACGGGGTTCTTTGGGCTTGATGCGAAGAAGAGTTGAGTTGTGTTGAGTGCCTCGCTTGGTGGAAGTGCATTTCCATCCTGGCGGGGTATTCTTACGTGTACGGCCAAATTGGTGCATCCCTGCAGGGTTAAATCTTCTCGAGAAGCCGTGTTTTCCGCGGTTATGGATTACTTGGTGAAAGTACTGGCTAACAAGTACTCAGAACAACTTACACCTAACTAATGATAAATTGACTACTAATAGTCTTATTGACAACTTGAACCATCATTAATCCAACGGTGTGAGTTATCCTCGGATTGCTTCTTTGGATAAGGGGCGAGATCCAAGATGGGTTTGTTTGGAGTTAGTTATTAGTTGGTTCCGATACGCTATCCTATCCCTTTCCTGATAGCCGGAAGTTGTAGCATGTTTCTGTAGTTGGTTAGAGCAGCCAGTTGCAGCATCTTTTGTATCACCCCTTTCTTTCGTTGAACCCAAAGCATATATGCTTGGTGTTGACGGGTTACACTTTGGTGAACTGTGAGTCTTGCTTGCCAGTACGTTTATGTACTGACCCCTTTGGGGCTGTGGTTTCCGCAGACTACGTTTCCGAGGATCCCCATGGTGGCTACTACGTGGAGTTTGACGAGGCTGCTGACGAGTAGATAGCGGACCCGGGCAGAATCCGAGACTTCGTGGATGGGCTCCGTCTTTTTGTTTCCGGCCTCTTAGGCCTGTTTGGTTCTTGTCTGTACTCAGACATGTTGAATGCTTCTGCTGTGATGTAATGATGAATTGTTGGGACATGTGTCCTCTAGATGATTGTATTTGCTATCTCTGCTCTAGTGAGAGCTATTTGCAACTTATTTCCATCTTTTGTGTCGTAGAGATCTGTTGTGATATCACTTGTTCCAATGCCGTTGACGTACCATGTGTGTATGTTTTGAAGTACGTCAATGGAAGTATCTGGATTTCTATGGGATGGTTTGCGCAGACGATGAATAGTAAGAGAATGGTTGTCACAGGTTTACGTGTTGGCCTGCTCATATTGAGATGCGGGTGCCGGTATGCCCCGTAAGCCATTTATCTACTGTTTAACGGACTGTGAGTATCCCCTAGAAGTCCGGGTGCGACATTTACTTGCAAAAAGAGGAGGGTGTCTTATAGATACATACCACAGCATAGTGCTGCAAGTTTGTGACAGTGAAACGAGTCACAACAGGAAGCCCAACATAGGGTCCAAGGGGTAGAAGCCGGGCCAGGCGGTTCTCCTCGTGATTGTCGAGATTGGCTCTTTGGGCATATACGATGTTGGCATCATCATGCCTCTCATCAGCAGAATTGTCAAAATCCTCATCATGGACCTCATTATTAGAATTGCTAGAATCCTCATCATGCATCTCATCATCAGAATTGCTAGAATCCTCATCACGCATCTCATCATCAGAACTGCCATCTACGCTGCAAACTGAGTCATCTTCGCTTGAAACTGATTCATCTTTGCTTGAAATGCAAAGTGAGTCATCTTGGGCGTCACCAATAATAGCAACGTAGATAGTGGGCCTTGGTATCATGGAAAACACTAGTATGTCTCCCACGGAGATGTTCTTTTCCTCGATGAACCAGTCCCATTGTATCCCGTGCAAACGGGTCTTGCTCTGTTCTTTTGACACACGAAAGGTGTACTTCCTGCCATGGGAACTAAACAGCACACGCTCGCCTACTAACTTGTTGAATGTTATCCGAGCAGTGCATGGTACAGCTTGTGCATCATAAATAAAAAGAAATGTGGAAATTAGATATTCTAATAAAAACACAATACATAGTACAAGTGTAAGAAGAAGAATTGTTTTCTTACCACTGACTTGAGGTGACACTCTTGTACAGCAACACCGAACTTGGATGCAGAAGGATCAACATTTGGGCAATTATTCTTGCATACAGGGAATGGAATACGCTGTTAATCAAGCAAAAAAGAAGCAGAAATTACAAAATGTGCATATAAGCAGATTGGTTCTAAAAAGGAACAATTCTTTCATGAAGACATTTATGTAAAACTGGGGCCAAACTACGAACAACTGGTAATGCCTCATAATAAAAGCACAACCATGTTTGCCAAGAAGTAATTCTACACTACCAAGAGCAATGCACAATGAATGTGCTTGTACATTGCACAAGATAGTATGGAACCGTCATTGCAATGATATGGTGACACATTTTAATCATCGAATTAAAGGGATCATGCACATTCAAAACCAGATATATAGTCACAGCTCTGTACTCATTGGCCTCAGGGAACATAGAGACAAAGCAAGCATACACAACTTTGCTACGCCAGGTGGGCCAGCAAAAGCAAAGACATGGCATATCTATTTATGTTTGGTTCTTTCTTTTGTTGGCCATCTGGTGGAGACAGTGAGGCATCAGCCAAATATACATGTGTCAAAGTCATCATCATTGACCAAATCAGCTCATAAATTGTGCATAGTGATAACAAGCCTCATAAACACATAGGTGATAATGCATTAAAGAGCATCCCTAGAATTCATTGTAAGATGCAGTCAGAATAAACACATATGGAACAATGCAAAAAAATGTAAAACAAGCCTCATAAACACATTGCCAACACTTGCTAGAAGAACGAGCCCAATACCAGGAAGTAATACAAGACGTGGCCTTGTATCACTGCCACGTATTGTATCTGATCTCCTAGCATTTATATGGCATGCAAACCAAGGGGGAAAAAGTTCTCATAATAGCATGTACGAATACAAATACTCAAATTGTATACACTACAAGGTACTATAGACACTATTTTTGCCTTTACCATGGCCTAGGTTAAATCATCGGCATATAACGGGGACATTGAAGGCAAAGAAAAATGGAACAATGGAAACAAATGTAATACGAGCCTCATCTATCATTGCCATGCAAACCAAGCGCAAAAGGAGTGCTTATAATAGCATGTACGAATACATATACTCAAATTGTATACACTACAAGGTATTGTAAACACTCTCTTTGCCTTTACCATGGCCTAGTTTAAATCATCGGCATATAAAAAGGAGGAAATTCAAGGCAAAGAAAAGTGGAACAATAGAAACAAATGTAATACGAGCCTCATATATCATTGCCCCCCTGGGAAAAAGATGGAATTGTCGTTCTGCCCCATCTACATGAGCCAGAAGGGGGTATAAAAGTGGAACCAATTTCTTGGTTGTGTTAGGTTAGGCCGAAGGAACACCCAATATAATGGTAGGGCCCACATCTTAGAAATATTCCCCCAGTTCCGTCAGATCCGGGAGTTTCAGGCTCTAAGTAGTCCTGGAACACGCCAGAGAGAATCCGACGCCGGTGAAGCCCTAACACATAGAGAGAGAGAGGTAATCTCGGGTATACATGACCATGACACACTCTAACACACATGTTATGTCATAGCATGGGATTTAGTGGCATTCATACCATACGGAGCCCCCCTCCGGAGAAACCATAGCCCCGGTGGGGAAAAAGGCGGAACTGCCGTTCTGGCCCCTCTACGTGAGTCGGAAGGGGCTAGCAAAGTGGAACCAACTGTTTGGTTGTGTTAGGTTAGGCACAAGGAACACCAAATAAAATGTTAGGGTCCACCTTTTGGAAAGATTCCCCTAGTTCCGTCAAATTCGGGAGTTTCGGGCTCTAAGTAGTCCTGGAACCCGCTAGAGAGAATATGACGTCGGTCAAGCCCTAACACAGAGAGCGAGGGACTCTTGGGAATCCCAGAACCATTACACATTCTAACACACATGGTATGGTATACGTACCATGGGATTTGGTGGCATTCAGACGATCCGGAGCCCCCTCCGGAGAAACCATAGCCCCGCTGGGGAAAAAGACGGAACTATCGTTCTGCCCCATCTACGAGAGTCGGAAGGGGGTAGCAAAGTGGAACTAACTACTTGGTTGTGTTAGGTTAGGCCCAAGGAACACCCAAGAGAACTGTAGGTCCCACCTCTTGGCAAGATTCACCCGGGAGTTTCGGGCTCTCAATAATTAGTCCTGGAACCCGCGAGAGAGAATCCGACACCGGTGAAACCCTAACACAGAGAGTGAGGTAATATCGGGTATCCAAGACCATGACACTCTAACACACATGGTATGTTATACCATGGGATTTGGTGGAATTCATACGATCCGGAGCCCCCTCCGGAGAAACCATCGCCCCCCGCTGGGGAAAAAGGCGAAACTGCCGTTCTGGCCCCTCTACGTGAGCCGGAAGGGGGTAGCAAAATGGAACCAACTATTTGGCTGTGTTAGGTTAGGCACAAGGAACACCAAATGAAATGTTAGGGTTGACCTCTTGGCAAGATTCCCCTAGTTCCGTCCAATCCGAGAGTTTCGGGCTCTAAGTAGTCCTGGAACCCGCTAGAGAGAATCCTACGCCGGTGAAGCCCTTACACAGAGAGCGAGAGACTCTTGGGAATACAAGACCCATTACACACTCTAACACAAATGGTATGGTATACCATGGGATTTGGTGGCATTCAGACGATCTGGAGCCACCTCTCCGGAGAAACCATAGCCACGCTGGGGAAAAAGACGGAAGTGTCGTTCTGCCCCATCTATGTGAGCCGGAAGGGGGTAGAAAAGTGGAAATAACTGTTTGGTTGTGTTAGGTTAGGCCCAAGGAACACCCAAGAGAATGGTAGGGCACACCTCTCGGCAATATTCCCCCAGTTCCATCACACCGGGGAGTTTCGGGCTCTCATTAATTAGTCCTGGAACCCGAGAGAGAGAATCCGACACCGGTGAAACCCTAACACAGAGAGCGAGGTAATGTAGGGTATCCAAGACCATTGCACACTCTATCACACGTGGTGTGGCGTGTAATGGGATTTGGTGGCATTCAGACGATACGGAGCACCCTCTCCGGATAAACCATAGCCCCGCTGGGAAAAAGACGGAATTGTCGTTCTGCCCCATCTACATGAGCCGGAAGGGGATAGCAAAGTGGAACCAATTTTTTGGCTGTGTTAGGTTAGGCCGAAGGAACACCCAATACAATGGTAGGGCCCACCTCTTGGAAAGATTCCCCCAGCTCCGTCAGATCCGGGAGTTTTGGGCTGTAAGTAGTCCTGGAACACGCCAGAGAGAATCCGACACTGGTGAAACCCTAACACAGAGAGAGAGTCAATCTTGGGTGTCCACCATGCCACACTCTATCACACGAGGTGTGGCGTGTAATGCGATTTGCTGGCATTCAGACGATCCGGAGACCCCTCTCCGGATAAACCATAGCCCCGCTGGGAAAAAGGCGGAATTGTCGTTCTGCCCCATCTACATGAGCCGGAAGGGGGTAGCAAATTGGAACCAATTTCTCTGTTGTGTTAGGTTAGGCCGAAGGACCACCCAATACAATGGTAGGTCCCACCTCTTGGAAAGATTCCCCTAGTTACGTCATATCCGGGAGTTTCGGGATCTAGGTAGTCCTGGAACACGCCAGAGAGAATCTGACGCCGGTGAAGCCCTAACACACAGATAGAGGTAATGTCGGGTATACAAGACCATGAAACACTATAACACACATGGTATGTCATACCATGAGATTTAGTGGCATTCATATGATCCGGAGCCCCCCTCCGGAGAAACCATAGCCCCCCGCTGGGGAAAAAGGCGGAACTGTCGTTCTGGCGCCTCTACGTGAGCCGGAAAGGGGTAGCAAAGTGGAACCAACTGTTTGGTTGTGTTAGGTTAGGCACAAGGAACACCAAATAAAATGTTAGGGTCCACCTCTTGGCAAGATTCCCTAGTTCCGTCATATCCGGGAGTTTCGGGCTCTAAGTAGTCCTGGAACCCGCTAGAGAGAATGTGACGCCGGTGAAGCCCTAACACAGAGAGCAAGGGACTCTTGGGCATCCCAGAACCATGACACACTCTAACACACATGGTATGGTATACGTACCATGGGATTTGGTGGCATTCAGACGATCCGGAGCCCCCTCCGGAGAAACCATAGCCCCGCTGGGGAAAAAGACGGAACTGTCGTTCTGCCCCATCTACGAGAGTCGGAAGGGGGTAGCAAAGTGGAACTAACTACTTGGTTGTGTTAGGTTAGGCCCAAGGCACACCCAAGAGAACTGTAGGGCCCACCTCTTGGCAAGATTCCCCCAGTTCCGTCACACCCGGGAGTTTCGGGTTCTCGTTAATTAGTCCTGGAACCCGCGAGAGAGAATCTGACACGGTGAAACCCTAACACAGAGAGCGAGGTAATCTCGGGTATCCAAGACCATGACACTCTAACACACATGGTATGTCATACCATGGGATTTGGTGGCATTCATACGATCCGGAGCCCCCTCTGGAGAAACCATAGCCCCCACTGGGGAAAAAGGCGGAACTGCCGTTCTGGCCCATCTACGTGAGCCCAAAGGGGGTAGTAAAGTGGAAATAACTGTTTGGTTGTGTTAGGTTAGGCCCAAGGAACACCCAAGAGAATGGTAGGGCACACCTCTTGGCAATATTCCCCTAGTTCCGTCACACCTGGGAGTTTTGGGCTCTCATTAATTAGTCCTGGAACCCGCGAGAGAGAATACGACACCGGTGAAACCCTAAAACAGAGAGCGAGGTAATCTCGGGTATCCAAGACCATGGCACACTCTATCATACGTGGTGTGGCGTGTAATGGTATTTGGTGGCGTTCACACGATTCGGAGCCACCTCTCCGTATAAACCATAGCCCCACTGGGAAAAAGACGGAATTGTTGTAGTGCCCCATCTACATGAGCTAGAAGGGGGTAGCAAAGTGGAACCAATTTATTGGTTGTGTTAGGTTAGTCCCAAGGAACACCCAATACAATGATAGGGCCCACCTCTTGGAAATATTCCCCCAGCTCCGTCAGATCCGGGAGTTTCGGGCTCTAGGTAGTCTTGGAACACGCCGGAGAGAATCCGACATCGGTGAAACACTAACACAGAGAGCAAGTGAATCTTGGGCATCCAAGACCCATGCCACACTCTATCACACGCGGTGTGGCGTGTAATGGGATTTGATGGCATTCAGACGATCCGGAGCTCCCTCTCTGATAAACCATAGCCCCGCTGGGAAAAAGACGGAATTGTCGTTCTACCCCATCTACATGAGCCGAAAGGGGGTAGCAAAGTGGAACCAATTTCTTGGTTGTGTTAGGTTAGGCCGAAGGAACACCCAATACAATGGTAGGGCCCACCTCTTTCAAATATTCCCCCAGCTCCGTTAGATCCGGGAGTTTCGGGCTCTAAGTAGTCCTGGAACACGCCAGAGATAATCCGACGCCGGTGAAGCCCTAACACAGAGAGAGAGAGAGAGAGAGAGAGGTAATATAGGGTATACAAGACCATGACACATTCTAACTCACATGGTACGTCATACCATGGGATTTAGTGGCATTCATACGATCCGGAGCCCCCTCCGGAGAAACCATAGCCCCGTTGGGAAAAAAGGCGGAACTCCCATTCTAGCTCCTCTACGTAAGCCGGAAGGGGGTAGCAAAGTGGAACCAACTGTTTGGTTGTGTTAGGTTAGGCACAAGGAACACCAAAGAAAATTTCAGGGTCCACCTCTTGGCAAGATTCCCCTAGTTCCGTCAAATCCGGGAGTTTCGGGCTCTAAGTAGTCCTAGAACCCACTAGAGAGAATCTGACGCCGGTGAAACCCTAACACAGAGAGCAAGGGAATCTTGGGCATCCAAGACCCATGCGACACTCTAGAACACATGGTATGGCGTGCAAATGGTATTTGGTGGCATTCAAACGATCTGGAGCCACCTCTCCGGAGAAACCATAGCCCCGCCGGGGAAAAAGACGGAACTGTCGTTCTGCCCCATCTACGTGAGCTGGAAGGGGGTAGCAAAGTGGAACTAAATGTTTGGTTGTGTTATTTAGGCCCAAGGAACACCCAAGAGAATGGTAGGGCACACCTCTTTGCAAGATTCCCCCAGTTCCGTCACACCCGGGAGTTTCGGGCTCTCATTAATTAGTCCTGGAACCCGCGAGAGAGAATCCGACACCGGTGAAACATTAGCACGGAGAGCGAGGGAATCTTGGACATACAAGACAAATGTCACAATCTATCACACATGGTATGGCGTGGAATGGGATTTGGTGGTATTCAGACGATCTGGAGCCACCTCTCCGGACAAACCATAGCCCCACTGGGGAAAAAGACGGAGCTGTCGTTCTGCCCCATCTACGTGAGCCGGAAGGGGGTAGCAAAGTGGAACTAACTGTTTGGTTGTGTTAGATTAGGCCCAAGGAACACTCAAGAGAATGGTAGGGCCCACCTCTTGGCAAGATTCCCCTTGTTTAGTCACACCCGGGAGTTTCGGGCTCTCATTAATTAGTCCTGGAACCCGCGAGAGAGAATCCGACACCGGTGAAACCCTAACATAGAGAGCGAGGGAATGTTGGGCATCCAAGACCCATGCCACACTCTAGCACACATGGTATGGTGTGCAATGGGATTTGGTGGAATTCGGACGATCGGGAGCCCCCTCTTCGGATAAACCATAGCCCCGTTGGGGAAAAAGACGGAACTGTCGTTTTGCCCCATCTACGTGAGCCGGAAGGGGGTAGGAAACTTGAACTAACTGCTTTGTTGTGTTAGGTTAGGCCAAAGGAACACCCAAGAAAATGGAAGGGCCCACCTCTTAGCAAGATTCCCGCGGTTCAGTCAGATTCGGAAGTTTCGGGCTCTAAGTAGTCATGGAACATGCCAGAGAGAATCCGACGCCGGTGAAGCCCTAACAAAGAGAGCGAGGTAATCTCGGGTATCCAAGATAATGACACACTCTAACACATATGGTATGTTATATGATGGGATTTGGTGGCATTCATACGATCCGGAGCCCCCATCCGGAGAAACCATAGCCCCGATGGGGAAAAAGGCAGAACAACCGTTCTGGCCCCTCTACGTGAGCCGGAAGGGGGTAGCAAAGTGGAACCAATTGCTTGGTTGTGTTAGGTTAATCCCAAGGAACACCAAATAAAATGTTAGGGTACACACCTCTTGGCAAGATTCCCCCTAGTACCGTCAAATCCGGGAGTTTCGGGCTCTAAGTAGTCTTGGAACCCGCTAGAGAGAATCCGACGACGGTGAAGCCCTAACACAGAGAGCGAGGGAATCTTGGGCATCCAAAACCCATTATATTACATAATATAACACATATGGTATGGCATACCATAGGATTTGGTGGCATTCAGACGATCCGGAGCCCCCCACTCCGGAGAAACCATAGCCCCGCTGGGGAAAAATACGGAACTGTCGTTCTGGCCCCTCTACGTGAGCCGAAAGGGGGTAACAAAGTGTAACCAATTGCTTGGTCATGTTATGTTAGGATCAAGGAATACCCAAGACAAATGGTAGGGCCCACCTGTTGTCAAGATTCCCCCCATTTCCGTTTGATCCGGGAGTTTCGGGCTCTCATTAAGCAGTCCTAGAACCCGCGAGAGAGAATTCGACGCTGGTGAAACCCTAGCACAAAGAGCGAGGGAATCTTGGGCATCCAAGACCCATGCCACACTCTAACACACATGTTGTGGCATACCATGTGTTGTGGTGGCATTCATACGTTCAAGAGCCCCCTCTCCGGAGAAACCATAGCCCCGTTGGGAAAAAATATGGAACCGGCGTTTTGGCCCCTCTACGTGAGCCGAAAAAGGGGTAGCAAAGCGGAGCCAATTGTTTGGTTTTGTTAGGTTAGGCTCAAGGAACACCCAAGACAATGGTAGGGTAATTTATTTAATATTAGTAATAGTTTATATCAGTAATTTATGGATGTCTTCCCATTATCATTAAATAACATATTTCAATAATGGTTATCTTTTTAGGCCATCCATCATGTATCCAACGGCCAGCAATGTTCTCCAGTCAATGTACCAAAATATGGCGGGCGCAGAAAATTTCGCGCCGCCCACCCAACTTATCGACCAAAAACTTTGCTGCCTATGCCGCCCTAAATTTTGAACCTCTCCCTCTTATCTGCCCCTCGCCGAAATTTCCCCTCCTCTTCTTGTCCGAAATCCCCCTTTCCTCCTAAACCCCATCTACTCCGCCCCGGCCTTCCACCTCGCCATGTAGCTCGCCTTCCCGGGCTTCCACCTGGTTGTCCCCGGTCTTCCACCTCGCCATGCAGCTTGCCATCCCGAGCTTCCACCTTGCCGTTCGCGGTCGTCCACCCTGCCGCTCAGCTCGCCTTCCCGGGCTTCCACCTCACCGTCTAGGATGCCATCCAGATCTGCCACCTCGCCGTCCAGATTTGATACCTCGCCGTCCAGGTCGCCGTCAAGATCTGCCACCTCGTCGTTCAGGTCGTCCTCAAGATCTGCCACCTCGCCTGCCTGGTAGCCGTCAAGTTCCTTTGGTCAGAGTTTGCTTATTTTTGAGCTTGTATAAATCTTAAGATCACTTCTCGTGCGATCCTATCATACTTAGGTCCACAAATTAGATTACTGATATGATATGGTCAAACAGCGAATTGCATCACCAAGATTTTCTAACTCTATGTTGTCACATCCCAATGAAAGATAAGGCTATTTGTAAAGAACATGTATGCGCTATTTATTTTCATTTATTCGCATAAATCATCAATTCTAGACTTATATTGTAAGCTATTTATTTCCATTTATACCATGTCCACCATCTAGATAAGGCATGCCTTGCATGATAGCTCAACAATAAAGGTCCTTATGTTGTGTGGAACTGCTGGCTTAATTACTTTTCTGCCATGTATTTTGTGCTACTATCCTAGTTGATTTGGTACATATGAACCGTGCAGCTTGGGAACATTAAAGTCAAGAGTACATCTGGTAGGACAAAGATACATCCTGGTGGACATGGTTGTAAACGCAAGCGCGTCAAGGCTCATCGCGAGCATGCAGTTGCCCATGTCCATCCGTATGCAGATGACGAACTCAAGCGACCAGTGGTCCAAGACGAGGAGGCAGCTCCCCAAGGCCAGCAGGCACTTGCCCATGGCCATCTGGAAGCTTCCCAACAGAAGGAGGAGACTGACAAGGTAGCCTCCCAATGTGAGCAGGTACCTCCCTACGGTGAGCTGCCAGGTGTGCAAGGCGAGCTGCCACCATTCCTAGGCGAGGGGCAAGGTTCCCAAGGCGAGGAGCAAGGTGCCTGCAACAAAGAGCAAGATGACATATCACATAGATTGCATGCTCTACGAGGGGCCATGTGTGGAGGGAAATCCAAAATGCAGAATATTAACTCTAGCAATGCCACAATTTCTGTAGATTACCCATGTGAAGACATTGTTTTGAGTGGTGCGGCTGGGAGGAGAAGAAACATGTCAAAAGGAAACATGATCAGAATTGTTATTCCTCTGGGAAAGACAAGGCCAGTGGACCCAAAGGTTGCTGCCATGTATGGTACTGCGTGTTCATTAGCTGTGAAGCACACTGTCCCTATCTTCCCCCATTGGAAAGAGTACAAGGGAAGGGAAGATATATTTTCCTCCTACCACGGCCATGTGTCTGTAAGTTTTGTAACCCAACCTTTCAGTTCATTCCATTGTTGTTCATATAACTGAAAAGTGCTCTTTCTTTTGTTTCAGTCAAAGTTTTATCTGAACCCCAGAGACCCTGTTATTCGTCAATCTCTTCTGATGCATCTCAAGAACTGTAAGACAAAGACGCCATATTCTGAAGCAAGAATATTTGACAACGTTAGAGACAAGAGTAGAGTTGTACGAACGCCTCCTGATGTAGTTGGGCACATGAGCGGAGCAGAATGGTGGAGGCTAGTCGATAACTGGTCCTCAGTTAGGAAACAGGTACTTTCTTTGTTCACTCTACCTTTCCACTGTTTCTATTCCATAACCTAGACTGTGTCTAATCAGTTCATACTTCGTTTATGTAGATGGCTTGTATGAAAGCCAGGCAAAGCAGACAGGCCGTCCAGTTCCATAGCGCCACGGGTTCTCGTAGCTACGAGGTTTGCTGCGACATGGGGGAAGATGCCTTTGAATTGTTCAAAGCTACGCACAACAACAAGACACGTGGATTCTCTTCGCCCGTGAAAAGAGAAATTGTAAGTCCCTCAGAATACTATTTATCTCTGGGATCAACAATTACCTCAATAGATTCTTCTAGATATGTACTGATGCTTCCCTTTGTGAATTCTGATGCAAACTCCTGCTATTTCACCTGTGCTTGTCATCTCATAGTTCATGCACATGATGTTGCTTGCTTTTCATCTGCTAGTTCATCTATCCTTGTGAGCTGCTATTTTCATCTATGTTCTGTACATGCTTGTCGTCTGCTATTTTCAGCCATGTTTACTTACATGCCTGTCATGTGATGTTTTTCATTTATGTTCCTTACAAGCTTGTCATGCATGCTTAATTGCTTGTCATCTGCTATTTGCATCTTTGTTATGTACAAGCTTGTCATGATATCAATTTTTCTTACAAGCGAGTTCAACTTCTATTTCATCTAAATCTTTTACATGCTTTATAGGAAGAAATGCAATATCATATGCTAGAACGTACTTCAGTAGATCGCGCTGTCAAGGAACCTCTTTCTGCCACCGAAGTTGTCGTTGCCGTGCTGACCAAGAACCGTCTAAAGTCTTCGTTCCTGAATACCTTAGGTGGGGTCACGACCAGTGCAAGAGCAACAAAGTCTCAACTTCACCTTCAACTTGATTCTGAGAGAAAACTGAGGCACGACCTGCGGTCTGTAGTTGATGAGTTGAAGCAGCCAAGGAACAAGCTGATGCAGATAGGATGAAGCATCAACAAGAATTGCTGGTATGACGGAGGAACACAAAGGTATCAAGAAGAGTCAAGAAATGTACAAAACCCTTATTGGTGGCATGTTGGCTCAAATTCATCCGAGATATGGAACTGAGTAGCCCTTTGTGAAACCACTTGTTGTCTGTTGAACTGTATTAGACTGCCTTTGCTGGCGAGCTATGTTGTGACCTTATTCGGAATTTATGTATTTGTTGTGTTTGCTTTGCTGTGAAAACTAGTATAGTATTTTTCATGCTTATGAATACGAGGACACGTGGTACTATATGGTAGGTCCATGAGGCGGCACCTTATTGGATGGAAATCGCGACGAAATAAACATGTCACGGAAACGTTTTGACGTGGACATGCCGTGTTGGTACACGTGCTGGCTCATGATCCGCGACGTCTTACGATGAACTAAAACATCGCATCGTCGGTCAACGTTATAAATTCGTCGGGAATAAGCGTATACGTGGAACATTATGAGAGCGACACGTTGCACCTTATACTGCTTGTACCCGGGACGAGAAAATAAACGTCGCACATATTATGACGTCATTAATGGAGGTAACGGTAGTTCCAATCGCTACGTTTTTAAAATGTCAAGACAATGATGACGTCAGGAATGGTGGAAGTGACGTCGGTAACGGGTAACGGGAAAACGATGCCATGTGTACACACATTGCGACCAAAAAAACGTCGCTCCTTGTTGGGCCTTGTGCTGGGCCGGCCAGTAGCTCGCGACGGATTAGTGTTCATTTAATCGTCGAAGAATCATCCGTGACAGTCGATCAGGAACGTTCTCACTCCGTCAAATAAACCGTCGCGGATTGCCCTTAGCGACGGTTTGGAGCCCATCCGCAACGGTATTGGAACGTCACAGACCGCGCGGAATTTGGTAGTGTACACCCCCTATACTTGTGGGTCATCATGTCCTCAGGAACGTTTTAGCCATTATAAGAAGTACCACCGGCTTGTCCTTTGTGCTAAAAGGATTGGGCCACTTGCAACAACTATTTACCGTTATTTTTATTTACTTGTTATAGCTTTATTACTATTACAAAAAATTCATAAACAATTGTTCTCTAGTGTTTATAGTGAAACCTTGATCAAAACTATTTATCAATACATTTTGCTCCTTGATGGGTTTGACACTGTTATTTATCCCCAAAAAAACTACAATCGATCGCCTACACTTGTGGGTCATAAAGACTATTTTCTGACGCGGTTCTCGGTGAGTGTAGCGCTATTGGTAAGTGGAATTGGTAAGGAAACCTTTTACCGTAAGTGATGTTTTTATTACTGTTTATTTATTTTGCTAAATCATGGAATCCTTTACTGTTGGTTATATGTTTGAAAATGACTCCTCCACCACTCGTGTAGTAGAGAGAAGTTCCCCATCTACTGAAATTGTCCCTTTTCAAATACCTATTGGAATTGTTGATCGTGTTATGGATAACCGTTATGTTGGTGATGGAACCATCCATCCCGGTGAACACTTTATTTATATTAAAGAACTGTCTGGGTTGTTTAAGGTTGCAGGTGTGCCAAGAGATTTAATCATGAGGAAATTATTTTCTATATCACTGAAGGAGAAAAAAAGCACGGGAATGGTATAGGTTATTGGATGGTTCAAATTTTATTTCAAATTTTATCCTCTTCATGAAATATATCAAGGTCGGAATTTTATTTATAATTTTTGGCTTCGTGACGGAGATAGTATTTCCCAATCTTGGGGGAGGATGAAAACATTAATGCTAAAATGCCCCAATCATAAGCTTCCCAATCATTATGCAAGGCTTTCGCGTCATGACAAGGTCCTTCTTGATGCCTCTTCTAATAGTTCCTTCATGAACAAGAAGATTGATGATAAATGGGATCTTATTGTAAGGATTCAACGTAATAATGAAAATTTTGAGATTGATAAAGGTAAAGTGCCGGGTATAAATTATGAATACGATTGCATTAAGTCCTTTGCTGGAACTGAAATTTTTAATATGCTTAGTGCTAAATATGGGCTCGATTCTCAAGTAATTGTTCAACTTTGCAAAAATTTTGACTCTAATGTTAGTATTCGTAAAGTTAAGTGGGAGAAGTATCATGAACCTTATAAGTATAATATTATAGAGAAACAATTCTCTAGTAGTGAAATACTTCTTAAAGAGACCTATTGTTGGCGCACCTGTTGTTTCTGTCAAAATAGGTGAAGATAATTATTATGAACTTTGCGATTTGGGATCAAGTGAAAGTGCCATACCTTTTCTCTCTATCAAGAAATAATGAATGAAATTGTTCCATGAGAAATTGAAGACATTGATGTTACTATTCAGATTGCCAACAGAAAGAATATTTTACCAGTGGGTATTGTAAGAGATGTTCATGTTCTATGTGGTAAAATATACCCCGCTAAATTTTTAATACTTGGTTCAATTGAAGATAAAGTTTATCCTATTATATTTGGTAGACCTTTCCTTAATAACCATGGTGCTATTAAATATTGTAATAAAGAGAAAGTGTATGTCAAATTTGGTGATGAACATTATGAATTTAATTTTAGTAAGATTGCTAGACAACGTTGTGATAACGAGTTACGTAATGCAGATCTGGTTATTGAAAGAATTGCCTCTATTGCTATTCCACCTGATGCTCCTTTGCAGCAGTGCATGGAAGAACATGGGAATGACATGTATATGTAGGAAATAAATGAATTGGGGGACATTTTCCTCGATCAACCTTCTATTATCAAACACAATTTGCATGTTGAATCTTTAGGACCACCATTACCACCTAAAGGAGACCCAGTGTTTGATCTTAAAGTTCTTCCGGACACACTTAAATGTAGTTATTTAGATGAAAAGCATGTTATTATCAATGCTAACCTTTCAGAGTATTAGGAAGAACGATTATTGGAAACACTTTGGAAACACCGCAAATCTATTGTTTACAATTTGGATAATTTTAAAGGCATTGATTAGTCCTGTTCTTCGTCAATATTCAATTAATCTTGAGCCTAATGCCAAGCCTGTGGTTGATCATCAACGCCGATTAAATCCAAGTATGAAAGAAGTGGTGAGAAATGAAATATTAAAGCTTCTCGAAGGAGGTATTATTTATCCTATCGCTGATAGTAGATGGGCTAGTCATGTCCATTGTGTTTCCAAGAAAGGAAGTATGACCGTTGTTGCTAATGATAGAAATGAACTTAATCCTCAAAGAATTGTACTAGGATATAGAATGTGCATTGATTTTAGAAAATTAAACAAAACTACTAAGAAGGATCATTATCCTTTGAATTTTATTGATCAAATGCTAGAGAGGTTGTCTAAAAACACCGACTTTTGCTAATTGGACGGTTTTTTTGGATTTTTCTCAAATCCATGTTAAAAAGCAAGACCAAGAGAAAACAACTTTCACTTGTCCTTATGGTACTTATACTTATAGACGCATGCCTATCGGTTTATGTAATGCACTTGCTACTTTTCACAGATGTATGGCTGCTATTTTTCATGGTTTTTGCGAGGAAATTGTGGAGGTATTCATGGACGACTTCCCTGTCTATGGGACTTCTTTTGACAGTTGCCTACATAATCTTAACAACGTTTTGCAGCGATGTGAGGATACTAATCTTATTTTTAATTGGGAGAAATGCCACTTTATGGTTAATGAAAGAATGGTTCTTGGTCATAAAATTTCTGAAAGAGCCATTGAAGTCGACAAGGCTAAAGTCGATGCAGTTGAAAAGATGCCCTATCCTAGGGACATCAGAGGTATACGTAGTTTTCTTGGTCATGTTGGTTTCTATATGATATGTGTAAATACTTTTCTAATACTTGAACACCTCTTACCAATCCTCTTAAAAAAGATATTTTTTTGTTTTTTATGATGATTGTAAAGAAGCATTTGAAGTTCTTAAGAAAGCTTTAATAACTGCTCATGTTGTTCAACCGCCTGATTGGAAGTTGCCTTTTGAAATTACGTGTGATGCTAATGATTATGTTGTAGGAGATATTCTAGGACAAAGAGTAGATAAGAAATTGAATGTTATTCACTATGCTAGTAAGACTCTAGATAGTGATCAAAGGAACTATGCTACCACTAAGAAAGAGTTTTTAGCTGTTGTTTTTTCTTGTGACAAATTTAGGCAGTATATTGTTGATTCCAAAATCACTATTCATACAGATCATGCTGCTATTAAATATCTTATGGAAAACAAAGATATTAAGCCTAGGCTTATTAGATGGGTACTCTTGTTAGAAGAGTTTGATTTGCTTATTGTTGATAGGAAAGGAGCTGATAATCCTGTTGCTGATAATTTATCTAGCATGGAAAACATTCCTGATGATCCTTTTCCTGTTAATGATAGTTTTCTTGATGAACAACTCGCAGCTATTAAGGTTAACTAACGTGGAAAACCTTGGTATGCTGATTATGCTAACTTTATTGTTTCTAAGTTTTTGCCTCCAAGATTTACTTATCAGCAGAAGAACAAATTATTTAATGATTTGAGACATTACTTTTGGGATGACCCATATTTATGTAAAGAAGGTGTAGATGGAATTTTAAGAAGATGTGTCTAGAGAATGAGCAAGAAGAAATATTGAGGAAATTTCATAATAGTCCTTATGGAGGGCATCATGCTGGTGAAAGAACCGCACACAAGGTTTTACAATCAAGTTTTTCCTGGCCTACACTCTTTAATAATGCAAAAAAAAATTCTACTTGTGATGAATGTCAAAGGGTTGGTAATATTAGTAGACGTAATGAAATATTCTCTAGTTATGGAACCTTTTGATTGTGGGGGATTTGACTCTATGGGTCCTTTTCCCTCTTCACATGGCTATACTTATGTTCTTACTATTGTTGATTATGTTACTAAATGGGTAGAAGTTATTCAAACTAAAAGTTCTGATCATAAAACCTCTGTGAAAGTGCTTAAAGTCATAATTTTCCCTAGGCTTCGTCTGCCTAGATATCTCATGACTGATGGAGGTTCTCATTTCATTCATGTTTCTTTTAGAAAAACTCTTCCTAAATATGATGTTAATCATAGAATTGCTTCACCTCGCAATCCTAAAACTAGTGGTCAAGTAGACTGATACGTCTTCAACGTATCTATAATTTCTGATGTTCCGTGTTGATATTATGCCAATTGCTACATGTTTTCTCCCTTCTTTATAGCATTTTTACACGTTTTCCGGGACTAACCTATTAACAAGATGCCAAGTGTCAGTTCCTTGTTTTCCGCTGTTTTTGATTTCAGAAAAGTTGTTCTGGAAATATTCTCGGAATTGGACCCCATGAATCCCGAAGTTCCTATTTTCCCCGGAAGCATCCAGAAGTACGAATAGGAGTCGAAGACGGGCACCATGGGGCCTTCACCATGGCCAGGTGCGGCCCCCCCTTGGCCGTACCTAGGGGTGGTAAGGCCACCCTGATGGCCCACCGACGTCGCATTTTCGCTTATTTATTCCCCTCCGAAGGAAAACCCTAGGTACATGATCAAACATCCCCGAAAAGTTCCGCAGCCACCGTTGTCGTCAACCCTAGATCAGGGGGGTTCTTAAGCTGTCTCCCGGCACCCTGCCGGAGAGGAGATCATCACCGGAGGCCTCTTCATCACCATGCCTGCCTCTAGAGTGATGCGCGAGTAGTTCATCCTTGGACTACGGGTCCATAGCAGTAGCTAGATGGTTGTCTTGTCCTCCTATGCCTCAATGTTTAGGTCTCGTGAGCTGCCTAACATGATCGAGATTGTTCTTATGTAATTCTATGTGTCGTGTTGGCTGGGATCCGATGAATATTGAACTTATGCCAAGTTGATTATAGTCTTTATTGCATATGTTATTTGTGATCTTGCATGCTGCTCTGGCCAAGTAGTTACTAGTGACTCCAAGAGGGAGTATTTATGCTCGATAGTTGGGTTCATGCCTCCTTTTCGCCAGTGCTCGAGTGACAGAAACGTGACGGGGGAGGATGTGTTGTTGCCACTAGGGAGAAAACATCGGTGTGAGTTCCCACGTGCACAATCATTGCTTACATTACACACATTGCTTAATGTGATTATCTGTTGCTTGCTAAATGGGAAGGACCTTTTGTTGTGGAGGAAGTTTATCGGTCTGGTGCTATCAGGATTAATATTTTCCAAGAGACCAATCCACAAGTTCTGAATGGCTAAAGAGTCAAGCATTATTTATCCAGTGATCCATACAACATGGAAGCTGATATCGTTCGGGTATTCACTCCGGAAGATCATATTAGAGCCAAATATTAGAGCATACCAGAGTCGTAATTGGAGTAGGTATCGATTTTTGTAAGAAAAACGTTCGCAAAACACCATAAAAGAATTATATTCTTTATTTTTGGAAAAAAAAGAAAATGTTGGGCACAAAAAAGAGTCGGAGCCTGGGCCGGAGGCCCACCAGGTGGGGCCCATGCGCGGGCTCCTTCTTGTCCCGCGCCTGGTGGGCCCGCGGAGGCCCCAGAGTGACTCTGACTCCGCTTCGACTTTTTTACTTCCTTATGTTCCGTAACTTTTTGCTATATAATCCCCCGGATCATCCCGGGATCGTAACATGTGTTTTTGACGATTTTTGTTTTCGAGTTGTTTCTGCTAGGAAGAAATCCACCCAACCCGAGTTGACATGACTCCTCCAAGCACTCCCAAGGACAAGTTCTTCGTCAACGTCATCAACCGTTACCTAGCTGAGGTGAGGATGCATCCCCAAACTCTCTAGTCGAAGGATGGCGTCCTCGGCAAGAAAGATCTAGAGGGACCAAAGAAGGAGTGAGATGAGAAAACAAGGCTTTAAGAACCAGCGCACGAAGTGTTCAACTACGAGAAGATGGTGGAACGTGGAGTGGAAGTTAATTATTGCATAATTTCAGATCTCATCAATGATCACCGCAAACAAACATGGTCCCTTTGGGAGAAAGTCAACCTACTACAGAAAGAAACATCACATCTTCAAGCACAGATTTATGATATGCAAAACATAAACTATGAGTTTGAGTTGAGATTCAAGCGTATGAGCTTTGGGGCAAATTTCAGGACCTTGGAAACTACTTCATCTTTCGTTGATGGCAAGCCTTTAGCTTAGAAATTTGACAAGTACGAAGAAGCTAAAGAAGCATCATCAATGAACCAAGATTAATTATCATGGGTAACATGCACTCCCTTGGCTTCTTCCAAGCTTGCGGGAGTTTCCCCGATATCATATCTTTGCTTTTATTATTAGAGTTGTGTGTCTTATCATGGTTAGGGAGGTTGTCTTATAGTATGGTCGTTTGCAAGTTGAGCTATCACTCCTTTAGAAGTGAAGCTTTGTATCCATTAGTGTGAGTTTTCCTATGATGAAATATTGATATGAAGTCTTCTTATTACTTAGTTGCACTATATTTTCTATTCATGGCAGTTATTCTCACATGCTGATACGTCATAATGTATCCATAATTTATGATGTTCCATGTTGTTTCCATGCCATATGCTACATGTTTTCTTTACACTGTATGCCATTTTTATTGATTTCCTGGGACTAACCTATTGACAAGATGCCATAGAGCCAATTCATGTTTTCTGCTGTTTTTAGTTTCAGAAAAGTTGTTCTGGAAAGATTCTCGAAATTGGACGATTCGACGCCCAGAATTAATAGAGTTCCCGGAGACTCCATGGAGTCCTAAAGAGAACAGGAGAGGGGCAGAGGGAAGCCCACACAATGGGTGGGCGCGGGTACCCCCGGCTGCGCCTAGGGGTGGTGTTCCCCCTGCTCGCCCACCGACGTTGGCCTCTCACTTATTTAGTCTCCTCGAAGGGTTAACCCTAAATACCAGAGCATTTTCCACCAAAAACATCCACATCCGCCGTCATCGTCAACCCTAGTTCGGGAGGGTTCTGAAGCTCTCCCTGGCACCCTGGCGGGAGGGGGAATTATCACCAAAGGGCTCTACACCACCATGCCCACCTCCGGAATGATGCGTGAGCATCCTTGGACTACGGGTCCATAGAAGTAGCTAGATGGTTGTTCTCTCCACTTGATGCCTCATGTTTAGATCTTGTGAGCTGCCTTATACGTCCATTTTGCATCACTATTTTATATTGTTATTTTCTGTTATTCATCGATATATTACATGTTATGATGCATCACTTATGTTATTTTATTTTATTTTGAATGTATTATAATTTTTGGAGAATAAACACCAGGACCAGAAATCTGATGGAAAAAGCACCGTCGAGATACCATATTTCAGACAATCAGAAGAAGAGGGGGGATACTGGAGGAGGCTTAGAAGTCCCGAGGAGGAAGCCAGCCAGAAGGGCACACGGAGGGGGGCCTGATACGTCTCAAACGTATCTATAATTTCTTATGTTCCATGTTGATATTATGCCAATTGCTATATGTTTTCCGTATGTTTTCCTACGTTTTCTTATGTTTTCCGGGACTAACCTATTAACAAGATGCCACAGAGCCAGTACCCTGTTTTCTGCTATTTTTAGTTTCAGAAAAGTTGTTCTGGAAATATACTCGGAATTGGAAAATTCGAAAGCCATAAGTCCAAAAAGTCCTGGAAGCTTCCAGAAGTCCCGAAGAGCCCCGGAGGGGGGCCACAGGGTGGCCACACCATGGGGTGGCGCGGGTCCCCCTGGCCGCGCCACCTAGGGGTGTGGGCCCCCTGGACACCTCCCGGCATCGCCCTTTCGCATATATACTCTCCGAGGCATGAACCCTAAGTTAATCGACCTTTTCCGCAAAATACATCCGTAGCTCCGCCGCCGCCACCGACAAGTTTTGGGGGACAGATCTGTGTTCTGGCACCCTGCCGGGACTGGGAAGTGCCCCCGGAAGCCATCTCCATCGACTCCACCGCCATCTCCATCGTCGTTGATGTCTCCTATGATGAGGTGGGAGTAGTTCTCCCCGGGGCTGAGGGCTCTACCGGTAGCTATGTGGTTCATCTCTCTCTCCCATGGTGTGATCTATATGTGATCATGAGCTTTGTAATCTATTTGAATTTGTAGATGTTACTCTTCATCTTTTGCTACCCAAGTGCTTTATTAATATGAATTTTGGAGTCACCTTGTATCGCGGTGTGAAGGTGACAGTGTGCACGTCGTGTGTGTCTCCTCTATGAAATTGTGGAGTTTGCTTAGTACCTTCTTGGGCGCTCATAGTGACAGCGTGGGGTTAACTAGACATGGGAATACAAACTTGAGTGATGTTACTGCTGAAAGTAGAAGGATGCCGCCTAGAGGGGGGGTGAATAGGCGCTTTAAAATAATTACGGTTTAGGCTTGAGTAAATGCGGAATAAAACTAGCGTTTAATTTATCAAGCACAAAACCTATGCAAGCTAGGTTTACCTATGTGCACCAACAACTTATGCTAGGCATGATATACAACTATGAGATAGCAAGATAGATGACTTCAAGCACGATGGCTATCACAAAGGTAAATTCATAAGTAACGAGCTAGAGTGTAGAGATAACCGAAGCACAAGGAGACACCGGTGTGATTACCGAAGTTCCTTCCCAAGGGAAGTACGTCTTCGTTGGAGAGGTGGGGAGCCACCTAGGCGCTCCTCAATAGCACGGATGTGCACACCTTATTCTCCTTGAGCTTCTCCGGTGAGGGAGATGCTCGTTTCCACTATGAGGTCGACTTGAAGGCGTTGACCAAACCTTACACGAGGTTGAGGCTATCTCCACAACTCAATTGGAGGCTCTCAACGAAGCTTCTTACAACAAGGTGGAAGCCCCAAGCACTAACCGTCTAGGGTGCTCAATACACCCAAGAGGAACAATCTCTCCGGTGACCAAGCACCCAAGAGTAACAAGCTCACGAACTTCTCTTTCACGAATCTCGTGGGGAACTCAAACCGATGCACCTAATGCAATGGCAAGAACACACAAAGTGGTCAAGAACTTCTCTCTCAAATCCCACCAAAGCAACTAATGCTATGGAGGGAGGAAGGAGGAAGAACAAGTAAAACAACAAATGAATCCCTAGATCTAGATCCAATAGATTCCCCTCACAAAGAGGAGGGATTGATTGGTGAAGTGGTAGATCTAGATCTCCTCTCTCTTTTCCCTCAAGTGGAAGCAAGAATCATTGGAGGGATTGAGAGAGAGCAAGCTTTTGGAGGTCAACAATGGAGGTCAAACTTGTCCAAAAGGTTGGGGAACCATTGGGGAAGAAGGCCCCTTAAATAGGTCACCCAAATATCCAACCGTTGGAGGAAAATTCGCGCAGGGGCGGAACCTCCGGTGAAACCACCGGAACCTCCGCCCCCCGGATGAGTTAGGACATCAAAATGGCTGAAAAAATGCCCCAACCACCGGAGGCTCCGGTGGTTTCACCGAGGTTCCGCCAACATCAACCCGAAGGGGTTTCCGGCGGAGCTACCACCGGAGCCTCCGCTGGTGGAAAAAACTGCAGAACACCCTATACGAAAACGGTCGTAACTTTTGCATCCGGACTCCGTTTTCGATGTTCTTGGGCTCGTTGAAATCGCAACGACGAGCACTACAAGAATATGCAGAGAAACATCATAGTACAAATGGGAATATAAAACCAAATGATGAAAGGTTTGGCCTGTCAATAAAGGACAACCGGTAGAAACCTCCAACAACAAAAATGCGATAAGTTTTTCATACGAAATCCATTTTTGATGAACTTGAGCTTGACATGAAGAACATGACAAGCTCTAAAACCTTACATGGAGAAAACCCAAATAAGAACCAAGAAGTATGATGCCAAGTATGCAAAGGTTTGAGCTCTCTACGATAGATACAATCAAGATATGCATTCAAGAGCCCCTCTTGATAGTACGGTTATCTATCCTATAATCCGGTCTCCCAACTAGCATAATGAGACCGGTAAAATAGAAACCCTATCTAAGTCATACCTTTGCCTTGCGCAATCCAATTGAGCTAGATGATGACGATCTTAATCACCTCAAGTTGGACCACCTTTCTTGATTGCGCTTTGCTTCGTGAAGATTGTGAGTTGCTCCCCCATAAGCTAATATTATAGAGCTTCTCACATGACCATCTTCACTTGACCATAATATCCATATGGGTGGCAAGATTCAAGCATAGGATTTCTTCTAGATGCTTCACTTGAGTTTCCACGGCAAGCTAGGTGATGAACACCGCTTGACGATGACATAGATCATGGGCAATATGAAATCTTCCTTTTTGTTCATTCCCATGGAAAGATACCTAACCACACATAGAGATTCCACACACACATATATGGGTTAGATCACAAAGCTATATTGGCAATTGCTTACCATACCATGAGATACACAATCCCACTTGGTACATCGTGTAGCTTTGTGTGTTGATCACTAGCTTGATCAACCTTGTATCTTTTCTTCTCACTTCAAATGATGATGTCTTGAAGATAACCATGAAGGATAACATAATACTTTTCTTCAAGACACACTAGCAATAACCTCAACTCAAACCATGACCATTCTTCATATAAATCCTTGAATATAACAATGGCCATCAAGGAAGCTAATAGAGTTCAACACATGAACTCCATTATTTCCTATGAACAAGAACTACAAGGATAACTCAATGCAAACATTAGTCCATAGGGATTGTCAGCAATTACCAAAACCACATATGGGGCACCATGCACTTTCAATCTCCCCCATTTTGGTAATTGATGACAATCCCTTTTTACGAGGGTTTATATGATGAATTAAGCAACCATGCAAAACAAAGAGCAAGGATTCAATAGCATGGAAGGCAAATGCTTAAGAACGAAACTAAAGCATAGAACCAAATTCCCTTAAACCCTCTAAACTTCTCCCCCATTGGCATCCATTGCCAAGATGGGAAAAAAGATTAGAAGTCAAATATAATACGAGCTCCCCCATAGTGTATGCATTCCTCATGATATGAGTGAAATCAAGAGCATGTATCCAACTAGGAATAGATGGAGGGAGATCAAACTATATTGAGGATCCAAAGATTTACAAGTAAAGTCAAATTGAAGGATACTTTCATACAGAAGCAACCAACCAAAGGATCCGGAAAAAAAAACGATTGACCAAAATCAATATTATGATAAGATCAACCAAGTGTTCTAGAAAATCAAGAGGGAACTCCCCAAGGTACATGCACAATGTTAGATTTGAATTAGCACAACATGGAATCATCACTCCCTTCTAGATAATTTTGAACACAAACAAGAGCAAGAGAATAGATAGGAAATGGAGCAAAGCAACTTGCAAACAAACAAGAGTTGAGCAATTAAGATCAAGAAGCGACAAGTAAAGATTTACTCAACCGAAAGAGATGAGTGTGACAAGGAAGGACATTTGTAGGAGACTAATAGGATGAGCAATGCTTCATCATAGTCTTTAAATATATGAGTCACATAGTGCATATCATGTCTTTCCCATACACACAAACCAACAAATGATAAAACACATATGTCCACAAGCTTTATAAGATGCCAAAGGAATACCAACAGAAAAGAAAAGCTTGTGCCTTTTAGGAACCACCAAGTAATATAAAGCAATAAAACATGGTCACTAAAGAAATAGAATATCAATTAAAGATGTAGCTATTCTCGTGTGTATAAGTTTCTAAGTGGACACCAATCACAAAGATATATATCCACAAAGAAATATGCACACACAAAAATAGGTACAAGGGTAAAGAACATGATATCCAAGATAGGTTCATAAATATACCAATAAGATTTTTGCTTGAAAGAAAAGCACTAGGATTAGTTTAATCTTAAGGGGATATAGATGGAAAAACAATAAACTCATCAAAGCATCACAAATATCACAAGGGAAAAGTGATAGTTGGAATGCTTCGAGAAAGGTAACGCATATCACCAAAGATTCAAATGGTTTTTGAGAATTCATAAATATTGCATATGAGAGACTTAAAGTAGAAGTTACTAGATTAATATACTTGGGATTGGTGAATCATGAAATTGATTATAAATATCCCCTTAGTATGTAATCATCCCGGCTTACTCATAGTTGCAATAAATATGTTTTTGATAAGACATTTGCAAGAGCCAAATGAAATGCAACAAATGGAATTCATGTCAAGATGCAACCTACACAAGATTGAAATCTAAAAATTTATGCATGGAATAGATACTTGTTACCGAGACGGCATTGGTGATGAAGAGGATGCGAGTTTGATAATCATCGTAGCTTGACTCCTATGATATGATGGTGAGAACACCTTCCTTATGAATGGAGCAAGCAACCAATGTATCTCCATTGTACCTAAAAACAAAAATCAAGTACAAAATGGTTCCCAAACTTATTGGGTCCAAAGTAGTTAGAACAACTACAATACATAAGACAAACTCCACATAAATATATGCATATTAATATGAATTTGAATTTTATGCGCATCTTAGACATTTAGGATTTGATGGAGTTTATCCTATATATTGGATCAACGAAAGTAAGCATGTCAAAGAATATACATAGTAAATATACATGCACAAAACTTTCAAGAACCAAACAAGATACAAATTGGACAAAATACCAATTAAAACAAAGAAGGCACTCACAAGAGATAAAATCAAACAAAGTGTCCAAGTTATATCAAAACCCCAAATCAACAAATGATTTAGGAAATCAAATAGAGAAGATAACAAAAACAACATCAAAGAATAAACAAACCCTCTACACTTTTCATGATGGCACACAAAGTACCAAGACGAAAAATGTTCGTCTTCCAAAGAGACAAGTCATTGGGATAAAATACTAATTTCAAGACAACAAGTGTTCAAACACATATAGGATAGTTCTTCCAATAATAGTGCATTAATTATGATATTGAATTTGAATACAAGATGCACACAATGGAATCATTACTCTCCATATATATTGTTCAAACACTAGTCAAGCTCAAGAAAAGCAATAATATGCAATACCAATTAAAGAATTATGTTCTACTCAATGTAGGATAGCTTCCCCAAGAAATGCAACACAAAGAAGTATGACTTTGAATAAGAGTGCACACGAATGGGATCATTGCTTTTCCTAACTCAATAAAGCATAAAACAAATTTTGAGTAGAGTAAGGAAGACACAAAGGAGTTTGAACCAAACAAATCCTTGGCAAGAAACAAGGCAATTTTAGAGCAATGGACAAAGTAAATATGATCAATAAACTTACCACAAATTATTATAACTTGTCAAAGACAAGAGATGTATGGAGATATTTCTCGGTGGTATATTTGTTCACAATCATATTCACAAAACATAAGTATGTGGTAAAAGATATGAATGAAAACACCATACTTAAATAGAGATTCTTGGTGGCTTCAATAGTCGAATGATCATGCAAAGAAATGATTAATATATCAAGAAGCAACCGGTTCCCGAGAGGGTAAATTCTAGTGCTAATTTGTGGAAAACCGCACCAAGAAACTCTCTCACAAATAAGATACCAAAAGATGAGCAAATAAAATCATTTAAGAAAAATTGGAACTTGTTTGAGCACACATGCCACATAGGAATAAGATAATTAACAATATCAATTCTATGTGGCAAAACCTTAAATGTTCACATTCTTTAGGCTTGTAATATGCACAAACATATTACTCCCCCATAATGTGATAATCCGTATCTTCTTAGCAAGAGGCAAACAAAGACCAACTTGAGATAATTAATAGACATTAGAATTTGAATTTCTCATGAGTATGAGATACCACATAGAGACTAGATAATATTGAAATATCAACACTATGTGGTATTCCTCATGTACACACATTTTGGGATTGTGAAGTGCCAAAGGCATATTACTCTCCCAAAATGGGATAGTCCATTAATCACTCAAAAGATCCAAATAAGATACACACAAGATGCAATTAGGCTCAAAGCAGACTCATACATACATTTTGTGCGAACCGACAAACACATACTAGATTACTCATGGATAAGTAAGTAGTAAGCACAAAATATACAAAATAAAAGCAAGGTACAAAACCAATATATGCAAAGGGGCAAGCAACTTTCAATGTATATATATAATGTAATAAATACAAGTTACCGCAAGAAGGAGCATGGAATATGAGATAGAGACGTGATAATCCAAATGACTTGGCTTAAGAAAAATATACGTGATGAAGATCCCTTAATTCTTCATGATATAGCCAAGTCTCCAATGCCCTCCGATAACACCTATTGATCAAGTTTGAGCTTGTTGGTCCCCAACCAAGTTGGGTCCTAAGAGGTTAGTCACAATAGGCTTGGTAACCCAAATGGTTCTTTTCTTGACACCACTTTGAGTACCAACATATTTGGCAAACACATTGCCCACATCATCCTTCCGAATGGAATACACATCATCAATTATGATAGTGTTGGATAATGTACCATTAGTGCATGAAGAAGCAAGATGGCCCTTTTCACGACATAAGTAGCAACGACGACTCCTTCTATTCTTCTTAGTTGATTTCTCAACTTGAGAAGCATTAGCTTGAGTCTTCATAGGAAGAGGCCTTTCTTCAACTTGAAGTTGAGATTGAGGTTGAACTTGTGGCCGCTTCCCTTGTTGCTTCTCGCTAAGTTTCTTCTTCTTCATAGGGCATGATCTAACATGATGCCCTTCAACCTTGCACTTGAAGCAAACAATATTCGCCAAATTCTTGACTTGTTCATGGCCCTTCTTCTTGTCGACCTTGGACTTGTTCTTGTGATTGGAAATGAATCCAAGTCCTCTATTGTCATTGGGGGATTTTTGGACACTCAACATATTATCAAGTGTGGACTTCCCTTTATGACACTTCTCCAAGTCTTTCTCCAATGAAGTGACTTGGGCCTTGACCTCTTTGATTTCCTCTACATGGTTAGTATCAACACAAGAGCTAGAGGAAGTAGATGCATCATTATTAGAGCAACAAGGTAAGGAAAGCAATTCATCATAAGATGTGGGAACATTATGAGAGGATGAATTACTAGGACTAGCACAAGGCAATATAGCATTTAGAGTAGATATTGTGCCTTTGTCCACATGAGGCTCACAAGATCTTACCTTAGTTAACATAGCCTTATGAGCTAATTTTAGACTCTCATGGGAGACTAGAAGATCCTTATGAGAGCTTGAGAGCTTTTCATGAGTTTCTTCCAATTTCCCATAATTACTAGTTAGCAACTCAAGTTGAGCCCGTAGCTCAACATTCTCCTTTAATGTGGATGCTTCACAAGAAATAGAGTTAGTAGCACAAGCATCAACATTTTTAGCTTTGAGTTCATTAGCAAGAGAAAGAGATAACTCATTGTCCCTTCTAAGCTTAGAAACGCTAATAGCATATGTTTCTTCTAGACTATATAGTTTCTCTTCAAGAGAAGATCTAAGGGACCGCTCTTTCTCAAAAGCCTTTTCAAGCTCTTTGTCCTTGATAGAATGACTACCACTATGACTTTCGAAAGTCACGATGATATCCTCCTTTTCATCTACAAGAGAGTTAGCCTCATCAAGTTGTTCTAGGAGAGCATTCACATTTTCTTTGGTCTCACCAACAAGGCTTGCGAACCATAAGCGTAATTTCTTAGACTCATCATCATCTTCCTTACCAACATCATCATCACTACTATCATCATAATATATATTGGGGTTCAAAGTGGAAGACACCTTTGAATCCTTGGCCATAAGGCAAAATGTGGTAGATAATGATGAATCATTACTTGAGGCACCACTCAAGTCCACATCTTGTTCCATAGAGAGTTGAGTTTCCTTTAAATTGTTAGCCATACAAATACTAGAGGAAACACAAACATTTTTATCATGGGAACAAGATAAAGCAAGCATATCATCATGAGATTTAGTCAAGCAATGACGACATGATATGCAAAGACTATCAACACAAGCATGTAAAACATTTTTTGTGCTAGTTGTGTTTAAGTCCAAAGATGAGACATTGAAATAAGATAGAGATGAAGGATCATCAATAATAATCTCACTATCATTATTGCAAAGCCTATCACTACTCACCATCTCATTAGTTTGTGGCTTACCACATGTTGGTGAAGTAGAAGAAGTTGAGAACTCATCAAAACCGGAGATGGAGGGAGAGCAATCATCCACAATAATATTGGACACTCCATATTTATCTTGAAGCTTTGTCCATAATTCATGAGCATTCCGAATAGGAAAAAGTTGCTTAATAACTACAAGGCTCACAAGAAGGAAAAACGCATTAATAGCAAGAGCATCGAGAGATAAGTTTTTCTCTTCCTCTAAAGTTGGATTTTGAGGATCCTTTGGAGGAGAAAAACCCATCTCTACAATTTGCTCCATGTGTGGGTCCATGACCCGGAAATAAATGAGCATGCGAAATTTCCAAAGATCATAGTTTGTGCCATCGAAATGAAATGTGGGATCTTGCACTAATTCACTAAGCGACATCATTACTCTCAAGGCGGTGAAGCCTAACAATGAGAGCCCTGGCTCTGATACCAATTGAAAGTAGAAGGATGCCGCCTAGAGGGGGGGTGAATAGGCGCTTTAAAATAATTACGGTTTAGGCTTGAGTAAATGCGGAATAAAACTAGCGTTTAATTTATCAAGCACAAAACCTATGCAAGCTAGGTTTACCTATGTGCACCAACAACTTATGCTAGGCATGATATACAACTATGAGATAGCAAGATAGATGACTTCAAGCACGATGGCTATCACAAAGGTAAATGCATAAGTAACGAGCTAGAGTGTAGAGATAACCGAAGCACAAGGAGACACCGGTGTGATTACCGAAGTTCCTTCCGAAGGGAAGTACGTCTTCGTTGGAGAGGTGGGGAGCCACCTAGGCGCTCCTCAATAGCACGGATGTGCACACCTTATTCTCCTTGAGCTTCTCCGGTGAGGGAGATGCTCGTTTCCACTATGAGGTCGACTTGAAGGCGTTGACCAAACCTTACACGAGGTTGAGGCTATCTCCACAACTCAATTGGAGGCTCTCAACGAAGCTTCTTGCAACAAGGTGGAAGCCCCAAGCACTAACCTTCTAGGGTGCTCAATACACCCAAGAGGAACAATCTCTCCGGTGACCAAGCACCCAAGAGTAACAAGCTCACGAACTTCTCTTTCACGAATCTCGTGGGGAACTCAAACCGATGCACCTAATGCAATGGCAAGAACACACAAAGTGGTCAAGAACTTCTCTCTCAAATCCCACCAAAGCAACTAATGCTATGGAGGGAGGAAGGAGGAAGAACAAGGAAAAGAACAAATGAATCCCTAGATCTAGATCCAATAGATTCCCCTCACAAAGAGGAGGGATTGATTGGTGAAGTGGTAGATCTAGATCTCCTCTCTCTTTTCCCTCAAGTGGAAGCAAGAATCATTGGAGGGATTGAGAGAGAGCAAGCTTTTGGAGGTCAACAATGGAGGTCAAACTTGTCCAAAAGGTTGGGGAACCATTGGGGAAGAAGGCCCCTTAAATAGGTCACCCAAATATCCAACCGTTGGAGGAAAATTCGCGCAGGGGCGGAACCTCCGGTGAAACCACCGGAACCTCCGCCCCCCGGATGAGTTAGGACATCAAAATGGCTGAAAAAATGCCCCAACCACCGGAGCCTCCGGTGGTTTCACCGGAGGTTCCGCCAACATCAACCCGAAGGGGTTTCCGGCGGAGCTACCACCGGAGCCTCCGCTGGTGGAAAAAACTGCAGAACACCCTATACGAAAACGGTCGTAACTTTTGCATCCGGACTCCGTTTTTGATGTTCTTGGGCTCGTTGAAATCGCAACGACGAGCACTACAAGAATATGCAGAGAAACATCATAGTCCAAATGGGAATATAAAACCAAATGATGAAAGGTTTGGCCTGTCAATAAAGGACAACCGGTAGAAACCTCCAACAACAAAAATGCGATAAGTTTTTCATACGAAATCCATTTTTGATGAACTTGAGCTTGACATGAAGAACATGACAAGCTCTAAAACCTTACATGTAGAAAATCCAAATAAGAACCAAGAAGTATGATGCCAAGTATGCAAAGGTTTGAGCTCTCTACGATAGATACAATCAAGATATGCATTCAAGAGCCCCTCTTGATAGTACGGTTATCTATCCTATAATCCGGTCTCCTAACTAGCATAATGAGACCGGTAAAATAGAAACCCTATCTAAGTCATACCTTTGCCTTGCGCAATCCAATTGAGCTAGATGATGACGATCTTAATCACCTCAAGTTGGACCACCTTTCTTGATTGCGCTTTGCTTCGTGAAGATTGTGAGTTGCTCCCCCATAAGCTAATATTATAGAGCTTCTCACATGACCATATTTACTTGACCATAATCTCCATATGGGTGGCAAGATTCAAGCATAGGATTTCTTCTAGATGCTTCACTTGAGTTTCCACGGCAAGCTAGGTGATGAACACCGCTTGACGATGACATAGATCATGGGCAATATGAAATCTTCCTTTTTGTTCATTCCCATGGAAAGATACCTAACCACACATAGAGATTCCACACACACATATATGGGTTAGATCACAAAGCTATATTGGCATTTGCTTACCATACCATAAGATACACAATCCCACTTGGTACATCGTGTAGCTTTGTGTGTTGATCACTAGCTTGATCAATCTTGTATCTTTTCTTCTCACTTCAAATGATGATGTCTTGAAGATAACCATGAAGGATAACATAATACTTTTCTTCAAGACACACTAGCAATAACCTCAACTCAAACCATGACCATTCTTCATATAAATCCTTGAATATAACAATGGCCATCAAGGAAGCTAATAGAGTTCAACACATGAACTCCATTATTTCCTATGAACAAGAACTACAAGGATAACTCAATGCAAACATTAGTCCATAGGGATTGTCAGTAATTACCAAAACCACATATGGGGCACCATGCACTTTCAACTGCCCTACGCAATGATTAGTGTTTGTTATCCAACCGTAGAGGGTTAATATTAGCATAGTGAGAGAAGCTATCTAGTTATTCATTTATGTGATCACTGTTGAGAGTGTCCTCTAGTGAAAGTAGGATCCCTGGTCCTTATTTCCAAGCATTGAAACACTGTTTTCCGCCTGTTCTGCTACATGTTTTCTTGTTCCCATTTTTTTATTTCAGATTGCTATTATCACTTATTATCATCCATATTACTTGTATTTTACTCTTTCTTCGCTGAACTAGTGCACCTATATACCTGACAAGTATATTGGGTGTGTTGGGGACACAAGAGACTTCTTGTATCTTGATTGCAGGGTTGCTTGAGAGGGATATCTTTTACCTCTACCTCCCTGAGTTCGATAAACCTTGGGTAATCCACTTAAGGGAAACTTGCTGCTGTTCTACAAACCACTGCACTTGGAGGCCCAACACGGTCTACAAGAATAGAAGCGTGCGTACACATCAAGCTCTTTTCTGGCGCCGTTGCCGGTGAGGTAAGGTAAAAGGTACTCACATCCTCGGGTGTGAGTGCTCGAAGTTATTTCCTTTAGATTATGCAATTATAACTTTTTGTTTCTTCTTTTTATTTTCACTAGTTAGGCTTATTTTTACTTGTTACTTGTTTTTATCTTTATGCTTAAATGAAAAACAACAAAAATATGAGAGAGCATTATAATCTTTATCTTGAGTTAGGACATGAAGTGTTTGAAGAGAAAATTAAAAAACCTATGGAACTTTATTTGCATGCTAGTGGCAATGTTATTAGTATGAACTCTTTAAACACCATTATTGCTAATGCTATGGAAAAGTCTAAGCTTGGGGAAGCTAGTTTTGATGAATATGATATTTTTAGTCCCCCAAGTTGTGAGGCTATGGAAAAGCCTCCAATATATGATGATTATAATGATTGTGGTATTCTAGTTCCACCTGTTTACAATGATGAATAGGATATTTTTAGTCCACCTACTATTGAGAAAAAAAATAATTATTATTACAGTATGCCTCCTATATTTAATGATTATGGTGATGAGAATAATAATGATAGCTATTTTGTTGAATTTGCTCCCACTACTAATAATAAGAATGACTATGCTTATGTGGAGAGTATTAATTCTTTTATGCATGTGGCTCATGATAAGAATGTTTATTGTGATAGTTATATTGTTAATTTTATTCATGATGCTACTGAAGGTTATTATGAGAGAGGGAAACATGGTTTTATGCATCTCAACAATATTAAGTTTCCCCTCTTTATGTTGAAATTTTTGAAGTTGCACTTATTTTGTCTTCCTATGCTAGTCACTTTGTGCTTCGTTGACTTGTTTTTCTACAAGATTCTTTTTCATAGGAAGTTTGTTAGACTTAAATGTGTTTTATATTTGCTTATTTATGTTCTCTTATTGTGCTTCAGCTCTTATTCTTATGTGAGAATCTTTTAAAAATCACTATGCCTAGCTGAAAGGCGTTAAAGAAAGCGCTACCGGGAGACAACCCGTTTTATTTCGCTGTTTTCAACCCGTTTTCTTTCATTTTCTTTGGTGTGCTTTGCACCTGGGTGTTTTCTATTTACTTAGCAACCCCTCTGTATCTTTTATTTTTTGTTTTTTTAGCCATGTAAAGCCTCTAGTGGAAAGTTGAGGCTATATTTCGGATTTCTGCGCAGGAAACAGATTTCTTCTGTCCACTGTTTATTCCGTATAAAATCACAGAAAATTCAAAATGACCTGACCTTTTTTGTGCTTAATACTGAGTTATATACGCAACTGTTCTTAGAAGACCACTTTTTGATTTGAGCAACAGAATATTTTTGAAAAAATGATCTTTACCTGTTGTTCTGTTTTGACAGATTTCTGCCATTTATCGCATTTGCATCTTAATCTCTTTCTTTTGGCGTTCTTTTGAGAAAAATAGTTTTGAAAAAAGTTGTGACAGTAGCTAATGTTTTTTTGAGTGTTAGAATTGTGTTGAAACTGAACCATGTGAATTTATTATTTCAATTGCACTAACGTTACTAATGAAGAGTGTGAGAATTTTGGTGTGAAGGAAGTTTTCAAGGGTCAAGAGAAGAGGATGATATGATGTGATCAAGAAGATTGAAAAGCCTAAGCTTGAGAATGCCCCGGTGGTACATCCCAGAAAATTCCAAGAAGACTCAAGCGTGTAAGCTTTGGGATGCCCAAGGCATCCCCTTCTTCATCAACAAATTATCAGGTCACTTCTAGTGAAACTATATTTTTATTCGGTCACATCTTAAGTGCTTTACTTGGAGCGTATTTTATTTTTGTTTTCAGTTTGTTTGGTTTTATTTGCTATAATAAATGGTTGGATCTTATCATACTTGTGTGGGATAGATACATGCTCCGTTTTCATTGCTTAGAACACTCTAGCTTTCATTCTTATTGTTTTGTGAGTGTTCACTTTTTGCTAGTACTGTGTTTAGCCTTTGTTTTCATGCATCTCTTATTCAGAGCTGTTAGTTTTTGTAGTTAGGTGGTTCTCATATATATGTGCTTAGTTGAGAATAGGAATGCTTATGTGGTAGTTGGTATAGTGGAAAAATTCGCATGGTCTTGTAGATCACTAAACTGCTTCACTTGAATCACTACTGTTGTTTTGAGATATTAATTTGCTTAATGGATAAACGGGAAGGACTAGTAAGTATAAACTTCTAATGGTTGGTCTAAGAAACTTGAAACTGTGCCACACTTAAATTACCAGCTGATAGAAACAATGGTATATGATTGCTACGAGTGATACATTTCTGATCGGCCTTTTGTTACGCGCTATGGTCGGGGTAGCTAACAGTGACTTGCCACTGCCACGGACCCTCTTGGAGTGATTTGCATTGTGCCTTGTAAGATGACTTGCTTGTTTCAATCTTTTAACTTGTGAGTTCTATGTTGCGGTTTTCCGGCACTTCCACCATCCATATTTGCTAGCCTCTTCGGTACTGTGCATTGCTCATTCTCAAATTGAGAGTTGGTGCAAACTTTGCCAGTGCATCCAAATCCCGTGGGAGGACTTTGTTCTCTTACACATAAGCCCATATATTCTTCCTCAAAACAGCCACCATACCTACCTATCATGGCATTTCCATCGCCATTCCGAGAAATATTGTTGCACAACATCCAACTCCATTATGTTACTTGATGATGAGCTTCATGGTTATTTATGCATACTACTACACTAGCAGGAGCATGCAGTTAGAGACATCAGAGATATTTCTTTATGAGTTATGAGTACTAAAAGTGTGATGATTCATTGTAATATATGATGTTGCCCCTACCGGTGAGGATATATAAAAAAAATAAAAATTAAAAGGCCCAAAAAGAAAAAAAAGGGGGCCAAAGAGAGAATAAAGAGAGAGGGGGCACATCACTATCCTTTATACCACACTTGTGCTTCATGTTTAGCACCAATGCTACAGTTTGGAGAGAGTTTTCATATTATCATTCATTCATAACTATGTGGGGAACTTGACATTATAGAACTTGGATTGTATATTGCAATGATGAGCCTCCTCATATGAGCTCTAGGTCTTCGTGAGCAAGCAAGTTGGATGCACCCCCACTAGTTCCATTGGAGAGCTTTCATACACTTATAGCTCTATGTGCATCCGTTGTGTGGCAATCCATACTCCTTGCATAGCTTCGGTTGTAAGACTTTCTCTTGACTAATGACCACTTTCAGCTTTGTGAGACTTTCTTCCATTGACCTTCCAAACCCCCTATAATTTTCTCTTAGCCATAACATCCCGGTGCCAGGGACCAACACAGAACACTTGCTTGTTTTCAGTGTGCAAATAGTTTAAGACTCAAGCATTCCATCGTGTGGAAAGCTTGACTTGATCCTAACAGGGGTTGTGAAGATCGTTTGACGTGCATGATATTGTTGTTCTTGAAGGATTAAATCATCTCTAATAAACTTTGCACGGTTGATAGTCTTTTGGTATTGACTCATTAAAAGTTTTACTTCTTTCTTCTTTTTTTATGCATTGCTTGTTGATATCAAATATAGATCACAGCTTCAGTTCATTTGATCCTAGTTTACATGCTCTACTTTACATATTATGATCAAGATTGGGTGGTAGCATGTCACCTCATAAATTATTTTCTTTTATTGTTTACCTACTTGAGGACGAGTAGGAACTAAGCTTGGGGATGCTTGATACGTCTCAAACGTATCTATAATTTCTGATGTTCCATGTTGATATTATGACAATTGCTACATGTCTTCCGTATGTTTTCCTATGTTTTCTTATGTTTTCCGGGACTAACCTAATAACAAGATGTCACGGAGTCAGTTCCCTGTTTTCTGCTGTTTTTGGTTTCCGAAAAGTTGTTCTGGAAATATTATCGGAATTGGAAAATTCGAAAGCCAGTAGTCCTAAAATTCCCGGAAGCTTCCAGAAGTCCCGAAGAGCCCCGAAGGGGGGCCACAGGGTGGCCACACCATGGGGTGGCGCGGGTCCCCCTCGGCCGCGCCACCTAGGGGTGTGGGCCCCCTGGCCACCTACCGGCATCGCCCTTTTGCCCATATATACTCCCCGAGGCATAAACCCTAAATCAATCGACCTTTTCCGCAAAGTACATCCGTAGCTCCGCCGCCGCCACCGACAAGTTTCAGGGGACATATCTCTGTTCTGGCGCCCTGCCGGAACGGGGAAGTGCTCCCGGTAGCCATCTCCATCGACTCCACCGCCATATCCATCGCCGTTGTTGTCTCCTATGATGAGGAGGGAGTACTCGTTCTCCCCCGGGGCTGAGCGCTCTACCGGTAGCTATGTGGTTCATCTCTCTCTCCCATGGTGTGATCTATATGTGATCATGAGCTTTGTAATCTATCTGAATTCGTAGATGTTACTCTTCATCTTTTGCTACTCAAGTGCTTTATTAATATGAATTTTGGAGTCACCTTGTATCGCGGTGTAAAGATGACAGTGTGAACATCGTGTGTGTCTCCTCTATGAAATTGTGGAGTTTGCTTAGTACCTTCTAGGGCGCTCATAGTGACAGCGTGGGGTTAACTAGACATGGGAATACAAACTTGAGTGCTGTTACAGCCCTACGCAATGATTAGTGTTCGTTATCCAACCCGAGAGGGTTAAGAGTAGCATAGTGAGAGAAGCTATCTAGTTATTCATTTATGTGATCATTGTTGAGAGTGTCCTCTAGTGAAAGTAGGATCCCTGGGCCTTATATCCAAGCATTGAAACACTGTTTCCCGCCTACTCTGCTACATGTTTGCTTGCTGCCATTTTTATTTCAGATTGCTATTATCACTTATTATCATCCATATTACTTGTATTTTACTCTCTTCGCCGAAGTAGTGCACCTATATACCTGACAAGTATATTGGGTGTGTTGGGGACACAAGAGACTTCTTGTATCTTGATTGCAGGGTTGCTTGAGAGGGATATCTTTGACCTCTACCTCTCTGAGTTCGATAAACCTTGGGTAATCCACTTAAGGGAAACTTGCTGATGTTCTACAAACCTCTGCACCTGGAGGCCCAACACTGTCTACAAGAATAGAAGCGTGCGTAGACATCAGGGCCACCTAGGGCCCACAACACCAGGCGCCGCCCCCCTCTGGACGTGCCTGGGGGTGGATTGTCCCCCTTTCGCATACTTGACCCTGAGGGAACCCTAAGCCCGAGAACATCATCGAAGAATTATTCCACCGCCACCTCGGGAAGGAAAACAACAGAGAGAGAAAATCTCTCCGGCAGGGAGTAATCTGCCGGGGAAATTCCTCCCCGGAGAAGGGGAATCATCGCGATCGTCGCCTTCATCGCTCCGGGCATCATCAAGATCATCATCGTCATCATCATCACCACCATCACCATGACCCTCATCATCCACCGTCATCCCGCTAGAACAATTAGGGGTCTTTATCGTTTCTCTTCACTAGATCTCTCTCCCGGTGTGGATTACTTGTTAGTAGTTGATGCTTGTGAGATTTATCGGTGTTTACACTTTATGACCAGATTGTTATTATCCATTATATCACCTCTAATTATTATCCATATGATTACTTGTGAGTAGTTCGTTTATTTCTCGAGGACATGGGAGAAGTCATGATGCTAGTAGTTGAATTATGTTGAAGTAATATCTCGTGGTTTGGTATTTAAGTTGTGGTGCTATTCTTCTACTTGTGTCATGTGAGCGTCGACTACATGATACTTCACCTTTATGGTCCTAGGAGGATGTATTGTGTATTTGGCTACCAATTGTGGAGTTGTCGGAGTGATAGAAACCTAAACCCTCCTTAGGAAACCTATGCACGAGGGAGTGTAGGATCCCGGAGTTTTAAGGTTTGGTTTAGATTTATCTTCATTACTTTCTTGTATTTGCGGATGCTTACAAGGGGTATAATCACAAGTATGTATTAGTCCTAGTTGGGGGTGCATTATCATAGGTTCACCCACACAACACTTCACGAGCCAATAAATATTAATCAACCATAATGAAGCGAAAGCACTTGACGAAATTCCCATGTGTCCTCCAGAACATTTGGTAATCATAAGTAGAACAACCAGCTTCTCCTTTTCTCCCAAAAGGATTGGGCCACTCGTTGCAATATTATTCACTGTCTATTATTTACTCGCACGTTATTTATCTGCTATATCAAAAACCACCAAAAAACCGTTTGTTAGTGTTTACAGTGAATCCTCTATCCGACCTGCTTGTCAACACCTTCTGCTCCTCGTTGGGTTCGACACTCTTATTTATCGAAAGTACTACGATACACCCCCTATACTTGTCGGACATCAAGACTATTTTCTGCGCTGTTGCCGGGGAGTGAAGTGCTATTGGTAAGTGGAATTGGTAAGGGAAACTTTTACTGTGAGTGTTGTTTTTATTTTTATCCGCTGTTTTATTTCATTATGGAGAATACCTTTGGTTGTCTGTTCAGGGGTATTTCTACAGTTACAGCTAGGGTAGTAGATGACCCGTTATCTGTTGAATTAGATTCTTCTAAAATACCTATGAAAATTGTTGGACGTATTATGGATAACTGCTATTATGGAGATGGAACTGTCCATCCCCGTGATCATTTGCTCTTTATACATGAATTATGCGACTTATTCATGTTCCAGGTATTACAATGGATAAAATTAAAAGTAAATTATTTTCTTTATCGTTGAAAGGAAGATCCGCTAAATGGTACAGATTACTCAAGAATGGTGAATCTATTGGATGGTAGGAAATTGTTCCTCTCTTTTATTCTAAATTCTATCCTCCTAGTGAGATTCTTAAAGACCGAAATCAAATATATAATTTCCGGCCTCATGATGAAGAGACTATTGCCCAAGCTTGGGGGAGAATGAAGTTATTAATGCTCAAGTGTCCTGTTCATGAGCTCCCGAGTAATATTGTTATCAATAATTTTTATGCAAGGCTTTCTCTTCATGATAAGGATTTATTGGATGCTTCTTGTTCTAGATCATTCACACGTGTGAAGGAAGAAGCTAAATGGGATCTTCTTGATCGTATTCAAGAAAACATTGAAGGATGGGAGAATGACAAAGGTAGAAATTCAGGTATAAACTATGATTATGAATGCATTGAATCTTTTATGGGAACTGATGATTTCTATAATGTTAGTGTTGTTTGTGGTCTTGATTCTCAAATCTTTGCAAACTGTCTTAAAGATTTTGCCTCCTATCTTGATATTCCTCAAAAGGAATTCAGCAAGTACCATGCACCTTATAAAGATATTGTTCCTGCTAGTAATGTAGAAGTGTATGCTGTTAATCCTGCTGTTCCTGAGCCTTATATTGAAAAAATGCCTTTCCCTGCTAAAGTGAAAGAATACTCTTTTGTAGCTAGTGTAGTTAATAAGAGCATTAATAAATCTGTTGAACCTGATGAACGAATAACTGTTGAACCTGCTGTAGCAATAGTGAAAGATCTTATCTGTGGAAACGTAGAGGATGAACATATTGTCTTTTGTGAGGATGCTTCTAATATTGTCTCACATGCAGATAGACCTAAGAAAACTAGTGTTCTTGTGCTTTCTGTTATTATTGATGATTGTTGCTATTATGGTTTGTGTGACATTGGTGCAAGTTCTAGTGTTATTCCTTATGAGCTTGAGGATATTGATTTGGTTATTCAGCTTGCTAATAGAGAAATTGTCTTTCCGATTGGTATTGTTAGAGATGTGGAAGTTTTGTGTGGTAAGACTAAATATTCCACTGATTTTCTAGTACTTTGTAAGGCTGCTAGTAAAACTTGTCCAGTTATTTTTGGTAGACCTTTCTGGAACACTTTTGGTGCTATTATAGATTGTAAGAGGGAGAAGATTTTGACTAAATTTGATGGAAAATCTTATGAGTTCAATTTATCCAAATTTTCTAGAGCACCTTATGAATCTGAATTGCCTAATGAGAATTTTAGAGTTGAATATCTTGCCTCTACTGCTCTTGCTCCTAACAATTCTTTGCAGCAATATATGGAGGATCATGAAAGTGAGGTCTTTTTGGAAGAGAGAAATAAGATTGAAGATATTCTTCTTCGACAACCGGTGATACTAAAACATAATTTACCTATGGAGGACTTGGGTACCACATTACCAACCAAGGAGGATCATGTTTTTGATTAAAAACCTTTGCCTGATGATCTTAAATATGCTTATATTGATGATAAGAAAATATATCTTGTTATTATTAGTGCTAAATTTTAGGTGAAGAAGAGGAAAGATTACTGGGAATATTGAAGAAACACCATGGAGATATTGGATATACTTTTGATGATTTGAAAGGGATCTCTCCCTCTATATATCAGCATGTTATTAGTATTGAACCTAATGCAAAGCCAGTAGTTGAACATTGACGCCGTTTAATTCCTAAGATGAAGGAAGTGGTAAGAAATGAGGTATTAAAACTCCTTGATGCTGGTATTATTTTTCCTATTGCTGATAGTAGATGGGTGAGACCTGTGCACTGTGTCCCTAAGAGGGGAGGAATGATTGTTGTGCCGAATGAAAATAATGAGCTTATTCCTCAAAGAGTAGTAGTTGATTATAGAATCTGCATTGTCTTTAGGAAGGTTAACAAGGTTACTAAGAAAGATCATTATCCTTTGCCTTTTATTGATCAAATGTTATAGAGGTTTTCTAAGAAAATTCATTTTTGCTTTCTTGATGGTTATTTTGGGTTTTCTCAAATTACTGTTAGGAAGCAAAATCAATAAAAAAAACCTTTACTTTTCCTTATGGTACTTATGCTTATAGACGTATGCCTTTTGGTTTGTGTAGTGCTCCTGCTACTTTTCAAAGATGCATGTCTGCTATTTTTCATGGTTTTTGTGAAGAGACTGTGGAAGTATTCATGGACGATTTATCCGTCTATGGAACTTCTTCTGATAATTGCTGGCACAAACTTGATAAAGTTTTGCAGAGATGTGAGGAAACTAATTTTGTTCTTAATTGGGAGAAATGCCACTTTATGGTGAATGAAGTCATTGTTCTTGGACATAAAATTTCGGAAAGAGGTATTGAAGTTGACAGAGCTAAAGTGGAAGTCATAGAGAAAATGCCCGGTCCCAGGGATGTTAAAGGTATTCGTAGTGTTCTTCGTCATGATGGTTTTTATAGGAGGTTTATTAAAGAATTCTCTAAAATATCAAAGCCTCTTACTAATGTTCTTCAAAAAGATGTACCTTTTGTTTTTATTATGATTGTAAGGAAGCTTTTTAAACTTTAAAGAAGGCTTTAACTACCTCTCTTATTGTTCAACCACCTGATTGCAATTTACATTTTGAAATTATGTGTGATGCTAGTGATTTTGCTGTAGGTGATGTTCTTGGACAGCGCGTAGATAAGAAGTTGAATGTTATTCATTATGCTAGTAAGACTCTTGATGCTGCTCAAAAGAATTATGCTACTACTGAAGAAGAGTTCTTAGTTGTAGTTTTTGCATGTGATAAGTTTAGACCTTATATTGTTGACTCAAAGGTTACTATTCATACTGAGCATGCTAGTATAAGATACATTATGGAAAAGAAAGATGCTAAGCCTAGGCTTATTAGATGGGTGTTTCTTTTACAAGAGTTTGATTTGCATATTGTGGATAGGAAGGGTGCTGAAAATCATGTTGCTGATAACTTAGATTGGAAAACATTGCTTTTGACCCTATTCCTGTTAATGATAGTTTTCCAAATGAACAGTTGGCTGCAATAAAGGTAAAATCCCAAGATAGTCCATGGTATGCTGATTATGATAACTTTATTGTTTCAAAGTATTTTCCTCCAACATTTCTAGCTCAACAAAGAAGAAATTCTTATATGATTTGAGGCATTATATTTGGTATGACCCACATTTATATAAACAAGGAGTAGATGGTATTATGAGAAGATGTGTTCCAGATCATGAACAACGTGAAATATTGAAAAAGTGCCATGGTAGTGCTTATGGAGGACAAAATGCTGGAGATAGAACCGCACAGAAGGTTCTACAATCAGGTTTCTATTGGCCTACTACTTTTAAAGATGCACGCAAATTTATTTTATCTTGTGATGAATGTCAAAGAGTAGGTAATATTTCTAGACGTAATGAAATGCCTATGAGTTATTATGTTGTTATTGAACCTTTTGATTGTTGGGGATTTGACTTTATGGGTCCTTTTTCTCCTTTAAATGGTTACACTCATATTCTTGTTGCTGTTGATTATGTAACTAAGTGGGTAGAATCTATACCTACAAAAAGTACTGATGGTAAGACCTCGTTAAAAACGCTTAAATATGTTATTTTCTCTAGGTTTGGTGTGCCTAGATATCTTATGACTGATGGAGGTTCTCATTTTATTCATGGTGGTTTTATAAAAACCCTTGCTATATATGATGTTAATCAAAGAATTTCCTCAGCTTATCTTCCTCAAACTAGTGGGCAAGTAGAATTATCAAATAGAGTAATTAAATATATCTTGAAACAGACTATTAATAAATCTAGGAAGAATTGGTCTGATAAGTTGAATGATGCTTTATGGGCTTATAGAACTTCTTATAAAAATCCTATGGGTATGTCTCCTTATCAAATGGTTTATGGAAAAGCTTGTCACTTTCCTTTAGAATTAGAACTCAAAGCTTATTGGGCAGTGAAAGAACTAAATAAAGATTTTAAACTTGCTAGTAAGAAAAGAATGCTTGATTTGAATCATCTAGATGAATGGATATGTGAAGCTTATGAAAATTCAAGGATCTTCAAAGAGAAAGTTAAACAATGGCATGATAGGAGAATTCTTAAAAGAGAGTTTGATGTTGGTGAGAAAGTTCTATTGTATCGGTCTCGTCTCAGATTTTTTGCAGGAAAATTACTCTCGAGATGGGAAGGCCCCTATGTTATTGAAGAACTGTATTGTTCGGGTGCAATCAAAAATGCATCCATCAAAGATAACACTACACAAGTGGTGAATGGGTAGAGACTCAAACATTATATTTCTAGTGATCCTTATGACGAAGATGTTGATGTTATTCAAGTAATGACTCCGGAGAAGTTCATTAGAGGGAAGATTCCAGAATCTACAGAGTCTCTTTTGGAATAGGTAACAGTTTTGTTAAGAAAAAGTTCGCGGATTACCTTCCAAGTTATAATTTATTGGTTTTTGGAAAATATGAAAAATATCGAGTCGAAGAAGAGTAGGAGAAGGTGCCCGGGGGCACCAAACCATGCATGGGGACGGGCCCACCCTTGGTCGCGCCTGGCTATGGCGTGGGCGCCCCGGAGCCCCTCTCTGACTCGTTTTCGACCTGGACTTTCCTTTTGTTATGTATGTTTCTAATATTTAATCCCCCGGACCCCTCGAGGTATGTATATTGTTTTCTCGTCGTGTTTCTGTTTCGACCTGTTTCTGCCTGGATCTGTTTTCAGCTTTATAAGCACCATGGCCTCCGCCAACAACAACAAGGGGAAGGAGCCTACGGGGGATGATCCCCAAGGTCCCAAGCGCAAGAATATGGATCAAGGTGTCAAGAGAGAAGCAAAGAGGACGTCATCAAGTAACGTTGGAAGTGTTTCTTCTTGTAATATGCAGGGACCAAGACCATCAGTTCCAGGCCTCAGCCCCATCCCTGGAGTAGAGGCAGCTCTTCGAGTTGTAGATGAGTTCTGTGAATGTTATCGAGATTTAAGGACGGTGGTAGAGATTCTTCAAGAGGAGAACGACAGATTTCGTGAGATGTTGCAGCGTTTTCATGCCTTGCTTGAGAAGAGTGCATCACCACCACCACCAAAGAATTAATTCTTCATTGGTATTGGCATCCCCTTGGCTTGTTCCATGCTTGGGGGAGTGCCACGGTATCACACCTTTATCTTTCACCATTTTACCTTTTAGTAGAGTCATATCATGATTAGAGGAAATATCATATAGTATGGTTTGCAGTATGGAAGTATCACTCTTTAGTTGGTTATCGTTGTATCCCTTGGTTGAGTTGCCGTAATGAAATATTAATGAGAAGTTTCATCATTTACTTCCTCCACTTTATTTTAGTTTGCAAATTTTTTTATATGGTTGATCTTGTTATTAGTATTGGTATAAATGTTGGAGCTTCAAGTTAATCTAGTTGGTTTTGGCAAACTTAGCATTGGTCAGTAGCAATAATACGTTGAGACTTAAGTAGAAAAGAGGGAGTGGCATGTAGATATATTATTCCATGATCTTTCTTTCTTGTTAGCTCATAAGCTTAGTATTCTCAAGTAAGATTGTTTGTACCTTCAAGGAAGATTGCATGATTGTCTTTATCATATATGTATTTATTTGTTTTACCTCTATTCTTATGCTTGCTACCCAACCTTGCTAGCCAAAAACCTGTACTGAGAGGGAATGCTTCTCGTACATCCAAACCTTGAGCCCAAAACCATGCCATTTGTGTCCACCATACCACCCTACATGTTGTATTTCACTGCCACTCCAAGTTAATTGCTTGTGTTCTACCTTTAAACCTTAAAAAATTGCACCCGTTTTGTGCCCATGTTTTAGCTCATGAGGACGCAAATAGAGAATATTTGTCTCACTTGTTGATTAGATTTCACACCCTGTACTAGTGGCTTCATCCGCTTATCCAAATGCTAGAAGAGATGGCAGCGGGGTTCCCAGCCCCAAATAATAATACAAATTCTCTTCACTATTCCCCCCCCCTGATTTATCAGTCAAATCATAAGTGTGTAAACAAAAGAGAAAGAGGGATGACCTTCTATACCAGTTGCGTCCTTCAATGGGAGACGCTCTTGTGAAGTCTAGTTGGATTTTGACGTACTGTATTTTCTGTTTGTCATTCGTTGACATAAGAATACACCTCTCTAAAAAGTAGACACTTCTCCAATGTATGTGACTGTTGGCAGGCACCCGAGGATTCGGTTAGCCATGGTTTTTGTAAGAAAGGTTGGGAGGAGTGTCAACCATTTTATACCTCTGTTTAAAAAAAATAAAAAGCTCGAGCACATGAGTGATCCATGCTTCCCTCTTCGAAGAGCCTATATTTTTATCTTAAGCAAGCATTTGAGTTGTTGTGATCCATCCATCTATATGTTGATTTACTCAATCATGTTCTTTATTCTTCCTTGTTTGTACAAATGCTTTTATCTGTTTGAATACCACTTTGAAAGCTACCAATGTCCGCAAAGAGACTGTTATAATTGAGCATGATAAACTCTGCAATATAAGCTCTACTATAAAGACTCTAATCGAAAGATAAGTATACTGTTCATTGTTCTCTAACCAAGAACGAAGTTTTCCTTTACCAATTATGATTTCCTTTTTGCACCTTTATTGTGATTTCCTCTACTTGTTTCAAGTTTGATTATATAAGAGGAAGTTGTTGTCTAATATGACTTGTTCTTTGTTAGATGTGATGCCTCTTGTCCGTATTTTATTTATCGACACCTCACACAATAAACCTGTGGTTATGTTTACTAAGTTCATTTCACTTGGGGACAAGCGAGGTCTAAGCTTGGGGGAGTTGATACGTCCATTTTGCATCACTATTTTATATTGTTATTTTCTGTTATTCATCGATATATTTCATGTTATGATGCATCACTTATGTTATTTTATCTTGTTATTTTGTGTTATTCATCGATATATTTCATGCTCTACACCCCCATGCCCACCTCCAGAATGATGCATGAGTAGTTCATCCTTGGACTACGGGTCCATAACAGTGGTTAGATGGTTGTTCTCTCCTCTTTATGGCTCATGTTTAGATCTTGTGAGCTGCCCTACATGATCAATATCATCTTATTGTAATGCCTCATATTGTGTTTGCTGGGATCTGATGAATATTGGATGATATGTCTCTTGATTATCAATCTATCATGTTCTTTTCATGTGTATGTTATTTATGATATTGCATGCTCTCCATTGTTAGTAGATGCTCTGACCAAGTAGATGCTAGTAACTCCAAGAGGGCGTATTTATGCTCGATAGTGGGTTCATGCCTCCTTTGCATATGTGCTCGAGCAGTGACAGAAACGTGACGGATGGAGGTTGTGTTCTTGCCATTAGGGAGAAAACAACGATGTTTACATTGTTTACATTACACACCTTGCTTACTGCGATTATCTGTTGATTGCAACTTAATACTCAAGGTTTGCTCGGATGAAATTCTGAGGGTGGATTATTAGTCATAGATGCAGTTCGATGATGGTCTATGTATCTGTTGTAATGTCTCCATCAATCACATAGTCATCATCATGTCATGCATATGCACTACGGTGCAGCCTTTATATCTGTCAATTGCCCAGCTGTAATTTGTTTACCACACATGCTATCTATCTGTCTTGGGAGAGACACCTCTAGTGAATTGTGGACCCCGGTCCATTTTCCTCATACCGATAATACAACCACTCCAATCTCTGTTTCATACTGCTGCTGTTTTACTACTGCCATCACTGTTCTCTTTCATCTACTGCAAACAAATATTATTTTCCACACGGTACGTTTAACCTCTTTATGTTCAGCAAAACGGTGAGATTGATAACCTCACTGCTTCGTTTGGGCAAAGTGATTTGATTGTGTTGTGTAGGTTCCACGTTACTTCTGAACCAGTAGTGTGCCCTGCCACCTCAGCTGCATCAACCTTCGAAAGTGGTTTCTTTCTCCTACTGGTCGATTCAATCTTGGTTTCTTTTTGAGGGAAACTTATTTTTGTGCTCTTCATACCTTCCTCTTGGGGTCTCCTAACGAACGTTTGTTACACGTGCATCACAGGCTTGTCTTGTGTTTAGTAGTGATCTTATGTTGGGTATAGTAGTAGAAATTTATTGAGTATTGGCAAACATAGCATTGGTCATATCAACAACGCTTAGAGACTTAGAACAAAGAAGAGAGATTTCACGTATAGATATATCACCCCATAGATCTTTTATGCCTGCAAAAGCTTCATGTTTATGTTCTTATGATTGATGCGTTATGCTGACAAAGAAGACAATTGCAATACTTCATGTTTTATATCATTGCATGGTTTTATATATCTGTTTGTATCTCTCTACTTCGTATGTTTGCTACAAATCCTTTGCTAGCCAAAAACCCTGTACTGATTATGATCACTACTCGTGCATCCAAACACCTGAACCAAAAAAAACCTTCAATTTTTCATTACCATTCGTGGACATAGACATACATATTTCTCAAAATTACATTTTCAATGCCTCTGTTTCATTAAAAATAAAAATCTCTAGCACATGAGTAATCCCTTCTTCCCTTAAAGGCCTTTCTTTACTAATAGGGTTGCGTCAATTTCACATATTCCCTCTTTTCTCTAGCAAACTTATGATGTTGAACTGAGATGCATTCTTTTATATGTCCATGATGATAATTAACCATGTTTTATTGCAGTTGACATAACCATCATGGTAAACAAGTTAAAAGTTGAGGTTTTCTAATTAGCATCTTCCTTTGTGTAAGTTGTTTTCACCTCCTTTATTAAGAACATAATCCCTAAGAGTTTCCTATTCATGAAAAGACTTTGTGATAATTGAAGTATGTGTTATTTGCTTAATAGCTCTCACATAGACTCTTACGGAAAGATAAGATTGATATGATAGTTGTTCTCTGACCAAGACTATAGTTTCCCATAGCTCAATGAAATTACACTCACTATACCTATATATGATTGAATCATTACTTCTCTTTGAGAAGCATTACGAGAAAGATTGCTCTATAGAATTTTTAGTGTTTATTGAGTCATTGTTGATGCTTCATGTCCATATTCCTTATTATCGACACCTCACATCATAAAACATGTGGCCATGTTTTCCGAGTTCATTTTTCGCTTGGGGACAAGCGGAGTCTAAGCTTGGGGGAGTTGATACGTCCATTTTGCTTGACTATTTTATATGATAATTTTCCCTTACTCATTGTTATTTTTCCTATTACAGCACTATACTTATGTTATTTCGTTGTTTTCTCTGTGTTTTACAGTTTTATGGAATTATTTATCAGAGCCAGAAATCAGCTGGAAAAAGCACCTGTCAGAAGGGATATTTTCAGGACGTGAGAAAAATCGGGAAAAATCAGAAAACGAAGTTTTGTCAGAAATCGCCGAGGGAACCCGAGGGGCTACTAGAGGGGATCCAGGGGCGGCCAAGTGCCTCCTAGGCGTGCCCCTCCCCCCCCCCCCCCCCCCCCCCGCTCCGGCTCTCCTTTGGGGTACTTACCCCCCATGACCTAAAAATACCGAGGAGTCACTTCGTAGATTTTTTTCCGCCGCCTCTTCGTGACGGAAACAATAGAGAGAAGAAAACACCTTCCTAGCGGGGAGATTCCGCCGGGGAAATTCCATCCCATAGGAGGAATCGTCACCACCGTCATCGTCATCGCACCGGGCATCATCAAGATCATCATCGTCATCATCCTCACCATCAGCACCATCATCCTCACAATCCACCTCTGTCTTGATGTAACAATTAGTATTCTATATCGTTGTTTTCCACTAGATCTCTCTCCTGGTGTGAATTACTTGTTTTTGTTGGTGCTTATGAGATTTATCACTGTTTGCACTTTATGATCAGATTGTTATTCATCAATTTATCACCTCTGATAAGGTACCATATGATGTGTTGTGAGTAGATCGTTTATGTCTTGACGACATGGGAGAAGTCTAGTAACTAGTAGTCATATTTCATTGAGTAATATTTATCGTTTTGCTTTTTAAGTTATGTTGTTATTTTTCTAGTGGTGTTATGTGAACGTCGACAACATAACACTTCACCTTTTAAGGGACTATAGGAATGCATTGTGCGTTGGATTGCTCGTGGTGGGTTGCCGGAGTGACAGAAACCTAAACGCCAGTTTGCAATGCTTCACATAAGGGAGTAGTAGATACCACGAGTTTATTGCTACGGTTAGACTTATTTGTTAATTATTTTCTTGTATTTGCGAACGCTTGCAAGTAGTGTAATCGCATAGTCTTGGATAGGATGGTGCACTAGCATAGCTCTACCCACGTAACACTTACCAAAATGATCAAGATTAATCAACGGCGTGTGATGAAAATAACTAGAAGAAAGCTCATGTGTGTCCTCGGGAACGTTTTAGCCATTATAAGAAGTACCACCGGTTTGTCCTTTGTGCTAAAAAAAGATTGGGTCATTTGCAGCAACTATTTAACTTTATTTTTATTTACAAAAAATACGTAAACAATTGTTCTCTAGTGTTTACAGTGAAACCTTGCTAGAAACTATTTATCAATACATTCTGCTCCTCGTGGGGTTCGACACTCTCATTTGTCGAAAAAAAGCTACGATCGATTCGCTACACTTTTGGGTCATCAAGACTAATTTATGTCGACGTTGCCGGGGAGTGTAGCGCTATTGGTAAGAGGAATTGGTACGGAAACCTTTTAATATAAGTATTATTTTTATTATTGACTGTTGATTTGCTAAATCATGAAATTCTTTACTGCTGGTTATATGTTCGAAAATGACTCCTCCACCACTCGTGTGGTAGAGAGAAGTTTTCCCATCTAGTGAAATTGACCCTTTTAAAAATATCTAATAGAATTGTTAATCGTGTTATGGATAACCGTTATGCTGGTGATGGAACTGTCCATCCCAGTGAGCAATTGCTTTATATTAAAGAAGTGTGTGAGTTGTTTAAGATTGGAGTTGTGCCAAGAGATTTAATCATGAGAAAATTATTTTCTATATCACTGAAAGAAAGAGCATGGGAATGATATAGGTTATTGGATGATTCATATTTGCTGGATTTGAAGGAAGTTACATCTCTCTTTTATTTTAAATTTTATACTCTTTATGAAATACATCAATATCGAAATTTTATTTATAATTTTTAGCCTCGTGATAGAGCAAATATCGCCTAAACTTAGAGAAGGCTGAAAATACTAATATTTAAATGGTGATGGTACAAAGACCGTTGGGTGATCATGAATGGGCAATCATATTTCTGCTGAGAACTTTGGCAGATCGGGACGTACGGACCATGGTTTTTTCCTTCACACTGATGCATTCACATGGTCATGGAGCGAGCACCGGAACTCTCACCACGCCACCATCATACAAAATACAAATGAAAGGAAGTCACACGTACGTACGTGCACAGCACCGCCCTGCCCTGCCGGCACCGGAGTCGCGGACGGGTACCTATACTACCTAGTACACTGCCGCTCAGTGAAATACGTACACGTCCGAGGTGGCCGACCGGAGACCATTGTACGGTGGCCGACCGGAGACCCGCCGCTCCTTTAGAGCAAGTTCAATAATAGAGCTAGCAGCCGGCTACAAGAAATTGCCATGTCACATATAGTCAACTATAGAGCCAACATGTACAATAGTGAGCTATAAAATGTGTTACTTTATTGATACATGGCCCACCTCCCACTCTCACAAGGTGCCTAGGAGTACGTGCTGCAGCTAGCTCTTGCATGAGAGCCCACTCCGATTCTCTCTCCTCTTCTCTCTCTTCCATGTCATCACAAAAATATTATTCTAATCCTTATAGCCCGCTTACATAAGGTTATTGTACTTGCTCTTACTTCGTCCTTAATTTGTAGGCAGTACATGCACGCAACCCAAACACAATCTTAGGACATTTTGAGCACTGTTTGGGTCGGCAGTGTACGTCCTACGTTGGTCCTTCTTTCTTGTCCACCTGGCCTGGATCCTATAAAAACATACCCTTGTCGCATGCATTTAAATAATCTTTACTCCAAGCTCTAACAATTTTTCTTCCTCATAGTAGGGGTAGTGCGCTGGAAATAATAACTCGAATCTCGCCTCAAAATCGGACATTAATGAGCCGAGCCAAATTGGCACTTTTAGCTCCTTGAGAAAACGAGTTTAATGACTTGAGTTGCTAGTAATCAATAAGCTCGTTAATATAAGCATGCTAGTTCATATGTTGGTCAGCACTAAAGAAAACCAATAATCTCTTAGGAAAAATGTATGGGCACTCCGACTCGTGTCAAAATCTCCAAATTTTATTTGGAAAGGCATCAACGACAAATGTGATCTTGCTCCATGATGAACTGATTACGATTACGCTGCTTAGTTTCTCAATGAGTTTATCAACCTTATCGATTCAACTCATGTGTTTATCAAGTCTAGCCAAGCTGGGGTTAACGAGTATTTACGAGTCGGGACACAAGTTGGCTCGATGTCCCTAACTAACTAAGGGTAGACTTGTTCACCCGAAATTTCAAAATCACATATAAGAGATGTCTATACAAAAAAAATCTTATCTGTATAGCGAATATCGCACAAAATTTCACTCACTCCATGGTTTCAAAATCTTGTGTTAAATCAAACATGGTTAACTTTCACAGATTATATTAGTAACATAATAATTATTATGTTTGTAACTTCTAATAGACACATCATCAAAACATTTTTTTTCTTCACCATATATCTAGTGATATTTTTTTTTGTTGTTGAGAAAACCTAGTGACGTTGATTTGTTGTTGTTGATGTTATCAGTTTTCTTCTACAAACTTGATCAATGTCAAGAATGTTTGACCTAAGACAAGATAAATAGGCCTTATAAACCCGGATGGATCTCATAGGGACGAGCGGTCATTTGGCTGCAACTCCAAGAGGCAACCTGCAAAACAAAACTCGCAAACCGTAAAAAAAAAACTCGTCTAACAAAACAAAAACATCACAAAATACAAAAAATACAAAAAAAAAATATGTAGACTTTGCCTCTAACAACTCTTGTATTCTGAACCATGCAGCAAATGAACAATCCCAAAGCAGAAAAGACACATTGGTACCAGATATTCCTGTCCTAGTAAGTGCGATACCTTCATGTCTTACAAACAGAAAATAGCTCAACTTTCTCTAGACAAGATACTTATTAAGACTTTTACAAAGAAAATTTGAACCATGCAGTACATGTACTTAGGACATACAGGAAAATAGCTCAACTTAATTTGGTTGGCACGATGTCAGGGGAACTCGCTCACGCATTTAGCAGTAATTAACTAGACGGTAAAGTAACCCAGCAATGCAAGCACAGTAAATATGCTACAAACATAATGGACGACCTGCAGCTACGCTTCGACGTCGTACATGGAGCGGAACGTCTTAGCGGCGCCGTTCCTGAGGACGTACTGGTGGTACACCATTGCGACGGCGGCGCCGACGAGCGGCCCGACCCAGAAGATCCACTGGTCCTTCCACGCCTTCTCGCCGCCGTACACCACGGCGGCGCCGAGGCTCCTGGCTGGGTTGATACCGGTGCCGGTGACGGGGATGGTGGCCAGATGCGCCATGAACACCGCGAAGCCGATGAGCAGCGGCGCTAGCACCGGCACGTGGGAGTCCCGGGCCATGCGCTTCGGATCGGTCGCGGAGAACACGGTGTACACCAGCACGGCGGTGCCCAGGGCCTCGGCTACCAGCCCCGCCGACTTGGAATACCCCGGGGCGAGCTCGTTGGCGCCCCCACCGTAGAGCTCGTAGTGGTGGCCCCCGTGCACCGCCCTGACCAGCGCCGCGCCGCAGATGGCACCGAGGCACTGGGCCGCCACGTAGAGGACGGCGCGCGGCAGCGAGACCTTCCTCGCGAGCAGGAGCCCGAAGGTGACGGCGGGGTTGATGTGGCCGCCGGAGATGCCGGCGGTGCAGTAGACGAGGACGGCGATCATGCCGCCGAAGGCCCACGCGATGCCCAGCACGCCCGCGCCGCTGCACGCTTCGGCGTCGGTCTGGCGCTTGTGGCCGATCACGGTGGCTACCGCGACGTAGACGAAGAGGAGCGTGGCGGTGAACTCGGCGATAACGGCGCGGTAGAGGGACCACTTGCCCAGCTCGCCGGCGTCCACCAGAGGCGTGGGGGGAGGGTCGAGGTAGTCCTTGCTGCTGACCACATCCTCCTTAACGTGGATGGTCACGGGGCTCAGCTTGCCCGCCTCTGCTGCTGCCATGTCGATAGGACGAGCTCCTGGATCGATCTCAGCTGATGTGAGCTAATTGATTAAAGATTAGCAGATGGTAGAGATTTGTGTGTCCATAAACTGGCAAAGCTGCATCTATATATAGAGCAAAGGGCCACACTCATTGAGCAGGCATGCCCTAGCAGGCACCACTTATGGTTATGGAGTAGAGGAGCAATTTACTGATTTACAAGCCACGACTCATATTTTCCCTCTTCGGTAACTAGCAAAGGAAAAACTTGAGTAACATGTTCTCTTACCCAAAATTTATGTCTTGTAAGTTGTAAGTCCGTCAGTCTTCCCCTAGCTAGAACAGTCTTCCAGATGGTCTTCGACCATTAGTTTATGCACATACAAGTTTTCTCACATAATAATTATATTTATAAATTGGTAAAAGCATACATTTTGTAGACAACGAAATGCTCAAGTTTCATATACCTGAAATTTGGAATTATGATCTTCATATACTCCCTCCGACCTCTGTCTCAAATTAAGTATCGTTGAGATGGATTGAAATGGATATATTTGGCACTAAAATTTATTTAGATACATCTAAGACACTTATTTTGAGACGGAGCGAGTATATATTTCCTTACTAATTCTTCCTCCGCCTTTGTTATTATACCATGTTATTATAAGCTATGGATATTTCGAAAATGGACCAATGAGGATGCCCTTACATCTAGTCACACACATGAAATCAAAGATTACGTCCAATCAATTATGGCACTACGATAGGTCATTAAGTGGACATGTGATCTGATTTTTCATGTCTGCTACCAATCGAGTATTCTTGAACATCATCAGGTATAATTTTTATTATTGTTTGAAATAAGTGATTGTTTAAATTCACAAAGTGTTACAATCATGCACTGCTAGGCCTAACACGAAAGGGAAACTCAATCGTGGCACACAACCTCCCAAAAATACACACCGTCATACAAACCTGGCCACATACGGAACATGTTGGATGGTAGCTAGTGTCCTTATCCATCAATTATCATGGACAGCAGAGAATTAGTCGTTAATCTCTATGATAGCTATACATTATCATTAATATTTCTTATTATCACAATACCTGGTTGTGGAGCCATATATGTCTATATTCCAACTAGACATTTAGTGTCCTTCTCCATTGATTACGCTTACATTGATCCATAATTTAAGTTTCGTAAGCCATTTAGTCTTCCCGTTCAAGATGTTGCTTTGACCATTAATTTATGCCCAAGCATACAAGTTTTGTCGCAATAACAATAATAATTTTAATAGATTTATATAAGCATACTTATGATAATCTAAGAATATTAACCATATTTTCGGGCCCTGGTGATTCATTTATTGTAGATCGTCATATGAAGAAATATTTGATTGGTAAAAAAATGCTATAAGGATTTGTAATTTGGATCGAAGGAGGCAAATAAATGCTCAGGTTTAATATCATTAAGTTTTGGAGATTGATCTTCATGTATGTTTCATTATTAAACCTTTTTCCACCTTTGTTTTTGTACTAGGTGACAATCTATAGGTAATTGCCGAGATGGCCAATGAGGATGCTCATACATCTAATGCACACAAGAATGTGCAATTACGCCTAATTAATTATGATGTAGTTATAGGTCATTAATTGCACTTTAGAACTGATTTTTCGTGAGAGGGAGTAGCAATCAAGTAATGTTGAACATCACCAGGGATTTGTTTATATATATAAATTAAGTGACTGTGTTAGATTCACAAAGTGTTACCATTGTCAATATGCCCAACACACAAGAGAAACACAGTCGTGGCACACACCTTCCAACAAACATGGCAGCATACGGAGCATATTGTATGGTAGCTAGTGTCCTTATCCCTTCATTATTACGGTCTGCAAGAGAACTAGTCTATAATCTCCATGATTGCTAGAACTTATCATTAAGAATCATTATTATCACAATACCTGGTTGTGGAGCCATATATGTCATCATCTCATAGTGTTCTACATAGGCATAATTGTTAATTAGCACATTTCAACAACTGAGACATCAATTATAGTGTGGCTGATAATACATGTCTTTTCTTATGTGTTCCACATCACCTAGATGATACAAGCAGATATTGTATTTTACTTGATGTTTACTTTACTAACTAGTGTTGGCATGATCCTAGGATTTTGGGATTATTAACTTAAACTAAAAAACGTATGGCATAAAATTGAGAAAATGCAATATCTTTCTTACTAAGCTATTATTTTTTACCTACAAAGAAGAAACAGCATGTACAATAGTAGAGAAGGTAACTCTCCACTTAGTCATATCCGCGTCATCTAGACAATGTAATAACACTATTTTGATGTAGGAGCTCATCTTGGTCATTCCAATCAGCTAATCGTGGTCCAATTATAGAGATCCCTAGTGAAATATACATGTCCATGTACGTGGTAGAATGTACAGGACAGTGTTAGAAGTGACACATTGTCACGTATATGACCCGTGCTACAAGTGCTACGAACATTAGTTGTTAGCGTGTGTGTCAAGTATTGTAACCGGTTCGTTCTTATCAATCTATAAGATGAGAACAACCGTGATATCTCTATCTCCCTCCTGTAACAAACTCTGATGTATCTTGTTGTTCTTTGAACCTATATAACACGGAACCGATCCCGAGACAAAGGGCATCGTTAACCCATCGAGGTACTCGCACATGGTATCAGAGCCTCTCTTCCATCAAACGCATCTATGAGCTATCCATCCTCTTCCTCCTCCACAGCCATGACCCCATCGCCACTCCCTCCTCAAGGCATTCCCGAGAAGCTTACGAGGGAGAATTTCCTCCTATGGGAAACCCAGGTGCTGCCTGCAGTGCGAGGTGCACGCCTGATGGGCTTCCTGGACGACTCATGCACTGCACCTGCCAAACGGATCTCCGTCGACAAAGGCGGCGACAAGGGGCGCGCGGAGGAAGACAACCCCGCCTACGACGCGTGGGTTCAGACGGACCAATTGGTACTGTCGTATCTGGTGAACTCTCTGTCGAGGGAAATAATGATCTCCTGCATCGGCATGAAGACGGCGGCAGAGGTGTGGGCTGCAATCACGGCTATGTTTGCGGCCCAATCTCGGACTCGCATCGCCAACCTCCGGATCCGGTTAGCAAACACCCGGAAGGAAGGTAAAACCACTACTGAATATTTTGCGCAGATGAAAGCTGTCGCAGATGAACTCGCTGCCGCCGGCCGAAAAATCGAAGAAGACGAGCTCGTTGAGTACCTGCTGGTTGGACTCGACGATCCGTACAACCCCCTCTTCGCCGCCATCGGGGCTAACCCCTCTGCAAGCCTCACCGTCAGCGAACTCTATGCACAAGTCATGGCATATGACAATCGCATGGAGATCCTCCTAGCCGGTGTGGGCTCAAGCTCATCCGCCAATGCTGCTGCGCGAGGACGCGGTGGCCGTCGAGGTGGCCGAGGAGCACCTCGCGGTGGACGTGGTGGCGGCCGTGGCTACGGCCGTGGCCAAGGACGAGGCAACCAGCAAGGAGGGGGCGGCGGCTCCGGTCGTCGTGGCGGTGGCAACTCCGCCAAGGGCAACAACGACAGAGTTGTATGCCAAATCTGCGAGAAGCCAGGCCATCCTGCCTGGAAGTGCTGGCATCGCTACTCCGACGATGAAGAAGAAGAGGAGAAGGGTGCCAATGGTTCCTATGGAGTCGATCCCATGTGGTACTCCGACACGGGCGCCACCGACCACATCACTGGTGAGCTTGACAAGCTCACCATGAAGGAAAAATACCATGGCCGTGAGAAAATTCATGCAGCCAATGGGACAGGTATGAACATTAGTCATGTTGGTCATGCATTTGTTGAATCCCCTATCAAATCATTACATCTTCGTAACATTCTCCATGTCCCACAAGCCACAAAAAATCTTGTTTCCATACATCGTCTCACTAGAGACAACAATGTTTTTGTTGAATTTCACCCGTGGCATTTTTATGTGAAGGACCAGGAAACGAAGAGAATTCTTCTTAAAGGTAGATGCAAAGGAGGTCTCTACCCATTGGTGTCTTCAACATCAAGTCCAAATAAACAAGTTTTTAGTGTCACCAAGCCTTCAGCTATAAGGTGGCATGATCGATTAGGTCATCCTTCGTTTAAAGTCGTTCAACGAGTTCTTAGCAATTTCAATCTACCTTTTTCAAATAAGCCTAGTGTTGATTTTGTGTGTGATTCATGTCAACGTGCAAAAAGTCATCAACTACCCTATACAAGATCCACAAGTGTGTCCACTATGCCATTAGAACTTGTCTTTTCTGATGTATGGGGGGCAGCACCCACGTCTGTTGGGCGTTTTTCATACTATGTAAGCTTCATTGATGACTTTAGTAAATTTTCATGGATCTATCTTCTTAAACATAAGTCTGAAGTCTTTCAAGTATTTCAGAATTTTCAAAATCTCGTTGAACGCAAATTTGAGAGAAAAATTATTGCCATGCAAACCGATTGGGGAGGTGAATATGAAAAATTAAACCCTTTCTTTCGACGCATAGGCATATCTCATCATGTCTCCTGTCCATATGCCCATCAACAGAATGGATCTGCTGAACGCAAGCATCGCCACATCGTAGAAGTTGGTCTTGCTCTTTTAGCCAATGCGTCCATGCCCCTAAAGTTTTGGGATGAAGCGTTTTTAACTGCTACATATCTCATTAATATGTTACCATCTCCAGTTATTAACAATGACACACCCATCCAACGTCTCCTTCATGAAATCCCAGACTATTCATCTCTTCGTGTTTTTGGTTGTGCTTGCTGGCCCAACCTACGCCCATACAATAAACGCAAACTTGCATTCCGTTCCAAGCAATGTGTTTTTCTTGGCTATAGTCACATGCACAAAGGAGTAAAATGTTTAGATGTTTCCACGGGTCGCATCTACATATCTCGAGACGTTGTTTTTGATGAGTCTATATTTCCATTCTCTAAACTTCATCCAAATGCAGGGGCTCTCCTTCGTAAAGAAATCCTGCTTCTACCCGAATCACTTAAATCTTCACCGGTTTTAGCTCAAGGGGGGCAACAATGTATTGATCTAACACCTAATGGTTCTACCAGTTTTGTTCCCTCTAATGCTACTCAGGTACAGCAGCAAACCTCAGGAGAAAATTCGGCGTCATTTGATGTTGAAACGAGCCAAAACGGAGGTGATAATGATGCTTCACAAGAAGACAGTGGCGCGGAATACAATGCTGATTCAGGTGAAGAATCAGCCTCGGGATCACCCAAATCCGCCTCGGGATCGAGGCAAACCTCGGACCAGGCCCCTTCCGCGTCGCAGAGCTGCAGCGCACCGGGCAGCGCGTCAGGAACGTCCTCGAGCCAAGGAGCAGACGCCACGTCGCACTCCTCGCAGCGGTCCCCGGAAGCGCACCACTCAGGCGACGCCACGTCTGGCGCGACAGGCGCATCACGACAAACGCGCGAACCGGTGCGTGCTCCCACGCGCGGTCGCCCGACCAGGTGGAGGAGCGCTGACGCAGACGATCGCTCCGCACCAATCGGAAGAGGCCACGTGCCGGCGCGGTCGGCCGCATCGCGCCAGGCTGCAGGATCGTCTGCGGCCACTGGATCTGCAGCAGAACCTGTGCATCGCACCAGGGCACAAACCGGAAGGAACAAGCCCAAGAACTTTGATGATGGTACGGTCAGGTATGAAGTCAAGGGCAGAAAAATTAAATACAGTTTGTCTACATTGTCACATGAACCAGAAAACTTGCAAATAGCACTAGCTAATGAGAATTGGAAAAATGCTATGGATGATGAGTACAAGGCCTTAGTAGAAAATAAAACTTGGCACCTAGTACCACATAAAAATGGCATTAATCTCATAGATTGCAAGTGGGTTTATAGAATCAAAAGAAAAGCAAATGGCACAATTGATAGATACAGGGCTAGGCTAGTAGCAAAGGGATTTAAACAAAGATATGGCATAGACTATGAAGATACTTTTAGTCCTGTTGTTAAATCTGCTACTATTAGACTTGTTCTAGCCATTTCAGTTTCCAGAGGATGGAGTATGAGACAATAGATGTGAAGAACGCGTTTCTTCATGGTGTTCTGGAAGAGGAAGTTTATATGAAGCAGCCACCTGGGTATGAGGATCCTAAGGCACCCCATCATGTGTGCAAATTGGACAAATCACTTTATGGTCTCAAGCAAGCACCAATAGCATGGTTTGCCAAACTAAGTTCAAAACTTCAAGAACTTGGTTTTCAATCATCCAAGGCTGATACTTCATTATTTATTTACAACAAGTCAGGTATCACCATTTTTGTGCTAGTATATGTTGATGACATTATTGTTACTAGTTCATCAAGCAAAGCTGTCACAGCACTACTTCAAGACTTGGGTACATCCTTTGCACTCAAGGACTTAGGTGATCTGCATTATTTCCTTGGGATTGAAGTAAAGAAATATAAAGATGGTATTATTCTAACCCAAGAGAAATATGCTTCTGATTTGTTAGCCAGAGTGGGGATGAAGGACTCCAAAATAGCTCCAACACCACTATCACCTTCAGAAAAACTCTCAGTTACACAAGGAGAGCAACTTGATCCTGATGATAGTACAAGGTATAGGAGCATTGTTGGTGCTCTCCAATATTTAACCTTGACAAGACCTGATATTGCCTTTTCAGTTAACAAAGTATGTCAATACTTGCATGCACCTACCACTGTTCATTGGACAGCAGTTAAGAGAATATTGAGATATGTTAGGGGAACCACAAATCTTGGGTTAACCTTTAGACAATCTCCCTCTACTTTAGTAAGTGCTTTTTCTGATGCTGATTGGGCAGGATGTGTGGATGACAGAAAATCCACAGGAGGTTTTGCAGTTTATTTTGGGCCTAACTTAATTTCTTGGAGTGCTAGAAAACAGGCAACAGTCTCTAGATCCAGTACAGAAGCTGAATACAAAGCTTTGGCAAATGCTACAGCTGAGATCATTTGGGTTGAGAGTCTCTATTGGGAGAACTTGGTGTTAAAAGGAAGAAAATATCTTGCTTGTGGTGTGATAACATGGGAGCAACATATCTTTCAGCTAACCCTATTTTTCATGCAAGGACAAAACATATTGAGATAGACTTTCACTTTGTAAGAGAAAGAGTTGCAAATAAACTGCTTGATATCAGGTTCATATCCTCACAAGATCAAGTGGCAGATGGCTTCACGAAAGCGTTACCTACTAGACAGCTTGAAGACTTCAAATACAATCTCAACCTTGGAAAGGCTGTGATTGAGGAGGGGTGTTAGAAGTGACACATTGTCACGTATATGACCCGTGCTACAAGTGCTACGAACATTAGTTGTTTCTATCTCCCTCCTGTAACAAACTCTGATGTATCTTGTTGTTCTTTGAACCTATATAACACGGAACCGATCCCGAGACAAAGGGCGTCGTTAACCCATCGAGGTACTCGCATAGACAGAGGCATGCATGTGGCCTTTTAATCTTCATGAATCTCAATAAATAGGTACAAAAGTAGAATTAGTGAATTTGAAACTGCGGTAGCTAGGACGTGTGCGTGTGGTCCATTCACCAACATACGTACGGAAGTACATATGCCGACTAAAACAGTAGTAAGCTAGTTGACGAAAATGCCCTTGAGATTAATTTAAAGTGGTTGCGCGACCGCACAAATTAAAGCTAGGATCCTTGGATGTTTAAGGTTGTGCACGTACGTGTGCTTTTGCCTTTGCTTTGCATGTAAAACACTGCAGCTGAAAGGAAAACACGGCAAGGTGCACCATTGGTCCATCTGCAAAAGTTTGCATGCCGCGGTCGATCGTTAGGGCATGAATTATGGAGGCAGTAGCAAGCTATGGTCTCAGCCTCCACATAAGAAAAATAAAAATGAGACTACGGTATCGAAAGTTTGCATGCAACGGAAGCAACAGCTATGTAGGCCTCATGCACTAGAAGCTTTTTCATTTGCGGCCATTCACGTGCTTCCGTTCTGCTTCTCTGTCCTCCCATTCTCTCCTTTATTCATTGTTTTTGGGCGAGGAGGCGGGTTCTTCTGCAGGAGGCAGTTTTGCTCTGCAAGCGACTGTCTTTTTCCCTCTCTCCTCCACGACATCCGCTTGTCCGACGTGGGCCTGTGGAGCAGCGGTCCACCCTGGAGCGTTGGCCATGCTCTTACGGTGCAGTCTGTCTGTCTGGTCTCCTGCATACGGAAATATGACTTGCCCAGCAATGGTTATTTCCAACGGTAATTTCTTCTTTTCTTTTTACCCCACAATGGCTGAATTGGCTGGTTATAAGGTTAATTTTCACGAGGAAACCATGCAACCATGTGTAACTTTCTTGTGCCTCTGCATCATTTTCACCATCATCTTCTTAGCATGTGGGTTCTATGTGTGCCCATGTGCTTCCAAGAACGGCCTCAAATCAAACGTGTGTGGCGGTGTGTGACGAGCGAATACTTGACAAGGTGGAGTAGAATCCCATCCGCTGCAATGCCGTCGCCGCAATGAACGGCCGTGATTTTTCGTTGACCAGATATTTGGGTTTCGTCGACCAACGGCAAATCTTGACCGCCGTAGAATAAAATGGCTCGGATTCCCGCTGCACGCACAAACCGCTGAAGATTGTAATTTTTTCATATGGTGTCCCTATTCCTCGCCTCAATAAGAATGTAACCACATTTCTAAATCAATGCTAACAAAAATCAGATCTAACATATGAGACTCCTGCATGATAGGTTACATAGGAGGGATGAAAAATATCCTATCATGCGGTATCCAAGGTGACGGAGAAGAGGATGAGTACTGTGAGAGTAGAAACAGGGCAATGTGAAGCATGTCAGAAGTTGATTAGCACACATACTTATAGTTTTTTTTTTTTGAAACGGAAAATCCAGCCTCTGCATCCAGTGGATGCACACAGCTTCTTTATTAATATTTAAGGTATTCGGAACCAAACATTCATCCAGCAAATGGCATTCAGCCAATCTTAGCTGTGGCCACACAAATCAGCCACCAAAACACACCCAAAGAAAAGAGATTACACATCTTGTAGTCTCCTAGTATGTAGCCACCCACCCCGGCTGAAGATAGCCGGTGATGGAGTGTGTGGTGCTGTGCATCAGTGCATGCATCCTAAGCTAGTGTAGGGTAAGGATCATGTAGACGCACATGACATGGACACCAAGAGACAAGAGTGACGTGAGAGGGGTGTGCTTGATGTAATGCATGATTGGTTTAATTTGGATGTACCTGCATGCATAGCTAGCCCCTCGGATCATTCTCATTCATATAAAAGATCTGGTCTGAGAATGAGCACGTAGAACGTTAGGCAAGCACTGCACGCACGGATGGGACCGGCCGACTACAGAACACGTACGCATTGCTCCATGGACCATGATACAGTATGCAGCAGTAAACAGAGCAGATCATGCATAGTGAAACATGCAATGAAGACGATAGCTGCACCGTTTTGTCGTCATTAATGTCACATAATTCCAATTCAATTCAATTATCGATCGAGCTAGGTTCGTCCAGATACACACTCATGCCTCTCTTGGCTCTTCACACTGCAAACCCGTACGTACTGCGGCCATGTGAAGCACCGTAATTCCCCAACGACTACTGCATTCTACTGAATCACATACGGAATTTTTCCTTAATTATTTATGGTCGATCGGTGCCGCTGAGAATTCTACAGTCAGCGCGCTGGAAACTTACAGTATGTAAACAAGATGATGGTACGATCCTCTCGTTCTCGTATGCAATGGAGAAAATGTATGAGATTTTTCTTTTCGTTTTCTTTTTGAAAACATACACGGCAGGGTACACACATCTGTATAAAGATTAAGGTGAAAGCAAGGATGCCTCCCGAAATTGGGACCTTCATTTAAAACTCGTTTAAATAATTGAATGAAGACATACTTTCATTTAGTTCTACAGCATTCATGCATTCATGCGTGTGAGAGAGGGGGGGGGGACCCCACCCACCGACGACCATCACCGGGCTGCCGGCGACGTGGCGGCGCATCTCGTTACTCCGGTGCGCGTTGGGCCCGCGTCCCCTGTCTCGTTGTGGTGGACCGCGCTGTACCACGTGACAGGCGAACCGCTTTCTAGGGTTGGCGCGATTATTCTTCGATGTGCCGAGCGGCGTTTGGTGCTCGTCGATGCTGGCGGGATCGCCGTGGACGTGCGGCTAATCGACGACGGTGAGGACGTTGTGGTTGGTGCACGTCTCTTCTTCCCGTGTCACGTTGCGGTAGTTGGTGAGCAGCTTGTGTCGCCGCGTGTCCAGATCCATGGCGTGCGTGTCCCTCAGCGACCGTGCCAGACTCTGGGCCCTCGTGCTCTTTTCCGTGACTCGCTGGTGGGTCTCCGTGACGCGCCGTCGACTCCCCTCGCTGAGAGTGGGCCTGCGCCGTCGCGCGTCCGCGCTGCTCCTTTATCTTCCCGTCCCCCACCTAACCTAGATCTGAGCTCCAGATTTGCGCACATTTGGGAGAGGGGGAGGGGAGCAGGAGAGCCGCGGGTAGTCTTCGTCCAGATCCAGCCTCTCAAATCCATCTTGCGTAAATCAAATCCAGGTCCCATAAACTCTGAGTGGAAAGGCACAGTTCTCGGAGATCGCCGGAGTTTTTCGACGGTGGTATCTTCGTCTCCTACACCGATGGCTTTCAACAACAACAGACGAGGAGGGCGCGGTGGTGGGCCTCCGCCCCCGCCTAGGGCCAACTTTCCTCCTCGCCGCCCTCCTGGTGGGTACGGCGCGACCGCTTTCGACCAAGCCGGGGCCTATGGACTGGCGGTCCCTAGGGGGAGGGATACCCGTCGTGATGTCCGTCAAGATCGTCGCGATTCAAGGTCTCGCAGCCGTGACTATGGCCGTGCTCCTGGTCGCGATTCAGGAAGAGGTACGTATAACAACAACAATCGTCTAGGAGCTATCTCCCGCTACCCATCGAGGCCCTCCCCTGCAAATCAAGCTAACAGGGACCGATGGAACCATCGCGCGGAGATGGTTGAGGAGGACTCAGACAACTCTAATGGTGCTAGGAGGGACTCATCTGCTCCTCAAGCAGAGCAGCAACCCATCGACAACTCCTCTGCAGTTGTGGGCACGGTTACGGTTGGAAGAGATTCTGGTTTTGTTACTTTTGGTGATCAATCTGAAGAGGAAACGGATAGGGAGAATGATGCTCCTCCACGCGCTGTCAATTTCCAAGAAAATCTGTCCAGCCCCATTGATACGGATAATCTCTGCATCATCTGTGGTGATGACCACGTCGATAAATTTGTCTTTGATGAGATCAGACCGTGGGAGGTTGCAGCTCCCTTTGTGGGCGCAGCTGTTCCAGGCGGGGGGTTTTTCGTCATCCCAGATATCAGAAACGTTGCTCCACCCAAAGAAATGCACCAGGCTATTATTGAGGTGCTTGAAGGCAACCCGTCTGCAAGAGAGATCGAAGAAGAATTTTTACAGTGGGCTGGAAGGAACTGCTCTTGGAGGTGGTATGCCAAACCTTTGGCAGCAAAGAAATTCCTGATGAGATTTCCAAGCTCTCGTGATGTTGACGCCTGGATCCACTTCAGCGAGGCTCGCCTGAGGACCATTCCTGGAGTGGTCATTAGGGTTGAGCACTGGACCCCTGAATATGGCTCCACGGGGGATCTTGATGTTGCTTGGTTCCAGGTTAAAGGCATCCCTCTGGGAAACAGAAATTGCCCTACTGCTGTGTATGTTGGAAGCCTAGTGGGGAAGACTATTTTGGTTGACAGGCACAGTATGAATAATGTTGATTATGTGCGAGTAAAGATTGGGAATGCTGATGTCTCTTTGGTTCCACCAGTTGTATCCAATGTTAACATTGGAAGTAAGTTTTATGATATTGAGTTCACTAGGGAGATCCACATCAGCAAGCAAACCAAGAAGCCTACTTCTGAGAGCGTTGCAAGAGATGAAGATACTGAGAAACCTGCGGGTGCTCAATCTCAACACACCCCTAAACGTGCAAGACAGGATCCTCCTAACAACAGTAGATCTGCTGCTAACTCAGGCACTGGTGGCTTTATGAGAGATGCGAGGAATGCTTATGGTAGGCAGGTTGGTGTTTCAAATCCCTCTGCACAAGGAATTCCAGATCAATCCATGGACAAAGGGAAGAGGAAGGCCCCTGAACCTTCTGAAAGTTTTGAAGATGATAGTGATGATGAATCCTTTCCTGCGAATGTGCACAAGCTGGGTTATGCAAATAATGACCAAAGGCAGATGATTCCTCTTCCTGAAGGGTCCAGTTCTAGGGTGAATGCAGTTCCAGCAGTTGATCACTATGACAGGTACCTGGAGTACCTAGCTAAACCCAAACTTATCACTGCTGGGGTTGTGGAGAACCCAGAGGAGCCCCTGCAAAATGAATTAACTTATGAAGAGTTTCTAAAGCAATTGCTCAAGTCAAAAAGTGACAAAGGCTGCATGTGGAAGGATATGTTGCGACAAATCCCAGGTGTTGATGATGGCCCTGTTGTGGAGACTCCTGAAACATCCTTGGAGTCTGAAAGCCTCTCAAAATCTATGTCTGCTCTTTCTGCAAATACTGATGAAACTCATCAAGTGAACCCCTCTGAGGTGCACATCACTGAAGTGGCTAAATCTCTTGTTGAAGCTGATATGACCCAGCCTCCCCTCAACGCTCCATCCTCTGTTACTCCAGCACAACCTGTTCCCATAAGGGTGAGTGCTAGGATTAATGAAGCAGGGAGAGCAAATGTGCAAGTTCTGCAGAGTGCCACCCAGGCTATTGCAGAAGGGATGAAGGTAAAATTCCATGCTCCAACTCATTCTTTGTGCTTGTAGATAATAATGTTTTAGATAAGGCTCTTGAGCTGGGAATTAATCCCTCTTCTATTTCACTTCAAACTGTTAATTTGCTTCTTGATTGGGAAGTTGCTAGAGCAAACTTGTTATCCAAACAAGATAAGCTTTCATCCAATAATCATGTGCCTCCTGTTTCTCCATCACAACCTGTTTTTTCTAATAATGTGGATTTGCAACCAATAGCTGAGAGTGATGGTGAATCATCTTCAGAAAAGGATGAGTCTCCCTTTACCCCTGTGGTGTCTAAAAAAACTTCTAAAAACATGAAGAGAAAAGCAAAGAATTTGTCTACTTCTTCTCAGGGTGGGCCCCTTGGTGGCTCTAGATCTCTTAGTAGGGTCCAGGCAAACCACCCTCCGAGTGGTATTGTCATTGGACCCAGGAATAGAAATAAATCTAATAAGTTATTATGATAGGTGTCTTCTTGAACTGTAGGGGTGTGGGCAAGAAAGGTTTTTCTACACATATGCTGGACTTAATCAGGGATTTTGATTTTGATTTCATTGGCTTACAAGAGACTATGAGATCTGTTGTGGGTCCTGAAATTTGGAGGAAGTTTGATCCTGCTAATCTGTACTCTTGGTTCTGGTCCCCCTCTGTGGGCAGGTCTGGTGGCATCCTATGTGGCATCAAATCCTCTAAATTTGATGTTATTGATGCACCTGTGGATAGATTCTTTGTCAAGGCCAATGTGTTAGATAAGAAAATCAATAAGAAAATTACTCTGATGGTTGTTTATGGAGCAGCACAGGATAAGGATAAAACAGATTTTCTTTCTTCCTTTGCTAATGTTTGTTCTAAGCTGGATCTTCCTTCTCTTATTGGTGGGGATTTTAATATTTTGAGATACTCCTTTGAAAAAAATAAACCTGGGGGGGTGTCTAAGTTTTCTGATGTTTTCAATTCTATCATTAAATCACATTCCCTGAGAGAAGTTGATATGTCTGGAGGGTTGTATACTTGGTCTAATAATCAAAAAAATCCTACTTTGGAAAAGCTTGATAGAATCCTGATGTCTTCTGATTGGGAAACTCTTTTTCCTTTAACCAAAGCTAGGAAAGTTCCTCAAATAATTTCTGATCACAATCCTTTGATTGTTGAGACTGGAGAAACTGTTATTCCTAAGAATAAGGAATTTAGGTTTGAGAAATCTTGGATTGTTCATCCAGATTTTCAGGATAGGATTAAGAAAGCTTGGAATGTTGCTATCCCCTCTGTGGATAGTGTTTCAATTATTCAACAAAAGCTCAAGAGGGTAAAAAACAGTTTGAAAGGTTGGGGAGCTAATGTGGGAGGGGATTCAATCAGGTTAAGAAAAGATCTGTCAGCAGAGTTGAGTGTTTTGGAGGATTTGGAAGAGATTGACATCCTGTCTGTTGAGCCGTTTCAAAGGAAAAGTTTCTTGCAGAGTGAATTATTCAGACTGTGTGATGAGGAGGAGAAATTCTGGCAGGAAAGATCCAGTGAGAGGTGGCTTTTGCAAGGAGATTCAAATTCAGCCTTTTTTCATAGGGTGGCTAATGGTAGGAAGAGGAAAAATACAATGTACTCTTTGGTTAATGGAGACCAGTGTATCCAGGGGACGGATGAGTTACTTAAACATGCCACTGAGTATTACAAGGCTCTGTTTGGCCCCGGGGAAGGAAATTTAATGTGTTTTTCTGATGATATCTGGAATATTGAGGAGAGACTTTCTGTTTCTGATAATAGTACTCTTGATGCTGCTTTTACTGTTGAGGAGGTCAAACTTGCCATTGACTCCATGGTTAAGAATAAAGCCCCTGGCCCGGATGGAATTCCTATTGAATTCTTTCAAGCTACTTGGGATGTAGTGAAAGATGATATTATGAGTCTGTTCAATGACTGGTACTGTGGGAAACTTGGTCTTTATAGACTTAACTTTGGCATGATTATTCTACTTCAGAAATCTCCTGATGCTGACTGTTTACAAAAATACAGGCCTATTTGTCTGTTACAAGTGTTGTACAAAATCATTACTAAAGTTGCCACAATGAGGGTGGAACCCTTCATGGACAAGTTAATCTCTAAGTGCCAGACAGCTTTTATTAAAGGGAGAAATATTATGGATGGTGTCATGTCACTACATGAGATTCTTCATGAGGCAAAAAGGAAAAAACATCAGGGAGTAGTTTTTAAGATTGACTTTGAGAAAGCCTATGATAAGGTTGACTGGTCCTATTTGCTTCATTGTGTCACACTTAAAGGTTTTAGCCCACTTTGGAGGAGATTGATTGAAGATATTGTTAAGGATGGTACCCTTTGTGTGAAAATTAATAACACAAGGGGGAGAGATTTTGGTAGTCACAGGGGAGTTAGGCAGGGAGATCCCTTTTCTCCTTTCCTGTTTAACCTTGCTGCTGAAGGGCTTGCTAAACTCATCCTGCAGGCCCAAGAGATTGGTCTCATTGTTGGTCTAGTTCCTAATCTTGTTGAGAAAGGTGTGGCTATTTTCCAGTACGCAGATGATACCCTTTTAATGATCCAGGATGATTTGAATCAGGTCAGACAGCTTAAGATGATTTTGTATTTGTTTGAGGCTATGTCAGGTTTGAAGATTAACTTCGTGAAGAGTGAGCTATTCATGATTTTGGAGGATTCGGATAAGAGTATCCTGTATTCTGATATGTTAAATTGCCAAATTGGTCATTGGCCCATGAAATATTTGGGGGTGCCTGTTTGTGGTTCTAGAATACTAGTTGCTGACTTGAAACCTTTGGTGGAAAAGCTGAGTAAAAGATTAGATGGTTGGGCTGGCAACAATTCATCTATTGGTGGGAGATTAATCTTGATTCAATCCTCCCTGAGTAGCATTCCCATCTATCATATGTCTATGTATCTACTTCCTTCCTCTTGTTTGGAAGCAATGACCAAAATAATTAGGAGATTTTTCTGGCAAGGGACCAATTCCAAGAAAAAAGTATCACCTGGTGAGATGGAATTTGATTAACAAACCTAAGAATAAAGGGGGTCTAGGCATCAAAGATCTTAAGCTTTTCAATTACAGTCTGTTGTGCAAGTGGTGGTGGAGGTTAGAGATGGAAGAAGGGATTTGGCAATCTTTGGTTAAAGAGAAGTATGGAATAAAGCATGGGATCTCCAGGATCAAAGTTAGGCAACAGGATTCCCCTGTGTGGAAGGATCTCCTGAAGGTTAAGTAGTGGTATCTTCAGTGTAGGTACATGGTGGTGTGTGGTGGAAGAGAAACTGATTTTTGGCATGACCAATGGTGTGGTCCACTACCTTTCTGTGAAAGATTTCCAGAATTGTTTGATGTTTGCAATATCCAGGTGTGCACAGTTAGAGAAATGGCAGATAGGAACTGGCAGTTGGATGTAAGGAGATGGCTGAGTGTCCCCATGCAACAACAAGCATCAATAATGCGCAGCCTACTTATGACTGTTGCTTTGGGAGAGGGCCCTGATAGGCCAAGGTGGAAACTAACCAAATCAGGAAAATTCACTGTTAAATCCATGTATACTAGACTGTCTTCCTCTAATGTGGACAGATCTTTTTTGCATCTTTGGAAGGCTAAAATCCCTTTGAAAATCAAAGTGTGGCTTTGGTTAATCTGGCATAATTCGATTGCCACCAAGGATAACATGAAAAAAAGGAAATGGAAAGGAGATTTCTCTTGCAGTTTTTGTGACGTTTTTGAGACTATTAATCACCTGTTCTTTTCTTGCCCTGCTGCTACTTACATGTGGACTGTTATTTCATCAGTGATTGGCGCTTTTAACAGACCAACCAATTTCACTCAATATTTCTGGTGGATTTCTGCTTTCTTTCCAAACCAGTTGAATCTTCATGTTGTTGGAATTGCTGCCTTCTGCTAGGCAATTTGGAAAACTAGAAATAGGGCTTGTTTTGACAAGAAGTTTATTTCATCTCCTGTGGAGTTGATTTGCTATTTTTGTGCGTTTATTCGCTATTGGGCAGGTCTTCAAGCTCCCGGGGATAGAACTACTATGGAGGAGGGTGCAAGAGTGATTCAAGATGCTGCTCTGCAACAACATGCCATGAACCAGGCCAGACTTCGCAGGACGATTGCTTCAGAAGCTTCTACTGATGAGGATGTGGATGTTGTTGGTTGATTCTCATCGTTCAAACTAGTTTAAGTTTCCTGCCTGCGTGCAGTATGATTGTAAGCTACAGTACTTTACCGCCGCGCTTAGCTAGCGCTCTAAAACTTCTGCCTGTTTGGTTTAGCTTCTGTCCGTTTGGCTTGTGTGGGAGATAGTTTCCTCTTCCTTCCTCAGAGGGGACTGGTCTCTCTTCTATTCATGCCTCGGCTTTTGCTGTTTTTTGTTTTCAGTTTCGTTGTAAATAAGACCTCTGTTATGTTGTCTTTTCGATAATGGAACCCGGCTTTAGTCGTTTGGAAAAAAAAATTAGTTCTACAGCTTCAGTATCACTACGGGAGAACTTTTATACGCCGACGGCATTTCTATACGCCGACGACCAAATATCGGGGCCGTTGGTGTATACCCGGCATGTAAGCGCATAATCGAAAAAAAATTGGGATACGCCTACGGCAACCCCGTCGGCCTAATTTTTTTTTTTTGCTACGCCGACGGCCACCGTCGGCATATCTTAGTTTTTTTTTACTCACTCACCATTTTGAGCATAACTTTTGCATCCGAACTCGGATTTCGACGTTCTTTACCTCGTTTCGAAATGTAGAAACATATCTACGTCATCATGCATATTATTCAAGCTAAATTACTCAAAAAAAATCATGAGCAAGAACGAAACAAACAAGAAAGGGTTAACGATTACCGGGTGTAGACCTATAAGTTGGGTTTTTCTCCAACGGGGATAGAGGTTGAATATTGAGAAACTCTTGGTGTATCTATATTGAAATAGGTATTTGTGTATCTAAAATTGATTTTTTCCAAAAATAATGAGCAAACTATGAGGCACCTGTAGTTCAAACTTGACCAGTTTTCAGCGGAATCGGCAGAAACTTGTGTTTTTCAAAAGAGGTGGATGGAAACCTTTTCATATGAAACAAATTGGTTATTTGCGCATAAAACATGGTCTAGTATTTTCAAAAATTGTAGCTCTCAAATTTTGCAACATATTTATGGTAGGTCCTTCACAAAAAACCCATTTTTTACACTCGGAAAATAGAAAATGGTTGTTTTATTTAATGAAAAGGAAAACTCCCTCCATCAACATTGTACGTGCTTCTAAGATGCATGTTTGTGTGTAATATGGGCACATTTAAACAAACTATGTCATGGATTTAACCATAACACCCGTCATTTTACCCGAAACCCTGGAATGTTCGGAGAAGATAGCTTATTTTTGTGAACACATTTTCAACACAACTGTCGTATTCCAAGTTTATTATTTTTGGTATATACTAGGACATATATAATGACACCACGCGAAGGTCTTGCATCATTTTGGGTTGTTTTGAATATTTTGGAATTTTCTAAACCAGTTTGTGGAAAAAGTCAAGACGGCGGACATTACCGTTCATAGCTAGGGGTTGAATATTAAGAAACTCTTGGTGTATCTATGATGAAATAGGTAGTTGTGTACCTAAAAATGATTTCTTCCAACAATGATGAGCAAACTATGAGGTACATGTAGTTCAAATTTGACCAGTTTCCAGCGGAATCAGCAGAAACTTGTGTTTTTCAAATGAGGTGTATGGAAACCTTTTCATATGAAACAAATTGGTTATTTGTGAATATAACATGGTCTAGTATTTTCAAAAATTGTAGCTCTCAAGTTTGGCAACATATTTGTGGTAGGTCCTTGATACGATGTATCTCCTTTTCCGAACACTTTTCTTATTGTTTTCCTCTAAACTTGTGTGTTTTAGATACAACTAACACGGACTAACGCTGTTTTCAGAAGAATTACCTTGGTGTCTTGTTTTTGTGCGGAAAAATCAACTTTCGGGAAAATGCCTAGAAAAGAGCCCATTGATGTTTTCACCCCAGAAGACCCCGGGAGCCAGAAGGGGGCAGGAGAGGAGCCACAGGGTGGCCACACACCCCTGGCGCGTGTCCCCCCTAGGCCGTGCCAACTAGGGGTGTGGGCCCCTAGAGCCCCCCTCGGACTCCCCTTTCGACTAAAAGTAGCCTCCAACCCTAAAACCCGAGGGGGTACGTCATATTCCACAGAAACACAACAGTGCGTCGCCGCCGTCCCGAACCTCGATTCGGGGATCACAAGTTCCTGCTCTGGCGCCCTACCGGGACGGGAAGTGGAGGAGATCATCGCCATCGTCATCATCAATGCTTCTCCATCGACCATCCATGTTTGAGTAATTCCCCGCTGTAGTCTGAAGGGGGTGGTAGGGATTGGATGAGATCGTTCATGTAATAATGTCGTGATTGTTAGGGCATAGTGCCTAGTATCCTCTATTAGTGCTATTGACATTGTTGCAACTTGTTATGCTTAATGCTTGCCACTTTGGGCCCGAGTGCCATGATCTCAGATCTGAACATGTTATTAGATCACGATGATAATTATTGTTTCTTGATAATACCTGCAAGTTGTTTACACATATTGTTGTCCGGAACCCGAGGCCTCGAAGTGACAGAAATTGGGACAACCGGAGGGGATGGCTGCGATGTGAGGATCACATGTGTTCATGGAGTGTTAATGCTTTGCTCCGGTGTTCTATTAAAAGGAACACCTTAATTACCATTAGTTCCCTTGAGGCCCCGCTGAAAACGGGCTGGTAGGACAAAAGATGTTGTGTAAATTCTCATTGCGAGCACGTACGACTATTTACGGAACACATGCATATGGTTACTTAGTGCTTGGATGCTTTATCTTATTTATCTGCAATGCCCCTGACATGATCATTATTAGAACTTTCTTATCAATGCAGCGCCCGTTCATCCATCCCTATGCCTACAGTATTTAATCCGATGTTTACTTCAAACACTGCTGCTGCTGCTGTTTTCGTTCCACTGCTCCTGTTATTTCACTACTGTTGCTACTATAAAACTGTTACTACTGATAAACCACTGCGAACAAAAGTACTTTCAGGTGCAGGTGAATTGATAAATCACTTGTTAAGGCTCACAAATATTCTTTGGCTCCCCTTGTGTCGAATCAATAAATTTGGGTTTTACTTCTGTTAAAGACTGTTGTGATCCCCTATACTTGTGGGTCGTCAAGACTATTTTCTGGCGCCGATTTCGGGGAGCATAGCTTTATTTGCGAGCTCACCGGAGAGTATTATTATCTAATTCCAATCATTCATCATGGGTAAGTCTCGTGATGGAAGAGTTCCTATATTACCATCCACTACAAGAAGAGGTACAACTCTGAACACCTTTGTTGCTCTTGATTCACGTCTGTTATGAGTAAGCTGCTTACACCACCACATGCTACACAAGCTACTTCTGCTGAATCTGAAAATACTTCTGATACTTTTGCTTCTACTGTGCTTGATGAGAGTGGTTCTCTCGGTCCTTTCTTAGATGCTACTATTGCTAAAGCTAAAAATATTGCAAACACTGAAACTCGTGATAAAAATCATGTTACTCCTGCTTTTTCACCTGAGTTTAAAGAAAACCCTAGTGATGATTTTGATGATGCCTATATTGAACTGAGTGATGATCTTATTGATGAAATACATGCTATGAAGGATAGAGATGCTGATATACGTCTTATGGAAATTCGTGTTGTTAAATATAAATTATCTCCTGATGCTAAGTTTGCCACTTCTCCTATTAAAATTAGGGATAAGGATTATGATTTTCTCTCTCGATTTATCTTATATATCTATTGTTGAGAAAGAACCTTTTTGTGGAACTGAAAATGAAAGTGCTATGAAACATACGAATGAGCTCTCCTCTTTGAGTAGTTTATTCTCTGATAATCTTAAGAAACGTAGCTACTTTGTTGCTAAAATATTCGCTTTCTCATTAAAGAATGAAGCTAAAACTTGGTTTAAGAATTTGTCTCGTAGATCTATTGATAGTCCTATTGGTTTGGTTAATGCTTTCTTTCAGAAATATTTTTCTGCTAGTGCTCAACATGCTGCTTTACAAAATATATTTAATTTTAAGCAACTGGAAGAAGAGAAATTGCTTGTATCTTGGACAAGGTTATGTTCTTTAGTTAGAGATACACCTGGGCATAAGCTAGAAAATAATAAACTTCTTGATATATTCTATAATGGACTAACTGTTGAATCTAGGACATACCTGGATAGTTGTGTTGGTTGTGTTTTCAGGCAAAGAACTCCAGAGGAAGCTGAGGAACTAATGGCTAAAATAAGCCAAAATCATGATGATTGGACTATCGTTGAGCCTGAGCCGACCCCTACTCCAGTACCTACACCAACACCAACACCCAAGAAGAGGGGAATGATTGAATCAAATGATGAAGTGATGAGAGAATCCAAGAAATCTCTTAAAGAGAGGGGTATTAAATCTGAAGATGTGAAGAATCTTCCATCTATAGAAGAATTATGTAATCCAATCCCTCACTCATCCACCATTGAGGTACACTCTCTCCAATATTTTGATAGTAGAGATATTCCCTATAAAAAATCTCCTGATCAATGCTTAGATGAATTTGATAATTATGTCATTAAGCAAGATAATTTTAATATGAGAGTGTAGAACCAACTTATGGAAAACTCTAGATCTATTGATAATTTGCATGGTATTATAGAAAGAACCTCTAATGATGTTAAAATGCTTGTTAAACATTTTCAAATGGTTCAAACTCAAATTGGTCAACTTTCTAAAGTGCAAAAAGATTTGCTAGTTAATGCTTCTAAAGACAAACATGCTTATGAAATAAGAACTAGAAGTGGTATTGCTACACAAGATCCTTTATATCCCGAGGGACATCCTAAAAGAATTGAACGAGATTCTCAGCAAACTAATAATGATGTTATTCATACTAAGAAGAAAAAGAAGAAGAAACATAAAACTTCTATAGAATCCTCTGAACATGCTAAAGATCCTAATAGTATATCTATCTCTGATGCTGAAACTGAAAGTGGTAATGAAAAGAATGATGCTTCTTATAAAGAAGAAACTGAAAGTGGTAATGAAAATAATGATGCTTCTGATAAAGAAGAACCTGTAGCTGAACCTAAAAAGCAATCTAAAGCTGCAAAGTACACTAATTAAGATTTTATTGCTGATAAACATGGTAATGAGGGAGATCCTTGGGTACAAAAACCAATGCCTTTCCCTGGTAAGAAACGTAAATATAAGGAAGAGGTACATTATAACAAGTTTTGTGAATGGATGAAACCTTCGTTCTTGCAAATTCCTTTAACTGATGCTATTAAATTGCCTCCTTATGCAAAATATATGAAAGATATTGTCTCTAACAAAAGGAAGATTCCTAATGAGGAAATCTCCACAATGCTTGCTAATTACTCTTTTAATGGCAAGGTTCATGAGAAGCTTGGAGATCCTGGTATACCTACTATTCCCTGTTCTATTAAAAATAATTATTTTAGAACTGCTTTGTGTGATTTGGGAGCTAGAGTTAGTGTCATGCCTTTTACTCTATATAAAAGACTCCTCCTAGAAAAATTGATACCAACTGATATATCTTTGCAAATGGCTGATAAGTCTACTGCTATTCCTGTGGGTATATGTGAGGATGTTCTTGTTCAAGTTGCTAATAAATTTCTGATATTAACTGACTTTGTTGTGCTGGAAATGCCCGAAGATGATAATATGTCTATTATTCTTGGGAGACCTTTTCTTAATACTGCAGGGCTGTTATTTATTGCAATCAAGGAAAAGTAACTTTTAATGTTAATGATAAAAAGCACACTGTTTATTTCCCCAAAAAGATTGATAGAAAATATGGTCTAAATTCCATTGAAAATATTGAGACCATCAAGATTGGAGAATTTTATATCCTATTCCAAAGCCACCAAATGAATATGAAATTATTATGATTGGGAATATGCCTATCGAGTTTGAGGTAACAAGAGTATTTAGTGAGAAACAAAGTTTTGTTTCATATACAATTATTTTGGTAGCAAGACTTGATCACCCTTATTAACAAAATGATTTTTAATGAAGAGGACATTGTGTTCACTATGTTTTCACCTTCCCCATTATGTTTTCACCATGTTTACTTCTATTATCACATTATTACTTGAGTACAATCATGTTTTCCACCATCCTTATGCATGTTTTCCTCATGTTTTCACTCTGATTACTGAAGGTATGCATGTTTTCACCACCCATATTTTTGTTTTCACCACTACCACCTTTGTTTTCCTTGGATATTCTTTCATGAGAGTGTCATAGAACCTCTGTAGTGCTAGTTTTGGTTTTGTTTTCCATATTTTCACTTTCGTTTTCCCGGTTTTTATTAATTATTAAAATTCTGGAAATACCTCAAAAATAAAGTTTCTCGAAAAATTCCAAAAAAATTATAATAAATTTTTACGTCAAAAATGAGGCAGAAAGCCACCTGGGAGACCCCAGTGGGACCCACCAGGCAGGCACACCCCAGGGTGGCGCTGCCAACCCCCTAGTGGCGCCATCACATGGTGTGGGTCCCCCTGGCCCTCCACTTACTCTCTCCACTTCCAAACTCTTCTCTCTCACCCCCAAAGCTGAAAACATTTCCTGGAACCCGTGTTCTTGCTATTCTTCCTCTAGATTTTCGATCTCCCTCTTCAGCCCATCATTTGTGCTAATTTTTGGTGTGTTTGATCTCCAGTATGTGACTCCTCCGATGATCCAAGTAGAATTTTGTTTAGTGAAGTATTTTGCCACAGCAGGTGACAGCTTATGTGAATTTGCATGCTTGATTTTAGTAGAAATAATATAGTTTTGATGTATGTTTAGCTCTCATATAAGTCTCTGGTAGTTTCCACCTTATAGTTGCTTGAAATTAATTTTTATGATGATTGTTGTAAAATTTCAGAGATGGATAGTTACAACTTTGGTGAGATATTTAGGAGTGATGCTCCTAGAAGTACAAGGCCATCACGCTCATCTACTTCAGCGAGGCCGTCATATAATGAAGATGTTATTGTGTCAACTATTGATGATGCGGAAGATGACGGTATCATTCACCCATCTAGATTTCCTTGTCGTACATTTTTAAGAAGTGCGGGTCTTTTAGATGACTTTCTTATGCTTATTGATAGAGTTGGTCTCACCAACTTTATGGAGGATGAAAGCCCTCAGTATGCCACGCTCACAAAAGCTTTTGTTAAGAGTTTTAAATTTCAGAACACTCAATATGGTCCAATTGTTGCATTCAAGTTATATAGTAGTCATGTGTCTTTGTCCTTGGTGGAATTTTATGCTATTATAGGTATCAACACCACCGGGACGGCAAGCAGGATTCAAGATAGACCAGCAAACCTCCAACGGATCTACCGAGAGATCAATAACGATGACGGTCGCTCATCGCAGCGTGGGAAGATAAGGAACATTCAACTTCCTGCTCTTAGATACTTTACTTACTATATTGGTACTAGTATTCTTGGTAGGGAGAACACTAGCAATGTTTCTAGTTATCACCTTGCTTTCATTGATGCTGCACTGAACCGTAGCATGAAGTATAACCTTGGTGCACTTGTTGCACGCCGCCTTGCTGCTGCCGGGCCTATTATTGGTGGCATTATTGCTACACGTGTCGCAGCTTCTTTGCATGTTTCCATTGATCCTAATGATGAAATAATTGCTCCACATAGGCTTAACCTTGCTGCTATGAAATCCCATCAGTTTGTCACTTCTAACTCTACTAATGAACGTTTAGTATATAGAGTTTTATATATGGATGGAGAAGAGCGGAAAGTTACTTTGTCGCAGCCTGTTTTGTTTAAGATTGACAGGTCACCATGGTTGCTCTCCAAGGAGCAAGTAGACGAGCATCTGAGTACCATGGAGTTTTACCGGCAACAGGAGAGGCGAGACGCGCCTCCGGAGGACCACAACACGCAGTACACTGGCGCATCCTCGAGCACATATCAGGAGGAGGCTTCCTCCTCGGCATATTACGGGGGTGGCACCTCTTGGGCCCCTTGGTGATTGATGTCCACTTAGGCCAAAAGCCTAAGCTTGGGGGGAGGTATACCTATATCACACTCATTTATATATCATGTTCGGTCGGTTCTTTGTATATCCATATTTATCATTTCTTTCGTTTGTTTTCGCTTCTTTTTGTTTCTTTCGCTTGTTTTCGTTTCTCTTATTTCTCTTTGTTTTTATTGTTTTGTTTTCTCTTTCCAAAACACAAAAAGACCAAAAATATTTCTGATGTTTCTCTCTATTTGTTTCTTCAGTTGGTTTGTTTTATTCTTTAATTGCGTTTTAATATTTAAAAACCCAAAAATATTTGTTGTTCTTCTTTGGTTTTGTAAAGTTTGTTGCAGAGTTCAACGGTCGTCCGTGATTCCATTGGAGCTTGGTTTTCATTATATATTATTCGAGCCACAAGTGAAGAGCAATAATGACGATATACGACAATTCAAGTTGTGGTGAGAGGCTGGTATGAATTATATTTCCTTTCATTTTTGTACATATATCCATCTATGTGAGCATGCTTAGTTTGTTCGTATAAGATATATGTGACTTAATGGCTGCTTAATAGTTCATGCTCTCTCATGTTTTGTTCCAATTTATTAATAGTAAGTGACATGTCGCATAAATATTTTTTCGCATCGTTCTATTCATGAGAAGAGTATGACATTGTGGTAGCCTCCTCTGACTGTTTCATTTGAATCGACTTGGCACATGCTCGCGCATGCTAAGACTGAAAACAAAAATTCAATAAGCCTCGATGATTTATTTTGCCTCCGAGTTCTAGTATCAATTTTATCCTCAGTTAATTTTACTTTGTCGCAAACATGATTATGATAGTTGTTGCTCTCTTGATTGTCGCTCCCTGTCTATTTGCTAGCCTTCACCTGTACTGAGTATGAGCTCTACTCGTGCATCCAACTCACAAAAAACAAAGTTTGCCAAATGTGTCCACGATACCTACCTATATGTGGTATTTAACCGCCACTCCAGAGTAAATTGCTCATGTGCTACCTTTAAAACCTGCTAAAAATTATTCCTGTTTTGTGCCCCTATTTTAGCTCATGAGGACGTAAATAGGGAATCTTTATCTCACTTGTTGATTGGATTTCACACCCTGGACTAGTGGCTTCATCCGCTTATCCAAATAATAGAAGAGCTGGCAGCGGGGTGCCCATCCCCAAATTAATACACAAAAATTCTCTTCACTCTTTTTGCCCCTGATTTATCAGTCAAAGCATAATTGTCTAAACAAAAGAGAAAGAGGGATGACCTTCTACCCAGATGCGTCCTTCACATGGGAGCCGCTCTTGTGAATCGAGTTGGCTTGTGACGTACTGTATTGTCTGTTTACCATTCGTTGACATAAGCATACACCTCTCTCAAAATGTTTTCAATACCTCTGTTTAATAAAATAAAAGCTCTAGCACATGAGTGATCCATGCTTCCCTCTCGAAGGTCATTTCTTTTACTTTTATGTTGAGTCTCCAACATTCTTTGAGCACTTTCTTGAGAGCATAATGGTCTTCCTTAGTGTAATGTGTTTGTCCCAAATTACGGTTGATTTTGATATAACTTTGATACTTGTATCTTTGATATCTTTACTTCTAGTCTTCCCTTGAACTTCGGAGGTGCCCTGGCATTTATGTTTTGCCCCACACTTAAGGGAAAGCGAGATACCACTCTATCAGATCCTATTATGAATATTTCAATCTTGCAAATAGTTATGCTTCATGTTGTTTATTATTAATATGTTGTTATCTCTTCATGGTTTGCATAGCTATTAAGTGACAGTATCTTGCATGTATCTTATCATGAGCATAATTAAGTATTTGATCACATAGTGAGTATATTTGCATCATATCAAAGAAATGTGTTCGTAAAAGTCTTTTAATCGCACTCAATTGTCACTGAATTGCTTGAGGACAAGCCATAAGCTAAGCTTGGGGGGAGTTGCTACGTCGAAAACGTATCTCCTTTTCCGAGCACTTTTCTTATTGTTTTCCTCCAAACTTGTGTGTTTTGGATACAACTAACACGGACTAACGCTGTTTTCAGCAGAATTACCTTGGTGTCTTGTTTTTGTGCAGAAAAATACACTTTCGGGAAAATGCCCAGAAAAGAGCCCATTGATGTTTTCACCCCGGAAGACCCCGGGAGCCAGAAGTAGGCCAGGAGAAGAGCCACAGGGTGGCCACACCCCCTGGCGCGGGTTCCCCTAGGCCGCGCCACCTAGGGGTGTGGGCCCCCTAGAGCCTCCCTCGGACTCCCCTTTCGACTACAAGTAGCCTCCAACCCTAAAACCCGAGGGGGTTCGTCATATTCCACAGAAACACAACAGAGCAGCACTGCCGTCCTGAACCTCGATTTGGGGATCAGAAGTTCCTATTCTGGCGCCCTGCCGGGACGGGAAGTGGAGGAGATCATCGTCATCGTCATCACCAATGCCTCTCCATCGACCATCCATGTTTCCCCAATCCATGTGTGAGTAATTCCCCGCTGTAGCCTGAAGGGGGTGGTAGGGATTGGATGATATCATTCATGTAATAATGGCGTGATTGTTAGGGCATAGTGCCTAGTATCCTCTATTAGTGCTATTAACATTGTTGCAACTTGTTATGCTTAATGCTTGCCACTTTGGGCCCGATTGCCATGAGCTCAGATCTGAACATGTTATTGAATCATGATGATAATTATTTTTTCTTGATCATACCTCCAAGTTGTTTACACATATTGTTGTCCGGAACCCGAGGCCCCGAAGTGACAGAAATTGGGACAACCGGAGAGGATGGCTGCGATGTGAGGATCACATGTGTTCACGGAGTGTTAATGCTTTGCTCTGGTGTTCTATTAAAAGGAACACCTTAATTACCAGTGGTTCCCTTGAGGCCCCGCTGAAAACGGGCTGGTAGGACAAAAGATGTTGTGCAAATTCTCATTGCGAGCACATACGACTATTTACGGAACACATGCCTATGGTTACTTAGTGCTTGGATGCTTTATCTTATTTATCTGCAATGCCTCTGACATGATCATTATTAGAAATTTCTTATCCATGCAAGCCCGTTCATCCATCCCTATGCCTACATTATTTAATCCACTGTTTACTTCAAACACTATTGTTGCTGCTGTTTTCATTCCACTGCTCCTGTTATTTCACTACTGATGCTATTATAAAACTGTTACTACTGATAAACCACTTCGAACAAAAGTACTTTCAGGTGCAGGTGAATTCACAACTCACTTGTTAAGGCTCACAAATATTTTTTGGCTCCCCTTGTGTCGAATCAATAAATTTGGGTTTTACTTCCCTCGAAGACTGTTGCGATCCCCTATACTTGCGGGTCATCAGCCCTTCATAAAAAAGAACCATTTTTTACACTCGGAAAATAGAAAATGTTTTTTTATTCAATGGAAAGGAAAACTTCCTCCGTCAACATTGTACGTGCTTCCAAGATGCATGTTTCTGTGGAATATGGGCATATTTAAACATACTATGCCATGGATTTGACCATAACACCCGTCATTTGGCCCGAAACCCTCGAATGTTCGGAGGAGATAGCTTATTTTTGTGAACACATTTTTAACACAATTGTCGTATTCCAATTTTATTATTTTTGGTGTATACTAGGACATATATAATGACACCACGCGAAGGTCTTGCATCATTTTGGGTTGTTTTGAATTTTTTGGAATTTTCTAAGCTGGTTTAGGAAAAAAGTCAAGACGGCGGGCATGATCGTTCGTAGCTAGGGATTGAATATTGAGAAACTCTTGGTGTATCTATAAGTAAATAGGTAGTTGTGTACCTAAAAATGAGTTTTGCCAAAAAAAAAATCATGAGCAAACTATGAGGTACCTCTAGTTCAAATTTGACCAGTTTCCAACGAAATTGGCAGAAACTTGTGTTTTTCAAAAGAGATGGATGGAAACCTTTTCATATGAAACAAATTGGTTATATGTGCATATAGCATGGTCTAGTATTTTCAAAAATTGTATCTCTCAAGTTTTGCAACATATTTGTGGTAGGTCCTTCACAAAAAAAACCATTTTTTACAGTCGGAAAAAAGAAAATGGTTTTTTTATTCAATGAAAAGGAAAACTTCCTCCGTCAACATTGTCTGCGCTTCCAAGATGCATGTTTGTGTGTAATATGGGCACATTTAAACAAACTATGTCATGGATTTTACCATAACACCCGTCATTTGGCCCGAAACCTTGGAATGTTCGGAAGAGATAGCTTATTTGTGTGTACATATTTTCAACACAACTGTCGTATTACAAGTTTATTATTTTTTGTATATACTAGGACATATATAATGACACCACGCGAAGGTCTTGCATCATTTTGGGTTGTTTTGATTTTTTTGGAATTTTCTAAGCCGGTTTGAGAAAAAAGTCAAGACGGCGAGCATGACCGTTCGTAGCTAGGGATTGAATATTGAGAAATCCATGGTGTATCTATGATGAAGTAGGTAGTTGTGTACATAAAAATGATTTTTGCCAAAAAATCATGAGCAAACTATGAGGTACGTGTAGTTCAAATTTAACCAGTTTCCAGCGGAATCGGCAGAAACTTGTGTTTTTCAAAAGAGGTGGATTGAAACATTTTCATAGGGAAAAAATTAGTTATTTGTGCATATGACATGGTCTAGTATTTTCAAAAATTGTATCTCTCAAGTTTTGCAACATATTTATGTTTGGTCCTTCACAAAAAAAAAAACATTTTTAAACTCGAAAAATGGAAAATAGATTCTTTTACAATAAAAAGGAAAAAAAAGTCTTATACATGATGGAAAATATTATATGGATGTCATATTTGAATGTATCTCATTTTTCTAATCGATATAGACATATTATTTGTCAAATTTCGATTTACAGATTTATAGATATGAATTATTCAATATTAAATAGAAAAGGCAAAAATGTTAATTATCATTTAAATTCAAATTTATTATTAGTTATTTTTTTATTTAAATAATAGTTTGAATTCACAAAATAAAAGAGTGTGACATGATGGTCCAAGGGTTAACAGGATTGATTGGATAATATTGTCAGCAACACATCAGTGGTAGCTCACAGGGAAGGAACTACGAAGTTAAGCGTGGTGGGGCTGGAGCAATCTCATGATGTGTGACCGATCAGGAAGTCTTAGTAGAAACGAGCAATTTAGTTTAAAATTAAAAATAGTTAAAGATAAAGATGAATGTGACTATAGTGTGATTCAGTGGTTAAGCAAGTGAAAAAAAATACAAAAAAATTCGAAAAAAAAATTAAAATTTTTGCTTGCCTATACGCCGACGGGAGCCGTCGGCGTATCCCAGTTTACGCCGACGGGATACATACGCCGATGACCGTTAGGCTACGCCGACGGGGATAGGGCTTTCCCCGACGGGAGTCAGGCCGTCGGTGTTTGGCCCGTTTCCGGTAGTGTATGTACTATTTTGTACAATATTTTGAAATATAAAATATTAATTTTGAAAGATTAAATGTACACGAAAGAAATAAACAAACTTTGTACCCCCCCCCCACCCCCATCTTCGAGCCAAGTTCTTAAGGGAAAAGGACCCCCCCCCCTCGCGCGCAATAGTCATATTGTTTCTTCCACTCGCCTATAGTTTTGTTCTAGCTCCTCACGACTATTGTAGTCGTTGGCCTAGCTGTCTTCACTTTCTGGTCAGCAAAGACGGACTACGGTTTCAGGTTCATGTTAACCTTTTTTTTCCTTGAGATCAAAGGCCATAGGCCTGGGCACCACAACCATGACATGAGAATTATCTAGTGGAAAAAATATCCCTCCACATAATGCCGAGGATTTACAACGATGATCTTGTCCCTAGCATCGACTTATAGAGATATATACTCCCTCCGTCTTATATTACTCGTCGCAAAAAAATTGATAAAAACGGATGTATCTAACACGAAATTATGTTTAGATTCATCCACTTTTGTCCACATTTGCGACAATTAATTTAAAACGGAGGGAGTATACAGCAGTAATGACCTAGGTCGAAACTGGTCCATAATAAGCCCTTGTTCTTCTTGCGTACCTCCTCATCTAGGTTCTCTGTCCTCCAACCTGTTTTATTTTCTAGACATTTTTATCTTGTTCCGTCTTAAATATCTCACACTAGTAGAAAAAAGCGTAATAGTAGCCTGTGAAATTGACCCTTAGGGCATGTTAGGGGATCGCCACTGATTATGCACCATTGGTAGTGATGACTTCACATGCCACCAGTAAGGTACGGACCGGTGACGTGCCAGATACTCACGGCGCTGATGGATATTACCCTTGGCATCCAGGCACCTATGGCCTTCGGACAATGGACATACGAATGTTGGCTGGCGGACAGACGAATGTCCTCCTTCGTCCAACACATCACATAATCCTTTCCCTCTTTTAAGGGCATGTTGGTTTCGTCCGCCGGTCTAGGTGGATATGGACGAAACATATCTCCATAGCTCGATAACATGCACCATGGTGACCTTATACAAGTTGTCTGCAATCGGCGTGTTTTGACGTTGTCTCATTTTTGTTGGACCCGTCATCAATGGCGCATGTGCGACGATTCCTTCTTGAAAGCATAGGAGTTAAGTATTGGTTTATTCTTTTATCATATGTTTGATGGTTGCATGGTGGAATTACTCGCACGGGGCATGCAAACGTCGGATTTTCTTTTCCGGATCGACTTTGTTCAACTGCCGAACATGGTATTCGATGCATATGTTACAGGTTATCCTCTCTTTTGAAAAAAATGTAAAAAAAAAGTAGCAAGTAATGAGCTGGATATGTCTCGCGCAAACCCCTACGATAGCAGGTCATCATGATACGACGAATAAGATTGTACAAGCTTTTTATTATCAAAAGACGAACTAGCTAGAAAACTAATCATAGATAGGAATGACAGAGCTAGGGAGATGATGGGGATCGTACGAGATAAGTGAGGTGGCATTCGGATGATTGAGAATTGACAGGTGAGAAGAGGAGAGAATGCCACCCACCCAGGGAACATCCACAAAACTTAATTTGTAGCACCAAAACCAATATTGTAGGTAATGGTGTACGTGCATGGACATGCATGCATAGCGGCCCTACGTAGAGCTCCATCACACGCTGGATCTGTTAATTATCGGCAAAAGGTGACTGACAGGAGACTGCGGTGAAATCAGGATTCCTTTTTCCGCCTGCTGTCTGGATCAATCGTCCCTCGTGGAGAGTGCTCTTATTTGTTTGAACATTTGATGAAATTAAGGGGAACTTAAGTGTGTAATGACTGTATACAAAAAAGAAAATCACCGGAATAAATGGAGACAGATTGTCGGTTTTGGAATTTTGATTCGAACGCTGCAGCTTACACTCCTGTATGTATAGAGAGAGAGAGGAGTCAGTCAGTCGTCACATGAATACAGTCAGCTAGCTAGGGCCAGTAACTAGGTTGCCGACATCACGTACAGCGGTACAGGCATGCAAACAACCAGAAAACACGCGCAGTACGTCTGCAAAATAAGGTCTCGTCCCAATCGAGGCACATTTGGTTTCATGGTGAGATCGAAGAAGAACAGAGAAGCAGAGCTGTCAGGCAATAGTGGAGCGTGGCTGGTGGTAGAAAGACTGTTGGCGGTGATGAGTGAGCAATCATGCCTATTCATCACACAAGGCAGTTAATCCCAGCAGACCGGAATGACAGCACGGCCGGTCTGCCACCACGGGCGTACGGATATGCAGCTGCAGTGCTGATGTTTTCAGCCGCAGATCACACTCATGCATTCACATGATCATATATACATCCATCAGTCTCGATCGTGTCATGTAGGAGTAAAAGCAAAAGTAAAAAAAAATCCCTGAATTCATCCTAGCTACCTGTACGTTCGATGGGAGTCACGGACGGACTGCTAGGATAGGATCGCTAAATGAACACAGCGGGAGCGTAGTACAGTAGTGCCCTGAATTTCGTCAACTGATCACTGTTTTAGTCGGCAGTGTACATACGTTGGTCCTTCTTTCCCGTCCACCTGGCCAGTTATCCAACGATTTTTCTTCCTCGCTACAGAATATATATACACTCCTGATCGACTTAAGTGTTCACCCCGAGATTTCAAATTCACTTGTAACATATATTTGCACAGAAAGTCTTTATAAAAAAAGTCTTGTTGCCTGATTGCGATCTGTGATAACAGCTCTTCTCAAGAGACACGCATGCGCATCGTACTAGGCAACGCCGGCGTGTACTTCAAGGGAAGGTGGGACAACAAGCCCTTCCACAAGAGTGACAGTGAAAACTCTCCGATGATGTCCCGGGCTCTACTACTTGGGAGCTCACCCGCCTCCAATTCCTACTCTTGTTCTTCGGCCTACAAGGCTCAATTCGCCGGAGTATTGAATCAACCGTGAATGTAATGGTGTGGAAGAATTAGGCCCATCCTAAATGCAAGTTCTTTTCATGGCTTATTGTTCAAAACCCGGTGTGAACGGCGGACCGTCTAGAGCTCCGGGGTGGCCAAATGGGAGGCTTTGTCCGCTTTGTCGCCGGGAGGACGAGATGGCCCGGTATCTTCTCTTCACTTGCCGCTACTCCACTCTTTCCTGGTGGTGCGATGTCTGTGTAGCTGCCACACCACAGGATGCCCAAACCAAGGTTGGCCGAGTTCAATGGGAGATGAGAGCTACCAAGATGATGCTGACAAGTTTATTCTAGCTGCTCAAGTGAATCAATTCCAGCTTCCTCAAGAGACCGCAATGGAACATTTTGGGAGTCATATGGCTGAAACAACACAAAAACCCTCCGTTCCACAATATAAGATGTTTTAGACATATTCCACATTCATATACATACACATCTAGACACATTTAAGTATACGTGTTCACTTACTTTAGTCCGAATCTAGACAACATGTAGAACACCTAGAACATCTTATAGTATTATGGAACGGAGGATAAAATTAATTAATTAATTAATATTGCTTGCCAGCAAAACATCTGACTGTCTCGTCCTCAAATGAACAGGGAATCCAATGGAATGTAAAAAAGAAGAAAGAAAACTGTAACAAAATCACGTCGTTTGTAAATGGTACAAGTATACGGATTTCTGCTGCCTGTAGTAAGTATGGGGAGGAGGAAATTAAGCTGGGCTCTATCACGACTCGGAATCGTCAGGAGGGGTTCCGACAAGCCAGCCCCACACGCCGCCGGAGCCCTGCTTCTGCTTCGCGTCCAGTGCCGCTTGCTCGGAGGCGGCTTTCTGCCTTCGGAGCAGCTCAACCTCCCGTTCCAGTGCGTCCAGGCTCTGGAGCTTTTGCCGTAACTCCGCGACATCCACCTAGGGAGGCCATGCCATTTATGAGACCATATATATACAATCATGATGCGATCACATGGGAAAACTATTTAACAGGAAATGATTTCAAAGGGCACTGCAGACATGTTCTAGTACTATAGTTTTGGGGCAACTTTTGAATATCAAAGGGTACTGCACGGAATAATACGGCGTAATACCGCTCTTATTTCTGCATTTCCTAGCAATAATTTAGGGCATGTTTATCTAGGACCCAAGCACAACCCGGAACCTCACATCCAGAGATAATGAAATCATAATATCTCATGCCCTCTCCTTGAACAAGTGCTTGGAGAGGATCAGTTTTTGTCTCGGATACTAATTCTAGTAGGTAGTGCTGGCAGTGGTGTAAAGTGTTAAGCTGCACAATGTAAGATAAAGTATACCTCAAGTTTGAAACATCTTGACTGCTCAGAGGCGAGTTGGCCACGGACAGCTTGAAGTTCCTACACAGTTCAAATATAGAAAAATAAGAATACATACATTTATACAGAAGTGAATTTAAAATTATTTCGTTTGAGGGGAGATTTAGATTCCTTTCCCGTGCAAACAAGCTTAAACTCACAAGTATAAACACAAAGAAACATTGTACTAGTTACACCAATCGAAATAACAATATAACTTAAATTAAAAGGTCAACACGCTTACTTTGCCCAAATTATGTTCTTTTTTAAGGGAATATATGTGATAATCACGATGGTGTTACACATGGTGATATATGGTACTCTCTCCGTATCGAAATGTAAGATGTTTCAACGTTTTCTAGATAAAACGTACCTAGACATGTTTTAGTGCAAAATACACATGAATCTACACACTAAAACATGTCTAGATACGTGTTGTCTAGGAAACGCTAAAACATCTTATATTTTGATACCGAGGGAGTAGTGCATACTGTGTACAAACATGCAATGAGCAGATGCACACATAATTATAGATGAAAAGCTTTGCCTGAAGATCGTACTATAGGATGTTATTCATAGGCGCAGTACTAACACGCTGGGTTGTAAAGTCATTCCTATATCAACTGAAAACATAAATATTACTCCCTCCATTCCAAAATGTAAGCCTTTTTAGCAAACTAGTTTAGCTTGCTAAAAAGGCTTACATTTTGGAACAGAGGTACTCCCTCCGTATCAAAATATAAGATGTTTTAGCATTTTCTAGACAATATGTACCTAGACATGTTTTAGTGTAAGATGCATATGAATATACACACTAAAACATGTCTAGATACATTATATCTACAAAATGCTAAAACATCTTATATTTTGATACGGAGGGAGTAGTACATAATAAGCTCATTAATTTGTAAGAGAATGTCCATTAGATGATCTGAAGACTATGCAAGATAAAAGGACACAAGAAACAACAAATCCGAACGGGCAGAAATAGAAGAACTGGAAGAAAGGAAAAGAAAAGACTTGCCTTTATCAGCTCAGCATTTCTGGCCTCTGCTTCAGTTATCTCTTCTTTAAGCTGTACAGTTTGCAGTCCCTCCCTGTCAAGTGTTGCTTCTAGTTCCTCTTTCTCAGCTTTAAGGGCAGCCAAAAGTTGTTCATTTGCTTCAACATTTCTGTTTTTCTGAAAATCGGCACAGCACAATGATAAAGGAAGTCAGTTTTGAGTATATACTCCAAATAACTGACAGCATTGTTATCAACAGTCACTGCCATCAGGAATTTTGTATCAAATAATGTTGTATGAGCACATGTACCAACAATAATAGCTGTGCCGTCTAGTTAACATAAATTTTCATTTATACAAGCTGCATTTTTACATTAACCCAGATTCAAAGAACACCTTCTGTAGTATTCAAGTTGTTAAGTTAACATAGGCAGCACCATAGAGTCTGGATATGAAAGGAAGACATTACCGAATCAGCATTATCCACGGCAATCTCCCGGATCTTCCCATCTTGAGAAATTTCAACCTCAGGTTCCAGAACCCCAGACGTACTATCTGAGACGGGTTGGTCATTTGTGTTTGACTGTTTTACGCTAAGTTTAAGAGCATACACCTGTCCAGCAGAGGAAAAAACATTGAAATTTCGAAAGCAATTTCCAGGCAGAGGTGATATGGAAATCCCAGTTACCTCATTGCTGTAACGTCCATTGTATCCTCCAAAGGAAATGAGATAATCTTCTCCACTATAACTACTGTACAATAAAGTCATGCCCTAAAAAATCATACGATGTGAAACATTACCAACCGAAAAAAAAAACATTTCAACATTAAAATTGCTCAACAGAAATACCTCACTGGCAAGAGGAACACGCCCTTCTACGGTGCTAACAACTGACCATGTCAGAGTTGACATGTTAAGCACAAGTGTTTCAGAGACACCTGTAAAGACAAATGAATGAGCTCACTAAATGCTAACGTAACTCAAAATAAACTACTGGTACACTTAAAAATTGGTGGCTTGGAAGCGGTTGTTTAACTGCAACATAAGTATTGACTTGACAAGAACCTCAATATCAACAAAGATGAGTGATACATTAGCTATTCATCACAATTCACTAGAATTAACAAAGATGTGTGTTACCTTAATCGTCTTAAAAGGAAAAAGAAAACAATTTGCATTTCAAGATGACAAGAACTTGAACCATTGCTTTGTGGATTTGAATAATATTTTGCAGTATACTATATGAGGTTATGTGGCACTGTGATCACTCGACATGACCAAGTTGCAAGCCAAAATCTCAGTTCAGCATACTCGGCTGCTGGGTTAGTGTTGAGATGCATAATAAATTTTCTTGGTTCTATATTCAGCAAAGGTTCACGGAAACTGTGCCTTCCCAAACTCTTCACAGCACATCCAGTTATCAGGTAACAAATTAAGATGGAGAAAAGTAAAAATCTATAAGTAATATGAACATACAAACATATACTGAAAGGTATAACCAGGTTCATCTTGATATCGTAGGTTAAAAGAATCAGAATGCACTTAAGACCAGACACTTGAAAACCTACCGCTTTTGTTATTGCCGCCACCAACAATGTACCAATTCTCCCCAACAGTTGCACCTGCATGGCCTGCTCGTGGACTTGGAATCAGACCCTGCTGTTTGGGTCTTGACCATTCCATCTACAATTCCAACATTAGAACTTCACAATCACAGGCAATAAATTAAACTTTAGAGTTCCAGCAAGAAATTCGTTCTTACTGTTTCCAAATCAAGGACATGTAGGTCATTAAAACATGTCGCATGAGATCCCCCACCAAAAATTAAAAGATAGCGGCCAGCATGGCAGGCAGCAGCATGATCTGATCTAGGAGCAGGAGGGGTGCCTCTAAAACAAAAGGCTGACATCAGAATGGATTTAATCCAGAAATATGGTAATTTCAAGTTCGGCATAAAAAACAAGATTCAATTGCACATTAAATAGGCCCATCTAATAAATAAAAACTTAACAAAATAGTAATAAAGCACTTCAGTTCAGAACTATATAAGCTGAAGAGTAGTCTACTTGAAAAGCTTTTAAGCTAAGTTCAAGGAACAGCTCACTAAGAAAAGAAGCTTCCATCACAATAATAACTGGTGAAAGGCAACACGCAGAGAGTTATGTTTGGACATGCGTGTGCCGATTAAATTTAGTAGCTCTTAACAGTAATTCGGATACGACGAAGCCAACAGTTTTTTTCACCACATGAAAAGTAACGGATGAGAACAACTGTGCATGAGATCTATAAAGATTCCAGTACTCACATTGCGTCCACATCATCCCATGTCATGGTTTCAAGATCAAGAATGTGCAAATCATTCAAAAGACCTCGTTTTGCATCTTCGCCACCAAACACGACCAGAGTTCTTCCAACAAGAGTCACTGACTGACCTCCACGAGAAACCTGCAATGGATGGACATTACATAAGAAATATACCTTACTTTACATAATTAGTCAATTTAGTATTTGGCAAGATTTTGTATCATTCATTCATTAATGGGTGCTTGTGACTCGAGAGTGGTGCTCATATCTTCTCAGCATGCACCAGTGAATTGTCACAACAATAAAGTTAGACATGGACATAAGTATTATACTTTCAATTTTGGTGCAAAAGATAAGATGTTCCCAATGAGTATTTATACTGAGCCAAAATATTTCTTGTAAAGATAATATTACATAAATTTTGATGATGTGCAAGATTACCTCAACTGTGATATTGGTCCCAATAACACTGACAAAAACTTTTGCGTCGGCAATGAATGAATTAGGGTGTGTGGATCCCTACCAGCCCATGCTAGAGAGCATTTTGACTAGCCTCTGATGGCAAAGTTTCTTTATTGTGGTTACTAGCAATCTAGCAAGCAAAGCAAGCCTCTCTGATGTTACCAAACAGCCGCTCTTGCCTAGCATGGCTAGGAGTGCTAGCTTCAGAACCAAACGCAGCCTTAGTCACCCTTAATTTTTTAATCACTACTCCATACGCACATGTTTAAACCTTTATTTTAGGCAGAGCACACTGTGCTAAACTAAAATAAACTTTGAGATAATATAAAGTGCATCCAACAGAAGAAACCATTAAGACAGATGCTTATCAAAGAAGAGCGAAACAATAAACGAATAGGTCATTATAATAACAATTGATCGCATAGACTCGGAGAGAGCTACGGGTTGAAGAAATTTATTACCGGTGGTTTTCCGTAAGTCCTAACAATTGACCAGGTACAAGTATGCGGATCAAATTCCTTCACTAGCATAAAAACACGAAAAGTGGAGTAACAACATCAACAAAAAATCACAGATATTCGAGACATAATTAGCATCACAGTGCTAAGCTGAATGGAAAGTGGGTTTTAGCAAACCTGTAATGCTTTCAGATGGATCTTTTGTATGCCCAGCAACAGAGAAGAATTTGTTGCCGCATGTTATCTACAAAGCGGTACTGGAGATTTACCATCTGATGAAAGATAATGATTAGCAACAGATTTTAACTATTTGTGTAGAACTTACCAAAGAATGGCCAGCACATGGAGAGACTTGTGCTGTTTGAGCTGAATCAGACGTTTCTGCTAGCAATTTGGCGTCAATCTTTGACCAAGTCAAACTCTTCAGATCCAAAACCTGCAGTCAGTACCAGTTGTGGCAAACAAAAACAAGCACTAAGTCACTGTTACTTAATGTTGTACTTGGTTCAAATGGGAAATATTGAATCGACAGTCTATAGATGCAGTTCGCTCCTCCATCATAGCGCTCCTAAACTACTCCAACTATTACTTAAATAACTTGGACCTCTCAAAGTTACCTAGTTAATTCAACACAGGCAAGTCCCAATGCAGAAAATAACAACATAATGAATGACCAAAAAATTCGGTATTTAGTTTGCAGTCTAGAAGAAGAACACCGTGGTTATCCTCATGCATATTGTGGTCATACTCAATTTGGCATTTTGACAACAATCTAACTGGGCCTAACTGTAATCTTTGCATAAAGAAGCACATAGGTGACTGGAATTGTTACATTGTTACAGGACATGCCTCAACATCACGGTTATTAATTAATCTTGGCTGTGTGTACAGCATAAAAATTGATTAAGAATGATTTGGTAACAAACAGTGGAACAACATTTGCTCGTATGCCTCCATATCCAAGCCAACAATAAAGTAGGACACATACATATGACATGCAGCATAATCACAGTTAACTTCACAAACCTGAAGGTCACTAAGATAACGCCCGTTGTGGTTTCCACCAAATATATACATTTTGTCTTGCAGTATAGTTGCTCCATGCTGCAGCGGCCAAAATTCACATTAATGCTACAAAAGTAAATAGGGTAAACAGAAAGGAAAATAGGGTAATAGCCCTACAAGTTACAAAACAGGCAACGCGAGGGAACACATGCCGCACCTCATAACGGGGTTTAGGACGCTGGCCGCTCACAGACAATGCAGTCCATTCTTCGTGAGCACTGACAGTACTAAGACCCTCCAGAATAACAACTTTGTCTTGTGTCTCCATCGAACTTCCATTCTCAGAAATGGTTTTTTGTTCTGGAACTGATGATGTTCCATTTGTCGAAGGTGCTACAGTGTTCGCCTCTTCCTTTGGTTTCTTGTAAAACGAATACAGATAAGCAATCGCTAAACCAATAACTTCCAAGGATAGAAAGTGAATTCTGAATGCTCAGGCAAACAAGAGACAAGCAGTATACTTTTGCAGAGAAAACATTGCATACATTATCTAACGTGACTTACATGCATTTCAATATCTACAACAGGCTGAGGGTTGAACTCAGGGACCCTAGAGTACCATCCAGGATCTTCCTCCTGCCACCATACCAATGTGTCAATACAACATTTAGTGCAGACGCACGCACTGAAGAAGAATTTGTAATTAGTTATACCTCCAATATTTTGACGAAAAGACGCATTGCCTCCGTGGTTGGCATTTTTCCGAGCCCATGCCAGCTGAAAACACAAGCAGTGTAAGAGAACAGCGACGGTTCAAAAGGCAAGCACGACCATTGCTAAACTGGTTTTTGCTCTGTTTTTTTTTTTTTTTTGACAGAACAGGACTACCGGAACCGGATCTCTGCGACACAGGAAATTCTCTTTCTAACTTGATGTAGCGACATTTCGTTCTAGTACTGGCACGAGCAAGAGACTGACACTGCGGAGAGTAGGTGTCCTGCCTATGGCTACTCAGATTTCATGTTAAAAAACACTATGATCAAACCGACGCTCCCACAGGCATGATAAAAAACAGTTAATATGTAGAATTCGAGGCGGGAATGGAAGGTTGAAAAGGCCGGGGATCGGGTGGAGGCGGCGAATTACGAACCTGGTCCATTTGCTCTGCTCCACGGGGTTCCACGCCCTGGGCTTGGACACGTTGCAGGGTCCCTCCGTAGCCTGAAAACGAAAGAAGGGGGAAAAAACGAGATCACTATCCCCGGATTCCGGTAGCCAGCAACGCACGCAAAGGAAGACCCCCACGATTGGGTTCGCCGGGCATAGATCGGCACGCGTGAGTCACCTGCTGGTGGAGGCCGTAGAGGAGGAGGGCGACGTCGTTCTGGAAGCGGGAGACGGAACCGGAGGAGGCGGCGCCGAAGCCGGCGTAGGCCGCGGCGGCGTAGAAGCGGTCCGGGTAGGCGAGGCTGCCGGGGCTCGCCATGGGCCCTGGATCTCGAGACGGCGAGATCTCCCGAACCGACGCTTGGCGCGAGGCGGGTGGCGGTTAGGGCTCGCTGCCGGGCTGGTCGTCGTCGTCAGCGGCGGCGTCCTCCCGCGGGATGGGTGAATGGGAGCGGGGGAGATCTGGTGGAGGGAGACGGCGCGTTCGTTCGGCGCTCGCTTCGTTGGCGCCTGGCGGTGGGATGCTCGCTCGAGGTGGAGGGGAGGGGCGGCCACGTGTCGGTGACACGTCGGTCGAGTGACGTGGTGATTGCCTTGTGTAATGGAGAAGTCGTCGCCTCGCCCAGTAGACAGAAAGTGCACTGTGCTATCTAAGACTAGTCACAATGGGATTATCTATATCTATATCTATACCTAATAATAAAGCCATTAAGCTTTCTGCCAAAATTTTCGTCCAACATAAAATTACATTTTTGCCCTCCCACCAAATCACATAATACTTCATCATTGTCGTCGTACCTGTTCGGTTCGTTAAAAAAAAGACACTGCCTCCTCTGTTTTCCCCTCCGTCACGGCTACTGTTGACAAACATCCGCGTGTGCAGAGCCAAAATCCCGGCAGGCCGGCACTCAACCCCTACGCACCGCCTCCGCTCCTTGTGCCGGATTACCGCCCCGACGCGTCTCCCGCACAACCCCCGGCCTCCCGCTCCGGTTGTGTCGGCGAACAATAGGGCGGCCCTCGCCCTCGCTCGGAACTTGTGCGGGAAACGCGACCTGCGGTGGCGGAGATGGCAGAGGAGGAGCCTCCCGTCCCGGATCCGACGAGGCGCCACAGAGACGCTACTGAGCTCGATTCCGCCCCCATCCTCGCACTAGCAACCACGTGCACGCCCTCTGGGAGCACGCAGACCAGGAGCACCGCTACGGCGCTACCATCTTAGATGGTCTCCGTATGTCAACGCCCCCGGCCGACGGCCACGCTGAATCCCCTGCTTGGTGCCCAGCTCGCGGAATTTTACTGAGGTGGTACCGACGCTTTCTCATGGACAAGAAAGTGGAGGATCCTTGCGTCGTGTTTGAGGGCCACTCCCCCTTTCCCAATCCCTACGATTAGTCACTCCTGAGCACACAGGGTCGCCCGGTGCAGCGAGGTCGGGCTCGCCACCGCACTCCCAGCTTCCTTCAGGTCTTCGCCCACGTCGACCAACCATATAGAGATGCCACTCTCCAAACTCCTATCTCCCACATTGCGCCCGTCTCCGAGCACCACTCCCGAGTTTCTATGTTCGCATCGCGCCCACATCAGCACGAGATTTGGTGGCTGCAGAGACCGCCGCACGGCAACCATCGCGATTGTTCTTCTCAACCAAAAGAGGCAATCTGGCGGGGCGATGCATGGAAAATTTGCTCTGTCGTGGAGCTATTGGTACTGGTATGGATGGATTGATGTTTTGCCGGTCAGTACCTTGATGGGACTAGAGCAGGGAGGCGCGGCTGGCGGCCGCGGAGACAGTTCGTGGCTGGGAGGAGCAGAGTCCTGTGGTGAGAGACGGGCAGACGGCGACCCAGAGATGCTCCATCGCCGCCGGTGATGAGTCAAAGGAGGCCGGTTATCGATCTTTCTCTTCTCTGTAACTGTCGGTCTCTATTCGTTGTAGCAAAGTGCAGACACGCAGCTTCAGCTGAATTAGCCGTGTTGCCTATGAGTCGATCCCACTCCGTGCGAGAATTCTTGTGCTGTTTTTGATATAGCGTCCGGTGCTTAGTGCTTAGCAAACGAAGAAACAAATGCAGTACTGTAGTTGATAGCATGTGTGGTGACAGAGCATAAGGAACGTGTCGAAAAATTATGTGCTTTTCAGTGTCAATTTTCTTTTTGCTGTTTTTGTTGAAAATTGCCCATAGTCAATAGGAATTACATAGCGCTGGGTTTGGCCGTTCCTTCCGGGAGCTTAAGCACTCTAAAAAATCGATCTGAGGGCTTGTTGCATTTTTTTCTGTACTTATAAGTTGAACCCTTGTTTACTGTGACGGATTTACAATCAAATGGTGGATGTACTTATATTTTGCACTTCTGTCGCATACCTTATATGTTTTCGTCGTAGATTTATGCATTATTGGGCAATGTCACAGTGCTAGGCAAGCGTTAACTTAAACGATAGAAGAACAGTAACTTCTATGAAGCATTGACATCTCGTTTATGTTATTAAACACATCATAATCCGAAAATCGTGCATCTGCCTCGAAACACGCATTAGCATGACCATGAAGCGAGTCTCTCGTTAAGAGAGGAGAGCATTGTGTTCTGTTAGTACGAGAGTGTGGGATACTTTTTCTTCTCTTGCAACACATAGACCATTTTGCTTCTCCTCTTATGGTGATATACTACATATATATAATACTAATGTAAGGGATGAATCACGAGGTTAATGTAATACAAAATCACACTTCATCATTGCATCCAACATCATCTAACCCGAGGCCACCGCCATGCCAACGAGAACTTACTTGCGTTTCTCTCTGATATAGATTTTTTTTCTCTGCCGTTGCAACGCACGGGCATGTTTGCTAGTCATACACTAGTATTAGTATCATGCATATGATACTAGTCTATGTTACTACTCCCACAATGGGTAGTAACATATTTGTAGTATCATATACTAGTATATTTATTAGCCTATAGACACATCTTGTCTTGGAATCCGTTATGTTACCGTATCTATCTATGATACCACTAGCATCCCTCTCCTCATTAAATGAGTGCCACATCATGTTTTTTGCGTACGTGGCAGTTATGTTACCACCTATGTTATTCCCATTCTGAGTAGTCTAAGAGCATCGTGCTAGAACCTGCAAACCCGGAAAACTTCGGTTCCACCGAAAACTTTGCGGTATATGTTTAAAGCATGTGCTCGGTCGGAACCCGCGCGATATCGCAAAATTGTTTTCTGATTTTTCATAATTTTGAACAATAGTCCCTCTTCTATTATTAGACGGAGGGAGTATAATCAAAATACAACAACAATATAAATCAAATTAATTAATAGTTTAACAAAATACAATATAATAATCATCTAAATTACAATACATTTTCAAATCCGAATAATTAAAACAATAACGAACGCTCTCACATGGAATCACATATGAATACAAATACGATGTAATATCAAATCAAATGAAAAAGGTGGGAATATATTTCTTCTCATACAACTGTCACGAGTGCTCGATGAGATCATCACGGAGTTGGTTGTGTGTGGACTTGTCCTCAATCTTCTGGTAGGTTTCAAGAAATGATTTGTTCATGTTAGGGTTCCGGGTAGGCTTCACACGGTGACCAATATTGTCATAAACTCCAAGTTTAAATCCATCTCATGCTCGATGATCATGTTCTGCAGAATCACACAAGCCAAGACGTCTGAGAGTGATTTCTTATCCAAGAAGCGGGGAGGACCTCGAACAATCCAAACCGACCTTGCAACACACAAAATGCCCTCTTAATATCCTTTTGGCATGCTTATTGAGTTTGAGCATAAATGGACCGTTTCTTTTGCCTTGTGGGTTTTGGATTGTCTTCACAGATGGTTGCCATGAAGGAAAGATACAGTCGTTAAGATAATACGCCTAGGTGGAGCATCTCCAATAGCAAGTCGAGCAAAAAGATGTGATCTCTTCAACATATTGATACCATTGAGAGAACGCGGCAAACCAAAAAAAACAATGCCAAAATCCACAAGTCCTTCGAAACCACGGCATCGAGAACAATAGTGGAATCATGATGATGACCGATGAACTGGCCTTGCCAAGCTATAAATCGATTCTTCCACCTCCAATGCATGCAATCCACACTCCCAAACATGTACGGCCATCCTCTTACTTATTCGCCGCCATCGGAGTCCCTTGTTGGAGTAGGTTCGGCAAGTATATCTATGCATCCCTTGTTTTCGAAAATAGAACTGCCATAGTAGGTTGAAATTGTTTACCTTAGCCCGCTTCTTCTTTCACATCGGCGCTACTTCTTCCCCACTGGCGGCCGGTAGAGAATCCATCGCCCAACTTCCCCTCAAACGTGTGGCCCCAAATCCTCGGTCACGGCTGCTACGAACAAGAATCTAGGCTCGATCACACCCGGAGCAGCCTCCCACGATCACATCAGGGCCTCGCACGGAGGACGGATCCATGGAGGCGGTGGCGGCCAAGCGCGTGCGAACAGAAATGGCCACCCCGAGCTCCATGGAGGATGGATCCATGGAGGAGGTAGACGAAGGGAGAGATATTAGGCAGCGGGGGGCGAAGGAATCAGTGACGACATGCGGCAACGGGAGGCACGGAAGAGATGGAGCGAGCTAAAACTTCCAGCCCGCCAAAATTTCCTAATGATTCAAGGAGCGGGATATTTGGCCGCCAAAAATGAACATATGGGTAATTTCTAGTCCAATATCCCATGGGGTTGGCCATTCCTCTGAAATCTGGTCGGGCCGTTTTTCAGGGCCACCGGAGCGGTTATTTTTTGGGTCGGGCCTTTTGTCGTGATCTTCTAGAGATGCTCTAATCGTATCTCCACTCACATATCTCAAAGCACCCCAAGACGTAACTACTGGGTTGTGTGCACGAATTTTAAAACTTTCCGTTTTACGCAACGACCAAGATCAATTTATGAAAATACAAGTGAATAATGATTCATTGATCTAGCATAGGTTCGTTACCAAGACCATTGAAGCGGAATAGATGTTGATGACGATGTCGATGAAGTCTATGGAAGATTCTCACACACAAATCTGTGAGTGAGAATGTTGATGACTCCTCTGTATCCAGCTTCTTGACCCAACAGAGGGAGAGTCTCAAATGTTACCCCTCTGAAAGTTCGCACACGTATACAGGATCTGCGAAACTTCATTGTACAGAGCTAGTGGGAGGAGGAGGGGAGGTGCCTTGAGGGAGGAGCAAGCCCTCCCTTGGACGCACCATGATCCTTCCATATGTGGTAGTCTCCTAATAAATTAGCAGATCACATGCCATACTCCTTCCTTATCCTTTTTTACTTTAATTATGGACTTGCCATAAACTAGTAAACTGATAAAAGGAAAATCCCAGTGAGAGAAATGTGTCATTCATGCGGCCCCTGCGGCTGTCGCCAAAATTGAGGCGCAACCCTAGGCCATTTCTTCCCCCTTCAGCACCCCCTCTTCTTCGATTTTCTCCCAAAATCTTCTGAAAACATATATATCATATAGATAAAATCATCGCCTCTATGCACTAATGTTAGAAATCCTGAGACATCTCATGGACGTCCGTAAATGCTCTAAAAAGCATGTGATGCTATTTCTCTCTTTTCGTAGAACCCTGAAATAAATTCCAATAATGATAGAAATTGTTTCTATCACCTCAGGACATCCAATATCCGTATATTAATTCTCTCTGATATTTTTAACATATATGTATAATGAGAAAACACTATCTTCATGATACTCCTTGTTGTTCTGGACTTACCATATACACGTAAAACCAAACCAAACTTAAACATGTGACCCTACAGGTTCGATAACAAGTGGACATAACATTAGAAACTCTTTCCGGCTCAATGATCAACAGCGGTGCCGTGGACGCCCATATTGAATTTTGATATACGAAAGATAATTTGTTGAATTTGTTAGCAATCATACATCATGAAGGGAATATGCCCGAGAGGCAATAATAAAGTGGTTATTATCTTATTCCTTGTTTATGATAAATGTTTATTTCTCCTGCTAGAATTGTATTAAGCGGAAACGTTGATACATGTGTGTCTAATAAACAAACAAGAGTTCTTAGTAACTCCTCTCGTTTAACTAACTTGTTGATTAACTGATGATCAAGATTTCCTGATCATAAACATTGGATGTTGTTAATAACGGGGTCAAGACATTGGAAGAATGATGTGATGAACATAGACCCAAAGTATTTATAGCAATGCGATCAAATCATTAAGTTTACATTGTTATATAAAACATACGAAGTAACTCTAATCCTTAGACCATGAGATCATTCAATCACTAATACCAAAAGAATGCTTTGATGGCATCAAATGTCACGTCGTAACAGGATGACTATAAAGGTGATGTTGGGTATTCGGAAAGTATTAGTTGAGGCAAAAGGATCAAGAGTGGGATTTGTCTATCCAAATGACGGAGAGATATACTCTGGTCTCTCTCGATGAAATCACGTCGATACCGCTTGCAAGCATGTGACTAGGTCACAGGGATATCATATCACGGAACGAGTAAACGTGTACTTGTCGGTAACGAGATTGAACTAGGTATGGTTGATAGTAACGATCGGATCTCGGACAAGTAAAATATCCCGAGACAAAGGGAATTGATTACGACGTTTATGGTTCACACGATCACTAGATTCATCGTTGAATGTGTGGCTTCTCGAAAAACAGGGGTAGCAATTTCAACGATGCTCGATGCAATGGCCACCACGAGTGTCAGTGCTCGATTTGCTTCACTAATTAAAATTGTTTAAATAAGGATGTTTATGCATCAAAAATAAAAATGGCGTTACGGATGCAGAAATAAATGAGTCATTATGGTGTGCTATTTTTTTTTTGCCTGTTCTTGGAACCATTTTTCGATCGCAGAGGCCAATCTTCTCAATATTGCTTTTTACTGTGGTTAGTCTAGAATCTGGTTAGTCTAGAATCAGCAAGAAGACTAGACAAAGAACAATGTGAAGAATGAATGGCACGATGTGTCATAATTACATATTTTCCCATCAAAATGGGTTGATCCTTACGTACTAAATGTTGATATAGCTTACTTCTCCTCTAAATGGCGCAAAAGTTTTACTTATAAACTACCACACTATTGAAAAGTTTGTTGCCTTTTGGCGCCATTTGGACTAGACCACCTTGAGTAGAAACAACGTTAAGTATTGTCGGTAACAATCCCATAGGATCGCAAGTGAAAAAAAGGAATATTCCCTTTAATACTCGCGGGGGTGATTCCATGTAGCAATCATTATATGCGGAATTTAAAATAAATCTTGAGCTCCCCGTTGGTTACTGTATTTGGTTGTGTATTGACCATGTATTATGATATTTTCGGGATAATATTGTAAAGTGACTCATGAGTGCACTGTCATTTGTTTGACCCACCCGCACATCAACCTTAATGTTTCTGGCACTCGTTCGAGTTCCTCGGTTCAAAATTAGGAAAATCGATACATAAGGACATAAAATCGGGCTCATCATATCATGTCGTGATTCGTCTCGATGAAGTAATTTATCGGATAAATTGACACAACTAATATACATAATTTCTATGTTGACAACTATTTTTGCCTGACTGTCTGCCAAGAGTGAGATCACTGTTGTTGCAAGCGACTTGGGCGAACGTGTTCGGAGCGCTCGGGGAAATAATCACTCTGGCGATGCAAGGAGAAATCCGATGCAAACTCGCTTAGTCGACACGAGAAACACCAAATGGGTCATGCTAAACACTTTGATCCCGACCTCTGACAATAACATAATCTCACGGTTGCTTCTTTTTGCAGCCCTTACAAACTAAAGATGCAATTACAAAACCTAAAAGAATGAATTTTGGAGATGATCATGTAGACGTAATGGAGGGGGAAAACGCAAGCCACATAAAAACTCACATCACACAAGCACCTGTGTGAAAGACGTATGTGATGTCGCGGCGACAATGTCTTCACCTTGTCATTCCTGTTGTCAGAACCCGACCTTGTCAGAGTACACACGCTGGATTCTCTGGCAACTGCTGGTACCAAGTTTTACATCATCCTACCAAGGAAAAACACCAAATTCACATCATCCTACTAAGGAAAAACAAAAAACTGTGGAGTTGTGTGAGTAAGGCCCATCCATTTCAAATATTTGGACGACAAAAACAATAGATCATGTAACTACAGCCATGAAAATAACTAATTCTTCAATGTAAAATGGCCAAATCTAGCCAAGCAATGTATACACTCAAAATGATTGCTTTGGAAACTGTCACTTGGTTTCAGTATCCATAATGTATGCTCATACCGAAGGGAATTTTTGGTTACCTACATATCCAAAATAACAAGTGATCAACGAGGCCATACTAACTAAAGTCAGGTAAAATTAACTCACTAAATCAAGGAGACCACGCAGATAGTAGTACTAAAATGAGAAACATAGCCTAGAGTTGAGAAAGCTCATATCCAGTTGGTACCAACACCCCTCCAAGAACTACAGTACTTAGATTTGTCCCAAATGATCCCAAAGTATGATTCGAGAGAGAAAAGACAAGTCTCATTTAACTTAAGCTCAGCCACATGGACATGCACACATACAAGAATAAATAGTAAAATGATACATGTTTATCGAATGGAGTCTAAGTAACATACTGAAAGTAGAATAATTATTTCAAGTCAACAAAAACTACAAAAAATAAACTCCAGTTAGTGTTGCAATACCTTGCGGTTATCTATCCTTTTGTAGCTAGATCATCCCGTGAACACTAGTTTTTGCTTTCATACGACGAATAGAACCTGTGCGGTAGCATATCCGGTAATATTTCATTAGAAAAGCACAAAAGTGCCAAATCTCATAATGAGACACATTTTTAGTACCTGTACGGTAGTATATGCACACTCATTTTGCAGTGGAACATAAGTTCTATATTTAACCAAATGACAATAAGAAAAGCACAAATGTCACTAGCATAATCGCATAATGAAACCCATTTTTAAGTACCAAAATAACTAGGCTTTGCTCTGATCCTAACCTACCATTTACCCATGGATCATAGGAGAAGAAGAAGAACCTACAAGACAAGAAAATTGATGTGGGCATACCTACCAGGTACTTGGAACCCGAGACATCTACTCCTAGGCACCCCGCGGGACGTTGACTCCCTGGGATTCGATATGTCTACTCCCAGACACCTTGCAGGATGTTGACTCCCTGGGATCCCGACACGTCTATTCACAGGCACCCTACAAGACGTATCAGGTACACCTTACCCATTGGGCGCGCACCGGATCCAACGAATTGACTGCACCTTACCCAACGTGTCAGGTACACCGGACCTGGACTATTCTGGAGTATAGAGCAAGATGTCAAGATAAGTAAAGTCAAAACGACAATAGTTGAAATCCTCCCGGAAGATCTAGGGTTTATATTTATGTTATAACATACTCGGTCACGGGCACCAGAGACTCAACCTCCTATATAAAGGCTGGAGGGCCGCCGAGAGGGCAGCGGCAACTAGACTCACGGTTCGCATAGGCATAAATCCAATCTGCATCGACATTGCCATTGCATCGAACTTGTAAAGTCTCCATCAATACAAGCTCAGTCAAGTAGGAGTAGGGTGTTGTCCTCCACGGGACTAAAGTTGAGTAAATCTTGCTCCTGTCTAGCCGACGATACCACCAGCGTGCTCGTTTCCCTTATCTCAAACCCTAGTCTATCAACGATGGGCATTGCTGTGGTAACGCCACGTCAATTGGCACTGTATGTGAAAAAAATGCACGCTGGATCAATGGTTTAGTGGCTCCTTCCTTAGCGGTCTGAAACTCGTCGTCTTCGTGGATCGCCGACGACGATGCGTCTACTGCGCCTCCAGCGATGATGCATCTACTTCTTCTCCAGACAGTGACTCGTCTACTACCTCTCGAGGCGATGTTTCGTCCACTATGCCTCCAGGCGCCGATGTATACACTGGTTCTCGCGACGTTGCGTCTACTACGCCTCTGGCGACACTGTGTGTGCTGCATTTCCAGCGACACCGCGCTCGACGCCACGCCTAATGTCGATTCTGGCCTTGCCTCTGACTGCACCAATGCACCCAAAGATTAGATTTTTATCAACTTGTACTATCTATAGTTTATTTGAATAGTGTCGAGCAAAAGTTCCTCTACTCTGAGTCAATTATTCTGGTGCTCGTGTTTTAAACTATTCGCCGGCCACACCTGATGCACTCCACGGAGTGCTCCTTAATAACCGTTGGATGCCACTATAGGAATGCGTCCATACGCCGACAGCCAGAAGACGTCGGCACAGACTAAAATGCCGTCGACATAGGCTACGCCGTCGGCATATGGCTGTCGGCGTAGGCCAAATTACCGTCGGCGTACTAAAAGTCGTCGGCATAGCTCTACCTACACCGACGACAAAGTCGTCGGCATTATATTTTCAAAATAATTTTTTAAAAAAATCGAAAATATTTGATTTTTTGTTTCAATTTTTTTTTACCTTTTTTCAATTCTATTCCGGAATTTCGCACTTAGCCACATACTTAATCTCTGATTACACAATTAATATGGTCAACATACTTAACATAGTCAATCTTTCCATTCGGTCACCCATCCTGAAATTCCTTCAACCCAAGCACGCTAAAATTTTGAGTTCCTTCCAAACTAGATTCCAAATATGATGTTAGAACTTACTGATATTATTATCACATCAATCATATTAACATGTGGGGCATGATGTTAAACTTTTTATTGTTTGAATTTTTAAAAATATATTTGAATAAATAACAATTATTATATAATAATCTTTGTTGAATAACTAACATTACAATGTTAGAAATTACTTTATTTTTTAATACATTATTTAATATGGAATAATTTATATCTTTAAATCCGTAAATCAAAATTCAAAAAATAAAATGCCTAAGTCGATTAGAAAAATTAGAGGAATTCAAATATGACATCCATATCATAAAAGCATCAATAGTTTTATAAAATTTGAACTCTTTCGATGAATAGTCATGATGGCCATTTTGACAGTTCCAATTCAGCAGGAAACAGGTCAAATTTAAACTACAGGTACCTTGTAGCTTACTCATGATTTTTGGCAAAAATCCTTTTTAGATACACAACTACCCAATTCATCAGAGATACACCAAGAGTTTCTCAATATTCAACCCCTACCTACGAACGGTCATGCCCGCCATCTTGATTTTTTTTTCTGAAACCGGCTAAGAAAATTCAGGAAAAAAAAAACCAAAATGATGCAAGACCTTCGCGTGGTGTCATTATATATGTCCTAGTATCCATAAAAAATAATAAACTTGGAATATGACAGTTGTATTGAAAATGTGATCATAAAAATGAGCTATCTCCTCCTAACATTCTAGGGTTTCGGGCCAATTGACGGGTGTTATGGCCAAATACATGACATATTTTGTTTAAATATGCCCATATTTTACACAAACATTCATCTTGGAAGTACGGACAATGTTGACGGAGAAAGTTTTCTTTTCATTGAATAAAAAAAACCATTTTCCATTTTCCGAGTGTCAAAAATGTTTTTTTTTTTGTGAAGAACCAACCAAGAGTATGTTGCAAAACTTGGGAGCTGCATTTTTTGAAAATACTAGAACATTTTATACGTAAAAATAACCAATTTGTTGCCTCTGAAAAGGTTTCCATCCACCACTTTTGAAAAACACAAGTTTCTGCCGATTCAGTTGGAAACGGGTCAAATTTGAACTACATGTGTCTCGTAGTTTGCTCATGACGTTTGAAAAAATCATTTTTAGGTACACAAATACATATTTCATCAAAAATACACCAAGAGTTTATCAATATTAAACCCCTAGCTACGAACGATCATGCTCGCCGTCTTGACTTTTTCCTGAAACCGGCTAAGAAAATTCCAAAAAATAAAGAAAAAACAAAATGATGCAATACCTTCGCGTGGTGTCATTATATATGTCCTAGTATCCACCAAAAATAATAAATTTAGAATACAACAGTTGTATTGAAAATGTGTTCACATAAATGAGCTATCTCCTCCGAACATTCTAGGCTTTTGGGCCAAATGACGGGTGTTATGGCCAAGTTTATGGCATAGTTTGTTCAAATATTCCCATATTCCACACAAATATGCATCTTGGAAGCACACACAATGTTGACGGAGAAAATTTTCCTTTCACTGAATAAAAAAACTATTTTTCATTTTCCGAGTATAGAAAATGTTTTTTTTTGTGAAGGACAAACCAAAAATATGGTGCAAATCTTGGGAGCTGCATTTTTGAAAATACTAGACCATGTTATATGCACAAATAACAAATTTGTTGCCTATGAAATTTTTTCCATCCACAACTTTTGAAAAATAGAAGTTTATGCCGATTCAGTTGGAAACGGGTCAAATTTAACCACAGATGCCTCGTAGTTTGCTCATGATTTTTGACAAAAATCATTTTTATGTACACAACTACCTATTTCACCAGAGATACACCGAGAGTTTCATAATATTCAACATCTAGCTATGGACGGTCATGTCCGCCGTCTTGACTTCTTTTTTAAATAGGCATAGAAAAATCAACAAATTAAAAAAAGTAATGACGGTGAAACCGCTAACATCCGGAGTAGAATACTGGACATATATAACCCAAAATACACTTATGCACACTTGGTATGATATCACCTAGCTTTTGGTTGGATTCTGACGCCCCAAAGCCCTCTCCGGCGAAACCGTTAACCCATCATTATTAGTTACATTCTTTCTCATGAAGTTTTTTTAAGAATGTAGATTTAACAATATGCATGATAATTTAGATCTATTTCTCTTTTTCGAAACGAGCTAAAGAACGTTGAAATACGAGTTCGAAAGTAAAATTTATGTTCAAAACGGTGATTAAGTCAAAAATGAAAAAAACAGAGCTTGGCTAGGTCGGCGACATTGTCGTCGGCGTAGCTAATTTTTTTCGCAATTTGGGTTTGCCTCTTCGGGTCTATGCCGACGGCCTCGGCAAATTGCCGTCGGCGTAGATTTTGGCCGTCCACACAATAGGCCATTCATGTAGTGTCGGTGTGTCCCTAACTCCGTTCACTTATGATTTCCGTGAAACAATCTAAGTAGTTGGCACAGCCTTATGCCAAACCCCTGACTGACAGGTTGGCGAGGCGCGATCTGTCGCAAGGTGTAAGGGTGTCGAGTAGAACAACCGAAACAACCATCGCCTCACTGGGCATGATTCCGATTTCATGAGTTGGATGATTGTGAATTCAACAGAACTTAACTCCTTATATCGTCAAGTTTCAAGCATAGGGACTTAAGTTTTCTGCATACTCGTAGCTATAACAACTCTATGTTTATTGGTCTCCCATGTCAATTTAATGGTGTAATATCCTGATTTTTACGGGTTAACTATTGGAATTTATTTGATATTTGAAACAAGAGGTTCAGTTCAGTTCTTTTTGAATTTGATTTTCCATTTTATTTCATACTTGGTTCTATTCTAATTTTCCTAGCACGTGAACGATAGACCATTTCCTGGTCTCTTTTCTTTCCTTGACTTGCACGTGCAAGCCAAACGTTTGGCTGGCCGGTTGAACAAATTAGTAGGTGGACAATCACTAGTGGAAACAACCCCTATCGTCCAGGGGGCAAAATTCCATTCATCCCGGTTGCGCAAAAATCCGGGACAAATGCTATGTATGGTCCCGGTTTGTGTGCCTGAGGCAGCAGAAATCACCTGAGGGCAACTGTCCCGGTTCGTGGGGAGGCATTGGTCCCGGTTTGTGGCATGAACCGAGACCAATGCCTCGCCACAGGCCACGTGGCACGCGCATGGGCATTGGTCCCGGTTCATACCACAAACCGGGACCAATGCCCCCCCTTCCCCTACATATACTGCCTCACAATCCCCCTTCCCTCTTTTTTTTTGGCTTGGAGGAGTGAGAGAGGTGGGTGTTAGTGTGTGCTATTTTACTATGCACACGAGGTGTTCGACGAAATACCCGAGCCACACATAAGCTCACTGAAAATGGTATCTTCGACCGAGGTTAACAAACTTATCTTTTTCATCTGTAATTGATACATAAAAAAGTAATATTTGTCGATGTACTGTGGTCATTTCTCTATTGTTATTGTAATGTTTTTTTGATAAACTTAATTATACGATGCAGATGGATGCACGGCAGCGATGGATGTACGGTGACCGACGCACTTTCGAGTATATGGCAGGCCTGAATGCATTTCTCGTTGTAGCTCAGGCGAACAAAGATAATGGCTTTATGTCTTGCCCATGTGTTGATTGTCGGAACGTCAGGGAGCACTCTTCCTCGAGAATCCTTCACGGCCACCTACTTCGGAGAGGTTTCATGCCCAGCTATAATTGTTGGACCAAGCATGGAGAAAGAGGGGTTGTGATGGAAGACAATGAAGAAGAAGAAGAAGAAAATCCTTTGTTCCCTGAATACGGTGATACTGCAATGGAAGACAATGCAGAAGAAGGTGGTGATCAAGAACAGGCATCAGAAGAGCCCGATGATGATCTTGGCCGAGTTATTGCTGATGCAAGGGAAGACTGTGAAAGTGAATTGGAGAGGTTGAAGCTGGACAACATGTTACAGGATCACAAAAAGTTGTTGTACCCAAATTGCGAAGATGGTAGCACAAAGCTCGGTACCACACTGGAGTTGCTGAAATGGAAGGCACAGAACGGTGTGACTGACAAGGCATTTGAGAGTTTACTTCAACTAATGAAGCCGAAGCTTCCAAAGGATAACGAATTTCCTGAGAGTACGTACGAAGCAAAGAAAGCTCTCTGCCCTCTAGGATTAGATGTGCAGAAGATACATGCATGCATTAATGACTGCATCCTCTACCGCGGTGAGAAGTACGAGAATTTGGATGAATGTTCGGTATGCACTGCACTGCGGTATAAGATCAAAGCAGATGACCCTGGTGATGTTGACGGCGAGCCCTCCCCCCCCCCCCCCGTAAGAGGGTTCCTGCTAAGGTGATGTGGTATGATCCTATAATACCACGGTTGAAACGTCTGTCTATAAACAAAGAGCATGTTAGGTTGTTGCGATGGCACAAAGAAGACCGTAAGAAAGACAGAAAGTTGAGACACCCCGCCGATGGATCGCAGTGGAGAAAAATCGAGAGAGACTTCCCGGACTTTACAGGAGAGTCGAAAAACTTATGGTTTGGTCTAAGTACAAATGGCTTTAATCCTTTTGGGGAGCAGAGCTCCAGTCATAGCACCTGGCCCGTAACTCTATATATGTACAACCTTCCTCCTTGGTTGTGCATGAAGCGCAAGTTCATTATGATGCCAGTTCTCATCCAAGGCCCGAGGCAACCTGGCAATGACATTGATGTGTATCTAAGGCCATTAGTGGAAGAACTCTTACAATTGTGGGGCAAACCAGGTGTACGTGTGTCGGATGAGAACGAACAAAAGCCATTTGACCTACGGGCGCTGCTTTTCGTAACCATCAATGATTGGCCTGCTCTTCGTAACATTTTCGGACATACAAACAAGGGATACAATACATGCACACACTGTTTAGATAAGACTGACAGTGTTTATTTGGATAAATGTAAAAAGGTTGTATGCCTGGGGCATCGTAGATTTCTTCCGATCAATCATCCCGTAAGAAAGAAAGGAGGGAAGCATTTCAGAGGTGAGGCAGATAACCGGAAGAAGTCTGACCTCCGTAGTGGTAATGATTTATTCGATATGGTCAAGGACCTAAAAGTAATCTTTGGGAAGGGTGATGGCAGCCAACCTGTTCCGAACGGCCCTGATAAGCGCGCACCCATGTGGAAGAAGAAATCTATATTTTGGGAGCTACCGTATTGGAAAGTTTTAGAGGTCCGGTCTTCAATCGACGTGATGCACGTGACAAAGAATCTCTGCGTCAACCTGCTATGCTTCCTGGGCGTGTATGGGAAGTCAAAAGATACGCCAGAAGCATGGGAGGACCAGCAACGTATGAAAGATCCAAGCAACAAGCACACGGATGCAGGGCGCCATTACTTAAGCAGCTACGCTCTTACTAAAGCAGAGAAGGAAATATTTTTTGAAGTCCTTTACAGAATCAAGGTTTCGTCTGGCTTCTCGTCGAATATAAAGGGGAAAATAAACATGGCAGAGAAAAAATCCCAAAACCTGAAGTCTCATGACTGCCACGTGATTATGACGCAGTTGCTTCCGATTGCATTGAGGGGGCTTCTACCGGAAAATGTTCGAGTACCCATTGTGAAGCTGTGTGCATTCCTCAATGCAATATCTCAGAAGGTAATCGATCCAGAAATTCTGGCAAGATTACAGAGGGATGTGGTCTAGTGTCTTATTAGTTTTGAGTTGGTGTTCCCACCATCCTTCTTCAACATTATGACTCATCTCCTGGTTCACCTATGTGAAGAGATTCATATTCTCGGTCCGGTATTTCTACACAATATGTTCCCCTTTGAGAGGTTCATGGGAGTCTTGAAGAAAAATGTTCATAACCGTGCTAGTCCAGAAGGAAGCATCTCGAAGGGCTATGGAACAGAGGAGGTCATTGGGTTCCGTGTTGACTTTATTCCTGACCTTAAGACGATTGGTGTTCCTGAATCGCGGCATGAGGGGAGACTGAGAGGAAAAGGAACGCTGGGAAAGAAAACAATGATACCCAGGACGGACATTCTTTCATTAAAGCACACTACACAGTTCTACAAAATTCTATCTTCGTGGCTCCGTATCTCGAGGAACACAAGAATATTGTACGCTCCACAAACCCGGGGAAGGATGACTCATGGATTAAACGCAAACACATGGAGACTTTCGGAAGTTGGTTGCAAACACATCTTATAAATGACACCACTGTTGAAGATCAGCTCTACATGTTGGCCGGGTCACCATCTTCGACTATTGGGAGTTTTCAAGGGTACGAGATAAATGGGAATACATTTTACACGATTGCCCAAGATAAGAAGAGTACCAACCAAAACAGTGGTGTCCGCTTTGATACAACAAACGAGAATGGAAAAAATGACACATACTATGGTTACATAGAGGAGATATGGGAATTTGACTACGAACCTTCTTTTAAGGTCCCTATGTTCAAGTGCAAATGGGTCAACCTGAATGGAGAAGGGGTAAAGGTAGACCCGCTTTACGGAATGACGACAGTGGATCTCAACAATATTGGTTACAATGACGAACCATTCGTCCTAGCCAATGATGTGGCTCAGGTCTTCTATGTGAAGGACATGTCCTCCAGACCGAAAAAAGAAAAAATAAGCAAACAAATACATCATACGATGAGCCGAAGCGTCACATAGTTCTTTCAGGGAAAAGAAACATCATGGGAATCGAGGACACGACAGACATGTCAGAAGATTATAATAAGTTTGTTGAAATTCCACCATTCACAGTGAAAGCTGACCCAACCATCCCGTTAAATAATGAAGATGCTCCATGGTTACGGCCGAAGCGATCATAAGCAAGGGAAAAGGGTTCATGGACCATCTCTACACGAAGAAAATTCAAAAGACTAGATAGGGATGTTGTTGGTGATGTGTAATAATAAACGTGGAATACATGATCACAGTTCTGTTGAAAAAGTGTTCACAAAAATTGTTGCACCGGCGCTCGCGCCCATATTGCACACAAACATGCATCTTGGATAGATAAAAAAGGCAGTACATAATGGCAAGAGTGGATCTCAACCTAAACGGAGAGCATAGATCTACATAATGGCAAGACTGGATCTGATATCTGCTAGTCATACTCCTGCCTAGGCCTATAGTACTCCCACTCGTAGTCGTCGTAGTCGTCGCCGTCGTCGTCACTATCGTCGGGCGGTGCTCTGGACTCCCTCGGAGGATCACGACTCCAGGACTGGGCGTGAGGGTAGCGCAGGCGGGGGTTATCGCCAGCCCTGAGGTAGTTCATGACGCTCTGATGAGTCCGCCCGCCGCCCCACCACAGCCGACGACCGGCCTTGTTGAAGTTCGAAGGAGGCGGGCCGTTCTCCTCGTACCTGGCGAGCGCACTCTCACGCCGATTAATGAAGAAGGCGTCTCAAGTAGGGCGGTGATGCATGTAAAAAGCATACATGAGCTTTGCATGTTATTACTTGTTTTTCCTACATATTAGCAACTTATATTCATGTTTTATAATGATTTGGGGGATTTTCTGAACAATCCCCCTTCTTTTGGTTCTAACCCTGTTTTTCCAGAAAACGTACTTTTTAGTGTTTCAGACTTTCCGGGAGCTTCGGGACTCCCAAAAGGGCAAGGCCAAAGAGCACGGTTCAGAATTTTCGAGACGAAGACCGTGTGCCAAAGTAGAGGGCCAAAAGGCCAACCAGGTGGAAAAGAGGACCCTCCACGCGGCCAGATTCCTTGGCCGCGTGTGGGGCCCCCTTTTTGCCCCTGTGGCTCCGATGTCGTCGATCTTTCTTCTCCGGAGTGTCTCGTGACCTAAAAACGACTATATAAAGGGTCCCCTGGCCTTTTCGAGAAGGAGGCGGCGCCGAGAGACGAAACCACAAAACAGAGAGACAGAAGCTGCCGCCGGAGAAGATCGGAGGGGGGAAATGCCGCCGGGATCACCCCCGGAGGGCTCCACCCCCCTCCGGCGTGTTCATCATCAACATCTACAGCAAAATCAGCTCCATCTCTCCACTGTAATCTCTTGGCAAACACGATGTATGATGCAATACTATATTCCCTAGATGTATTGTGTCTCCCCGTCTATGTTTGAGTAGTGAATTGTTCTTGGCAATGGTGAAATAGTTCGTTGATTGGTTGCTTACAAGTTTGTTATCTTCTATGATTGTCTTTATGTACAATATATGAGTGCACGCATATGTTGGGGAATGCATGTAAGGTGATCACCGGTAGCATAATGGAGTGGTGGTGACTTGGGAGTGACAGTAACCTGAGACCGAGCCACAAAGTTAAGTTATTGGGGGATATATATAGGGGACCTTAGAACGTAAGGCTATGGCGGGACTGTATGTCTTAATCAATCTTGTGCAGTCATTTACTTGGCCACATGATCCATCATAAGGGGTTGTAGATCATTTACTTGACTATACCTATTCATGGCTCCTTCCTAGAAGAAACAACTAAGACTAAAACATGTGCTTCACTAATTGTGACAACCACACGAACGAAACACCTATTTCTAGAACACTTGCTCCCTTGAGATACTTGAGATATTTGCTGCTTGCTACTTGTGAAACTTGCTTACAAACTTGCTTTAGAAACTTGCTCTAGGATTACTTGCATTTTAAACTTGCTTCACTAGTTACTAGACAAACCACACTCCACGTCACTTGCTTTTAATTAGTTAGTTCCTTTTAGTCAAACTTATTTCTTTTCATAAACAACCATATAAGAGGGTTATAGGTCTTTAGAGAATAGATAGCTTACCTTCAGCTCCTCGTGGGTTCGATACTCAAATACTTATCGAAAGGTACTACAATTGATCTCCTGCACTTGGGAGTCATCAAGCACTTTTCTGGCGCTGTTGCCGGGGAGCGTTGTGCTAAGCTTTTATTCTTGTTTGCATTGCATACTAACATATAAACCTAAAACACAAAAAAAAATATAAAATGGAAAACAACCAAACAATTTTAGAACTGTATAATATCTACCTTGAATTAGGACATGAAGTGTTTGAGGAAAAATTGAAAAATTATTTGCACAACAATCATATTTGTGGTAGTACTAATTCTTTGAACACCTTTATTGCTAAGGAAAACCTTGAGATTGGGGGAGTTTGTCTTGATGAATATGATATTTTTAGTCCCCCTACTATTGAGGATAAAAATGATATACTTGCTGATTCTATGGAAAGTTTTAAGCTTGGGGAAGTTGGTTTTGATGAGCATGATATTTCTAGTTCCCCAAGCTTGGAGGAGAAAATTCACTTTGATGATACTATGCCTCCTATATATGATGATTGCAATGAAAATTATGAATGTTTAACTCCCACTATCACTAATGAGGATTTTACTTATGTGGAGAGTAGTGATTCTTTTATGCATGTGGCTCATGATAAGAATGTTTTATGTGATATTCATATTGTTGAATCTATTGATGCTACTGAAAATTATTATGAGAGAGGGAAACATGGTTACACATATTTCAACAATATTAAGTTTCCCCTCTTTATGCTGAAAATATTGAAGTTGCACTTGATCAACCTTTCTATGCTTGCTATTATGTGCTTCTTTTATTTGTTTCATTACAAAATGCCAATGCATAGGAAAGGGGTTAGACTTAAAAATAAATTGTTTAATATTTTTTGGTGTGTTCCTTATGCTTTAATTTCCTATTCGGTTTGAGCACATATTTATGTCTTTTCAACATGTAAAATACCTTTACCTACTGTTATCTATCATTTAGTTTAAGATTTTCATTTTATAATTTTTTTGGGAAAGTAAATGAGAAGGATGAGTAATGGAGAAGTTGGGGTCGACCTTGAACATGTGTTGTTCATGCCAATGAAACCATTGCAAAGTCTCTATCATTAAAACTTTTTCCAAAGCTAAAAACAATAAAAATATTAGTTCACTACTGTAACATCACATTTCTGTCTTATTTATCATCATAAATGGAAAGAATAATCTTATATGAGAGATAGGATTAAACAATAGTAATTAGCTGTCCAGAAAACAGATTCCTGAACTTCACTGCGAAAAATGTTTAAAATCACAGAAGTGGAATTTTGACCTGGTAATTTACGACAGCAATATTTAGTTATCACTACATATTTATTAGTTTTAAGATTTCTTATTTGAGCAACTTAAGTGCCTCTAAAAATTCACTCTTTACGGGCTGTTCAGTTTTTGGCAGATTATGTCTTTATTTTGCGTTGCTCTCATTACTTGTGTTTTGTGTGGTTCTTTTGATCAAGGAGCAATGCACAACTGTAGTAACAGTAGTTAATATTTAGAATCAACTCATGATGTGTCTTTGCTGTACCTATGTGGATTTTATTTATGGAGTCACTAACACCTCTAATCAAGTTTTATGTTGAGATTTGTGTAAGAATAATTTTTCAGGAGGAAGAGTTGAGTGAGATGAACAAAGATCAAGAGGGACAACCAATCAAGCTTGGGGATGTACCCCTGGGCTCACCCTACCTGTATCAAATAAGTACAAGAATCCAAGCTTGGGGATGCCGAGCCACCTCACTCCAACCATCATGATGTTAAGTAAGAATAGCCTAGCTATACGGCTATCAATAAAGCGCTTTACGGGAGGCAACCCGGTTGTTCTTAGTTGGTTTTTCCTAGTGTCCTCTTGCTGTAACAAGAGACTTAGTCTTTAGTTTAGTTTCTGGAGTTTTCAATAAAGTGTCAAGTTTCACCCATTTGGATTTAAAAGTTGCTATCCTAGTGCTTGGAAATTCTTTTTCAGCACGATTCTGCTCACCGTACGATTTTTAATTTTTTATCTGTAAGTCGGATTGAGCTAATTTTTTAGTATGTTCTGCAACTTTTCGTACTCTGTAAGCACAAAAATTTGATTAATTTTTTGATGATTCTAGATTAGGGAAAACGTTCGTTTTGCTGCTATTGCTTTTCTGGACAGATTTTGCCTTCTTTTGTTGGATGCACTCTTTGGGTTTGGGACTTGAATTTCCTTGATCTTTTAGAGCTAGAGAGTGAACATACAACATTATGAACCTTATTGTCTATCTTCTGGAGCATTTGTTTTGGAATTTTGCGCAGCATGCATACGTTTTGTTTGTCCTTGCTAATCTCACTCCACAGAAAAAGAATGGGAGAAACATGTTTTGTAAAGTTTTTTCACAGGGAATAGAGGAGCTGCGCCAAGAGAGATACAAGAGTGGTGAAAACCACAAGCTTGGGGATGTGGTGAACACCCCCCGGACCAACACTCTTTTGGTTAGCACACATCTAATTTCTGTTTTTCTAAGCAAAGCATTTATCGCAGAAACTTGAAGCGTCTAGTTTTGTTTTTTTAGTTTATTTGTGAGACCACCACCACAATTATCTTTATGAGGATCAGCTATTAGAATAATGGGTTGAATTAAGTTGGATGCTGTTATATTTATTGGGAAAGGGATGCTTTAGTTGATTATAAAAGCTACTTATAGTTGCATGATTTATATGCTGTTTTAGGTGTAGAAATTTGCAATAGTGTTGTCATGAGCTATCTCTTATTCATGTTTTTGATGTTAATTGTTAGTTTAATTAGTTTGTCATGAAATGAGTAGTTCTATGTACACTAATGCATGCATAGTAGCTGGTCAACTATCTCCCTCTTGCTAGCCAAAAAAGTAAAAATTCCAACAAGTATAAACTTGTTTCCAACACCCTTTAGCCAAGTATTTCCAGCGAGTCCACCATATCTACCTATTAGCTTCAGAGCTATTCCGAGTATGTTCACCATGTTATAGTGTTATTTATGTTCTAAATTAAGATATTCACTTTATTAATTGTCATGAGCTGAATTTGGGATAGGACTCTCACGAACTTTTGAATGCACACCTTTACTTTTCATTGCACTTAATAAACATGACCCAATAACGGGAGCTAAAAGTTTTGCGTTTGACAAGTGTTTGGTTGGGAGCTAGCTATAAACGTGTATCACTGGAAAGCTTTCAACATTGCACAAAAATATACATTTGGTTGATATCATGTACTTTTGTTTTTGGACTCCTGCCATGCCGAAATGAAATAGAGGAATAGTAAGTTTTGATGAGTAAGTGTATTTATGACTAGAGAAACGCATTGGGCCGCTAACCCAAGCCATGCTTGATCATGGTGGAAATTTACTTACAGCTAGAGTGGACTCTACAAACACATCCTACAATAAAATAAGAAGCTATGCATATAGTGAATGAAATAAAAAAGGATGATGAGTCTACTCCGTTTGTTCATCTTGTCATTGTGACATGGGCTGGTTTCCATGTCATGGGGCAAGAGGTACCTCTTTGCGGTTCTCTATGATGTCATTAATACTTATTATGATTGTACAAAACTTATTAGGAATCTTAAGTTGAGTAATCATGGAGTAGGTTTTCACACTCACGGGGCATGAGGCATTCAACCAGCACCTTGTCAATCACATTACTTCAACATTCACAATTTAAGATGCTAGTGATAAAGGGGCAATGAGAGTCTTAGACCAATGGATGCCACATTTCAATTAGTAATTTTAGTTGAATAATTTAGAGGCTAAATAAGACTTGATCATGTTTTACCTCTACTCAATTTTCTCCAAAGTGTCCACCATATTTTCTATTTTCCATTATGCTATTCTTTGACCAATATAGGATTTTATTTTTCATTTTGTGTATGCATTTGGTCCATAGTGCTTTTATTTCATTATACACTTTGTGAACTTTCATGAAGCATATTTGCTTGCATATTTGATATTTCTTATAACATGAATTGTATGTTGGTACTCATCTACATTATGAATCATTTGATTATATGTAGCATGAATAATCTTCTTTGATATTCCATGATTGTTTTAAAATGCAAAGTCCATGTTAGTTTTATCACCTTCATACTCGAGGACGAGTATGGGTTAAGCTTGGGGATGTTGATGCATGTAAAATGCATACATGAGCTTTGCATGTTATTACTTGTTTTTCCTACATATTAGCAACTTATATTCATGTTTTATAATGACTAGAAAACTGCTCATCTAAATTTGAAAAGTTAATATTATATAATATTTGCACTCAACATCTTAAGTTTAACTTGATTTTTGTAAGCCATTTTAAATTGTCATGTTTCACTTAAATTTTTTCAATAGAGAAAAATACTGAAAAATCTGTTTTCATTTATTTTTGTTTATGTCATTTTAGCAATATGCGCATGGGTTGCTATGGGCTGGTTTTTATTTAATATTTTTTAGCTCATATGGAATTTAAATATTGATTGTTTTACGGGGACGCTAGTCAAGATCCGTAAAATTTTCTGCGTGCACATATGACGTGGAGATTTACCTGTGCTACATTTTTTATAATTTATTTTTCATCTAGAAATGCACTTTCCGAAAGAAAGCGGGGCAGATGCCCCATGTTTAAAGATGTATTTTCCAACGTACGAAGAACTATTTTAGTTGTTTTTTTTTTGGCCATTTTTGCATTTTTACATGCTTAGATGGAGTCCAAACGGGTTTTGACCGTGTCCATGTGTGATGAACATGATACGAAGGCCTTCCATGAAGGGATCAAGTCGGGGTGGGTTTGGCTGTTTCATTGCCGATTAGGATGGTTATATCCTTTTTGTGTATAGGTATCCGTCCGGATGGTGAGCCTGGCCACTCTGACAAATCTTTTTTTTAATCAGACATGGCTGCATGAGTTTGCCACATGCACGATCCGAAGGCAGGCTTCATTGACACACGATTTCTTTTTCTTTCGTTGCCCGATGGGCCGTATAAGTAGTAGGAGTAATAATCTATCGTATGCACACAATTTTCGAACAGTTGAGGTACCTCGACCTACCATCAGGAACCATCACCTTAGGACGCATTATATAGTAGAGATTTGGGGGATTTTCTGAACAATCCCCCTTCTTTTGGTTCTAACCCTGTTTTTCCAGAAAACGTACTTTTTAGTGTTTGAGACTTTCCGGGAGCTTCGGGAATCCCAAAAGGGCAAGGCCAAAGAGCACGGTTCAGAATTTTCGAGACGAAGACCATGGGCCAGAGTAGAGGGCCAAAAGGCCAACCAGGTGGAAAAGAGGACCCTCCACGCGGCCAGATTCCTTGGCCGCGTGTGGGGCCCCCTTTTTGCCCCCGTGGCTCCGATGCCGTCGATCTTTCTTCTCCCGAGTGTCTCGTGACCTAAAAACAACTATATAAAGGGTCCCCTGGCCTTTTCGAGAAGGAGGCGGCACCGAGAGACGAAACCACGAAACAGAGAGACAAAAGGTTGCCGCCGAAGAAGATCGGAGGGGGGAAACGCCGCCGGGATCACCCCCGGAGGGCTCCACCCCCCTCCGGTGTGTTCATCATCAACATCTACAGCAAGATCAGCTCCATCTCTCCACTGTAATCTCTTGGCAAACACGATGTATGATGCAATACTATATTCCCTAGATGTATTGTGTCTCCCCGTCTATGTTTGAGTAGTGAATTGTTCTTGGCAATGGTGAAATAGTTCGTTGATTGGTTGCATACAAGTTTGTTATCTTCTATGATTGTCTTTATGTACAATATATGAGTGCACGCATATGTTGGGGAATGCATGTAAGGTGATCACCGGTAGCATAATGGAGTGGTGGTGACTTGGGAGTGATAGTAACCTGAGACCGAGCCACAAAGTTGGGTTATTGGGGGATATATATAGGGGACCTTAGAACGTAAGGCTATGGTGGGACTTTATGTCTTAATCAATCTTGTGCAGTCATTTACTTGGCCACATGATCCATCATAAGGGGTTGTAGATCATTTACTTGACTATACCTATTCATGGCTCCTTCCTAGAAGAAACAACTAAGACTAAAACATGTGCTTCACTAATTGTGACAACCACACGAATGAAACACCTATTGCTAGAACACTTGCTCCCTTGATATACTTGAGATATTTGCTGCTTGCTACTTGTGAAACTTGCTTACAAACTTGATTTAGAAACTTGCTCTATGATTACTTGCATTTTAAACTTGCTTCACTAGTTACTAGACAAATCACACTCCACGTCACTTGCTTTTAATTAGTTAGTTCCTTTTAGTCAAACTTATTGCTTTTCATAAACAGCCATATAAGAGAGTTATAGGGCTTTAGAGAATAGATAGCTTACCTTCAGCTCCTCGTGGGTTCGACACTCAAATACTTATCGAAAGGTACTACAATTGATCTCCTGCACTTGGGAGTCATCAAGCACTTTTCTGGCGCCGTTGCCGGGGAGCGTTGTGCTAAGCTTTTATTCTTGTTTGCATTGCATACTAACATATAAACCTAAAACACAAAAAAAATTATAAAATGGAAAACAACCAAACAATTTTAGAACTGTATAATATCTACCTTGAATTAGGACATGAAGTGTTTGAGGATAAATTGTAAAATTATTTGCACAACAATCACATTTGTGGTAGTACTAATTCTTTGAACACCTTTATTGCTAAGGAAAACCTTGATCTTGGGGGAGTTTGTCTTGATGAATATGATATTTTTAGTCCCCCTACTATTGAGGATAAAAATGATATACTTGCTGATTCTATGGAAAGTTTTAATCTTGGGGAAGTTGGTTTTGATGAGCATGATATTTCTAGTTCCCCAAGCTTGGAGGAGAAAATTCACTTTGATGATACTATGCCTCCTATATATGATGATTGCAATGAAAATTATGAATGTTTAACTCCCACTATCACTAATGAGGATTTTACTTATGTGGAGAGTAGTGATTCTTTTATGCATGTGGCTCATGATAAGAATGTTTTATGTGATATTCATATTGTTGAATCTATTGATGCTACTGAAAATTATTATGAGAGAGGGAAACATGGTTACACATATTTCAACAATATTAAGTTTCCCCTCTTTATGCTGAAAATATTGAAGTTGCACTTGATCTAACTTTCTATGCTTGCTATTATGTGCTTCTTTTATTTGTTTCATTACAAAATGCCAATGCATAGGAAAGGGGTTAGACTTAAAAATAAATTGTTTAATATTTTTTGGTGTGTTCCTTATGGTTTAATTTCCTATTCGGTTTGAGCACACATTTATGTCTTTTCAACATGTAAAATACCTTTACCTACTGTTATCTATCATTTAGTTTAAGATTTTCATTTTATAAAATTTTTGGGAAAGTAAATGAGAAGGATGAGTAATGGAGAAGTTGGGGTCGACCTTGAACATGTGTTGTTCATGCCAATGAAACCATTGCAAAGTCTCTATCATTAAAACTTTTTCCAAAGCTAAAAACAATAAAAATATTAGTTCACTACTGTAACATCACATTTATGTCTTATTTCTCATCATAAATGGCAAGAATAATCTTATATGAGAGATAGGATTAAACAATACTAATTAGCTGTCCAGAAAACAGATTCCTGAACTTCACTGCAAAAAATGTTTAAAATCACAGAAGTGGAATTTTGACCTGATAATTTATGACAGAAATATTTAGTTATCACTACATATTTCATTAGTTTTAAGATTTCTTATTTGAGCAACTTAAGTGCCTCTAAAAATTCACTCTTTACGGGCTGTTCAGTTTTTGGCAGATTATGTCTTTATTTTGCGTTGCTCTCATTACTTGTGTTTTGTGTGGTTCTTTTGATCAAGGAGCAATGCACAACTGTAGTAACAGTAGTTAATATTTAGAATCAACTCATGATGTGTCTTTGCTGTACCTATGTGGATTTTATTTATGGAGGCACTAACCCCTCTAATCAAGTTTTATGTTGAGATTTGTGTTAGAATAATTTTTCAGGAGAAAGAATTGAGTGAGATGAACAAAGATCAAGAGGGACAACCAATCAAGCTTGGGGATGTACCCCTGGGCTCACCCTACATGTATCAAATAAGTACAAGAATCCAAACTTGGGGATGCCGAGCCACCTCACTCCAACCATCATGATGTTAAGTAAGAATAGCCTAGCTATACGCATATCAATAAAGCGCTTTACGGGAGGCAACCCGGTTGTTCTTAGTTGGTTTTTCCTAGTATCCTCTTGCTGTAACAAGAGACTTAGTCTTTAGTTTAGTTTCTGGAGTTTTCAATAAAGTGTCAAGTTTCACCCATTTGGATTTAAAAGTTGCTATCCTAGTGCTTGGAATTTCTTTTTCAGCACGATTCTGCTCACCGTACGATTTTTCATTTTTTATCTGTAAGTCGGATTGAGCTAATTTTTTAGTATGTTCTGCAACTTTTTGTACTATGGAAGCACAAAAATTGGATTAATTTTTTATGATTCTAGCTTAGGGAAAACGTTCGTTTTTCTGCTATGGCTTTTCTAGACAGATTTTGCCTTCTTTTGTTGGATGCACTCTTTGGGTTTGGGACTTGAATTTCCTTGATCTTTTTGAGCTAGAGAGTGAACATACAACATTATGAACCTTATTGTCTATCTTATGGAGCATTTGTTTTGGAATTTTGCGCAGCATGCATACGTTTTGTTTGTCCTTGCTAATCTCACCCCACAGAAAAAGAATGGGAGAAACATGTTTTGTAAAGTTTTTTCACAGGAAATAGAGGAGCTGCGCCAAGAGAGATCCAAGAGTGGTGAAAAAACCACAAGCTTGGGGATGTGGTGAACACCCCCCTGGACCAACACTCTTTTTGTTAGCACACGTCTACTTTCTGTTTTTCTAAGCAAAGCATTTATCGCAGAAACTTGAAGCGTCTAGTTTTTTTTTTTTAGTTTATTTGTGAGACCACCACCACAATTATCTTTATGAGGATCAGCTACTAGAATAATGGGTTGAATTAAGTTGGATGCTGTTATATTTATTGGGAAAGGGATGCTTTAGTTGATTATAAAAGCTACTTATAGTTGCATGATTTATATGCTATTTTAGGTGTAGAAATTTGCAATAGTGTTGTCATGAGCTATCTCTTATTCAGGTTTTTGATGTTAATTGTTAGTTTACTTAGTTTGTCATGAAATGAGTAGTTCTATGGACACTAATGCATGCATAGTAGCTGGTCAACTATCTCCCTCTTGCTAGCCAAAAAAGTAAAAATTCCAACAAGTATAAATTTGTTTCCAACACCCTTTAGCCAAGTATTTCCAGCGAGTCCACCATATCTACCTATTAGCTTCAGAGCTATTCCGAGTATGTTCACCATGTTATAGTGTTATTTATGTTCTAAATTAAGATATTCACTTTATTAATTGTCATGAGCTGAATTTGGGATAGGACTCTCACGAACTTTTGAATGCACACCTTTACTTTTCATTGCACTTAATAAACATGACCCAATAACGGGAGCTAAAAGTTTTGCGTTTGACAAGTGTTTGGTTGGGAGCTAGCTATAAACGTGTATCACTAGAAAGCTTTCAACATTGCACAAAAATATACATTTGGTTGATATCATGTACTTTTGTTTTTGGACTCCTGCCATGCCGAAATGAAATAGAGGAATAGTAAGTTTTGATGAGTAAGTATATTTATGACTAGAGAAACGCATTGGGCCGCTAACCCAAGCCATGCTTGATCATGGTGGAAATTTACTTACAGCTAGAGTGGACTGTACAAACACATCCTACAATAAAATAAGAAGCTATGCATATAGTGAATGAAATAAAAAAGGATGATGAGTCTACTCCGTTTGTTCATCTTGTCATTGTGACATGGGCTGGTTTCCATGTCATGGGGCAAGAGGTACCTCTTTGCGGTTCTCTATGATGTCATTAATACTTATTATGATTGTACAAAACTTATTAGGAATCTTAAGTTGAGTAATCATGGAGTAGGTTTTCACACTCACGGGGCATGAGGCATTCAACCAGCACCTTGTCAATCACATTACTTCAACATTCACAATTTAAGATGCTAGTGATAAAGGGATAATGAGAGTCTTAGACCAATGGATGCCACATTTCAATTATTAATTTTAGTTGAATAATTTAGAGTCTACATAATACTTGATCATGTTTTACCTCTACTCAATTTTCTCCAAAGTGTCCACCATATTTTCTATTTTCCATTATGCTATTCTTTGACCAATATAGGATTTTATTTTGCATTTTGTGTATGCATTTGGTCCATAGTGCTTTTATTTCATTATACACTTTGTGAACTTTCATGAAGCATCTTTGCTTGCATATTTGATATTTCTTATAACATGAATTGTATGTTGCTACTCATCTACATTATGAATCATTTGATTATATGTAGCATGAATAATCTTCTTTGATATTCCATGATTGTTTTAAAATGCAAAGTCCATGTTAGTTTTATCACCTTCATACTCGAGGACGAGTATGGGTTAAGCTTGGGGATGTTGATGCATGTAAAATGCATACATGAGCTTTGCATGTTATTACTTGTTTTTCCTACATATTAGCAACTTATATTCATATTTTATAATGATTTGGGGGATTTTCTGAACAATCCCCCTTCTTTTGGTTCTAACCCTATTTTTCCAGAAAACATACTTTTTAGTGTTTCAGACTTTCCGGGAGCTTCGGGACTCCAAAAAGGGCAAGGCCAAAGAGCACGGTTCAGAATTTTCGAGACGAAGACCATGGGACAAAGTACAGGGCTAAAAGGCAAACCAGGTGGAAAAGAGGACCCTCCACGCGGCCAGATTCCTTGGCCGCGTGTGGCGCCCCATTTTTGCCCGCGTGGCTCCGATGCCGTCGATATTTCTTCTCCCGAGTGTCTCGTGACCTAAAAACGACTATATAAAGGGTCCCCTGGCCTTTTCGAGAAGGAGGCGGCGCCGAGAGATGAAACCACAAAACAGAGAGACAGAAGGCTGCCGCCGGAGAAGATCGGAGGGGGGAAACGCCGCCGGGATCACCCCCGGAGGGCTCCACCCCCCTCCGGCGTGTTCATCATCAACATCTACAGCAAGATCAGCTCCATCTCTCCACTGTAATCTCTTGGCAAACACGATGTATGATGCAATACTATATTCCCTAGATGTATTGTGTCTCCCCGTCTATGTTTGAGTAGTGAATTGTTCTTGGCAATGGTGAAATAGTTCGTTGATTGGTTGCATACAAGTTTGTTATCTTCTATGATTATCTTTATGTACAATATATGAGTGCACGCATATGTTGGGGAATGCATGTAAGGTGATCACCAGTAGCATAATGGAGTGGTGGTGACTTGGGAGTGACAGTAACCTGAGACCGAGCCACAAAGTTAGGTTATTGGGGGATATATATAGGGGACCTTAGAACGTAAGGCTATGGTGGGACTTTATGTCTTAATCAATCTTGTGCAGTCATTTACTTGGCCACATGATCCATCATAAGGGGTTGTAGATCATTTACTTGACTATACCTATTCATGGCTCCTTCCTAGAAGAAACAACTAAGACTAAAACATGTGCTTCACTAATTGTGACAACCACACGAACGAAACACCTATTGCTAGAACACTTGCTCCCTTGAGATACTTGAGATATTTGCTGCTTGCTACTTGTGAAACTTGCTTAGAAACTTGCTTTAGAAACTTGCTCTAGGATTACTTGCATTTTAAACTTGCTTCACTAGTTACTAGACAAACCACACTCCATGTCACTTGCTTTTAATTAGTTAGTTCCTTTTAGTCAAACTTATTGCTTTGCATAAACAGCCATATAAGAGGGTTATAGGGCTTTCGAGAATAGATAGCTTACCTTCAGCTCCTCGTGGGTTCGACACTCAAATACTTATCGAAAGGTACTACAATTGATCTCCTGCACTTGGGAGTCATGAGGCGGTAGTCAGGATTCCAACTGGGATTCCTCCGCTGTTCCGGCGTGAGCTCGTTGTAGTAGTGGTTCGTGATGGCCGCCCGACGCGCCACACCTCGAGGAAGAGGAGGGACCGGCACTCCTCCGGCGCTCAGCATCCAACCGGCGGGAACGATGTAGCCGGGCGGGCAGGGGTAGTTCGAGGCGGAAAGTGCCTCCGCCTGGATGAAGGTTAGAGTGGGTACGGCAGAATCCATGAGAGAGTGGTGAGTTTATATGTGTTTATGCCAATGGTGTGGCAATGCATACATATATATAGTGAGAATAAAACAGATCCCTTTAGTCCCGGCCTGTTTTACCAACCGGGACGAAATGGTTCGGGTTTCGTTGGGAAACGGATCGTCCCTTTAGTCTCGGCCAGTTTTACCAACCGGGACGAAATGGTTAGGGTTTTGTTTGGACCAATCAGAAAGAATCACATGGATCGTGTGTTTCTTTCAAGCGCTTGTGAGTCGTTGGATTAGGGGTGTGTTTCTTTCGAGCGTTTGTGAGCCGTTGGATCAGGGGTGTTTCTTAACCGTTGGATCAAAACCCTAGCACAACACTTTGTGAGCCAGAGGACCCTATATATAGCCCACCTTCATACACCAGTGAGTTCATCGACCAAATATAAAACATCCGGATTCGCTAGCATACGTCATGCCGTGCATTTGGTATGCATATATGCACTCAGTAGCCACGGCAGGGGTGTATGCTGGCGATACCGATTGTTTTGTTCTACATCCCCCTTTAAGGTTTGATACATCATTCAGTTCATTGACCAAATACAAATCATCCGGATTCGCCATCATACGTCCTGCCGTGCATTTGGTATGCATATATGCACTCAGTAGCCACGGTAGGGCTGTATGATGGCGATGCCGATTGTTTTGTTCTACATCCCCCCTTTAAGGTTTGATACAACATTCAGTTCATCGACCAAATACAAATCATCCGGATTCACCATCATACGTCCTGCCGTGCATTTGGTATGCATATATGCACTCAGTAGCCACGGCAGGGCTGTATGATGGCGATACCGATTGTTTTGTTCTACATCCTCGATCCCTTGAAGGTTTGACAAAAGGTTTGATACATCATTCAGTTCATCGACCAAATACAAATCATCCGGATTCGCCATCATACGTCGTGCCGTGCATTTGGTATGCATATATGCACTCAGTAGCCTCGACAGGGCTGTATGATGGCGATACCGATTGTTTTGTTCTACATCCTCGATCCCTTGAAGGTTTGACAAAAGGTTTGATACATCATTCAGTTCATCGACCAAATACAAATCACCTGGATTCTCCATCATACGTTCGACCGTTCTTTTGATATGAATATATGCACTCAATAGCCACGGCTGGGCTGTATAATGGCGATACCGATTGTTGTTCTACATCCCCCCTTGAAGGTTCATCGACCGAATACAAATCACCCGGATGCCTTGTATGCGACGAAACTATGTAAATACATGGTACCTTGTTCTGTATTTGAAACATGTGGAGTTATTATTTGAAACATAAAGGATATAACGGAAAATAAAATAAAATAATAGAAAACATAAAGGAAATAATGAAAAACATAAAGGAAACAATAGAAAACAAAAAAGGTAACAACAGAAGACAATATAAAACATAAACGAAAACAATAGAAAACATAAAGGAAACAGTAGAAAACAAAATAAAACAAGAGAAAACAAAATAAAAAATCGAACACATAAAAGGAAAACAATAGAAAACATAAAGGAAACAATAGAAAACAAAATAGAACAAGAGAAAACAAAATAAAAAAATAGAAAACATAAAGGAAAACAAAATAAAACATAAAGGAAAACAAAATAAAACAAGAGAAAACAAAATAAAATAATAGAAAACATAATGGAAAACAAATTAAAACATAAAGGAAAACAATATAAAACAAAAAATAATTAAAAATGGGGCATTCGTCCCGGTTTTTGCAAACAACCGGGACGGATGCCCCCCAACGAGCGCCTTCCACGTACCCCAGCGGAAAAAAAATTGAGGCATCCGTCCCGGTTCGTAGGAACAACCGGGGCGGAAGACCCTTTCGTGCCGGTTGTTCCTACGAACCGGGACGGATACCGCTGGCTATATATAGGCGTCGTCTTCGTCCCCCCAAATTCATAACCGCGCATAGGATTTGGACGAGGAGACGCCGCCAGGACGCCCGTACGCCTCCCGCGCCCGCGCCGTCGTCGCCCCTGGAGTTCGCCGTCATCGACCCGGCCGCGCCCGCGCCCCGCACGGCCTCCGGTCACCCGCGCCTGTACGCCGCACCGCCCCCGCGTCGTCACCGTCGACCGTCGCCCTTCGATCGCCGTCGCCCCGTAGGTAAGATCTTCAACGGAGAACTTTTTTTTTACTTAGTGCTTTTGTTTTTACAATTTTGTTTAGTGTTAGTGTTAGAATTTAGCGTTAGAATTTAGTTAGAATTTAGTTTAGAAATATTTTAGTTAGAATTTAGTGTTAGAATTTAGTTACAAATTTTAGTGTTAGAAAAAATAGAAATTTTAGTGTTAGAGAAATGTTAGTGTTAGAAATTTTTACTTAGGAATTTTTAGTGTTAGAAAAATTTACTTAGAAAATTAGACTTAGAAAAATTTACTTAGGTATTTCACTTAAGAATTTTTAGAAAATTTCACTAAGTTAGTGTTAGAAAATTTCACAAAGTTAGAAAATTTTCACTAAGTTAGAAAATTATTTCACTAAGTTAGAAAATTTCACTAAGTTAGTGTTAGAAAATTTCACTACGTTAGAATAATTTCACTAAGTTAGAAATTTTTCACTAAGTTAGAAAATTTAACTAAGTTAGAAAATTTCACTAAGTTAGTATTAGAAAATTTCACTAAGTTAGTGTTAGAAAATTTCACAAAGTTAGAATAATTTCACTAAGTTAGAAAATTTCACTAAGTTAGAAATTTTTCACTAAGTTAGAAAATTTCACTTAGTTAGAAAATTTCGCTAAGTTAGTGTGTTAGAAATTTCACTAAGTTAGTGTTAGAAAATTTCACAAAGTTAGAATAATTTCACTAAGTTAGAACTTTTTTACTTTTGTGTTAGAAATTTCGAGCTGTTATTGCATTTTTACTTGTGATGTTTGTTCGATCTTTTCAACAATTGCCGATGATTGAAAGAGTTGGTTCACACTCAGATGGCCTTGGTGGTTCGGTGCGCCTTGTGATTTTCACAAAGTTACGATCTTGTCCATCCCACTTGGCGCGCCGGGTCCACCAAAGGCTGCTTGTATGTGTCCACCCTAAATATGAGGCACACAGACCGATGACCATCTTGTTCCTGTTAAGAGGTACTACGTGCGGTGGTGATCCGGGGAAAAGAACGAATGCTAGGATTTCTGGATTTCTTTCGAACTAAATAATATCACATATGTAATATGGTTCGTGAGATCCGGATGAAGCTGAACCCTTTAGTGCACATGCGTAATGGTGACATTCCTCAGAAATCCTTTCCGGGGTTATGAAGAATGTCGCCGTTATGTATGCGCACAAAAGGGTCTAGTTTTTTCCGGATTTCACTATTACATATATGATTTTGTTCAGTTTTAAAGATGTCCAGAAACTCTTCCTTCCCCGCATCGCCATCATGTGTACTTACCTCGTAACAAGCACAAAATGTGAAGACCCGATGACCATCTAGGCCCGATGACCATCTTGTTCCTGTTAAGAAGTACTACAGGCGGTGGTGATCCGGGGAAAGGAGGAAGATGGGGGATTCTGAATTTCTTTGGAACTAAATAACGTCACATATGTAATATCGTGAGATCCGAACGAAGTTAAACCCTTTTGTGCACATACGTATTGGTTACATTCCTCAGAAATCCCTTCCGGGGTTATGAAGAATGTCCCCATTATGTACGTGCACAAAAGGGTCTAACCTTGTTCGGATCTCACGATATTACATATATGATTTTGTTTAGTTTCAAAGATTTAGAAAAATCCTTGTTTTCATCCTTCTCCGGCTCGCCATCGCGTCTACTTACCTCGTAACAAGCACAAAATGTGAAGGCCCGATGACCATCTTGTTCTTGTTAAGAGGTACTACAGGCGGTGGTGATCCGGGGAAAGGAGGAAAATGGGGGTTCTGGATTTCTTTGGAACTAAATAACGTCACATATGTAATATCGTGAGATCCGAACGAAGTTGAACACTTTTGTGCACATACGTAATGGTTATATTCCTCAGAAATCCCTTCCGGGGTTATGAAGAATGTCCCCATTATGTACGTGCACAAAAGATTCTAACCTTGTTCGGATCTCACGATATTACATATATGATTTTGTTTAGTTTCAAAGATTTCCAAAAATCCTTGTCTTCATCCTTCTCTGGCTCGCCATCGCGTGTACTTACCTCGTAACAAGCACAAAATGTGAAGGCCCGATGACCATCTTGTTCCTGTTAAGAGGTACTACAGGCGGTGGTGATCCGGGAAAAGGAGGAAGAGGGGGGTTTCTGGATCTCTTTGGAACTAAATAACGTCACATATGTAATATCGTGAGATCCGAACGAAGTTAAACCCTTTAGTGCACATGCGTAATGGTGACATTCCTCAGAGATCCCTTCCGGGGTTATGAAGAATGTCCCCATTATGTATGTGCACAAAAGGGTCTAACCTTGTTAGGATCTCACGATATTACATATATGATTTTATTTAGTTTCAAAGATTTCCAAAAATCCTTGTCTTCATCCTTCTCCGGCTCGCCATCGCGTGTACTTACCTCGTAACAAGAACAAAATGTGAAGGCCCGATGACCATCTTGTTCCTGTTAAGAGGTACTACAAGCGGTGGTGATCCGGGGAAAGGAGGAAGAGGGGGGTTTCTGGATTTCTTTGGAACTAAATAACATCACATATGTAATATCGTGAGATCCGAACGAAGTTAAACCCTTTAGTGCACATGCGTAATGGTGACATTCCTCAGAAATCCCTTCCGGGGTTATGAAGAATGTCCCCATTATGTATGTGCACAAAAGGGTCTAACCTTGTTCGGATCTCACGATATTACATATGATTTTGTTTAGTTTCAAGGATTTCCAAAAATCCTTGTCTTCATCCTTCTCCGGATCTCCATCGCGTGTACTTACCTCGTAACAAGCACAAAATGTGAAGGCCTAGGCAGGAGTATGACTAGCAGAACAGATCCAGTCTTTCCTAATAAACTTGTGAATCGAACGGGGCATAACATCATTCCAGATTATCATGTCATGTGTGAAAACATTGTAGATCTCCTCCTCTTCTTCTTCAAGAAGAGGAAGTGATCTGCAACGTTTTAATCTGGGATGCTACATCTGTTATGTCACGTTCGAGTCGCAACTTTATTCGGCCAGACTCGATCTGATCTGCTAGTCTAACTTTGTTCGGATCTCACAAACACTTACGTCTTTGATTTTTTTTAGTTTCTCAGAAACCCTTGTCTTCATGCTTTGTGTTTAACTTTCATCTTATTTATGTCATATTTATCCATTTACTATTTTTTACTAAGTTCGAAACACTAAGGTATTTTACTTAATTACGGAGTATTTACTTAGTCTGGGCCTGTTTTTAGTTCATGTCTCTATTGGACCCACCGGGCGATGTCCGGGACTGAGCCCCGCCGGGCTGGCACTGGGAGCTCCTTAGTACCAGGGCACGCGGCTTGGTGAGAAATCTGGGTGACGTGGTCGACCCGAATATTCTTTGGTGGCCATCGCGTGGGCCATGCGCGGTGCGGAGAGAGCCGGCCCCTGAGGAGGTGGTACAACAACGTATCAGGGAGGAGGACGAGCACGTCCGTCGCTACATGTACTTGCTCGATAGGCAATATAGCAGCAGTTGGTCGATTATTCGTAGGGTTCCTTACCACGTGAGCTATTCCCCGGCGAGGGTTCCTTATCTATGGATGCGTAGCACCCGCGACTAAGCACCCCACGGTTTAGGACCCGGTCGGAGTTAATTAGTTTGAGAGATGTTTTAATGAATATGTATAAGTGATGATATTATTACATCGTGATGTATTAGGGTTAAATAAAATGAACCCGAGCTATGTAACTCTTGGTGTGTATTATCATACGTTTAAATATTTCATGATTATGTTGCTCTTTTTGTGTATTATCTATAAGAAATTTTGATGAAATTAATGGATTATTAGTTATTATCTATAAGCAATTTTGATGAAATGGATCTGTAACATATAGTTACTCTTTTTGTGTATTTTCAGAATATATAGTATGGAGCCAAGAGACGAAGATGAGGAAAACTTTCTCGAGGGTTTAATCCGCGGGCCCGAGGGAGAGACCGATGTGAGCCACTGAATGAACGACTCTGCTAAGGGGGATTCGGAGCTAACCCGAGGAGACGGCTCTGCTGAGGGAGAAGCCGACGGCTCCGGTGAGGGAGAAGTCGACGGCTCCAATAAGGGAGCAGCCGACGGCTCCGGTGGAGCCGTACAAATTACAAACACCGGCTCCGAGGTGCATATAGATATGTTAATTAATGAAGCATCCGTTGTCTATATACATGTATTAACATTCTTTATATTTTTAGCCATCCGGTTCAAGCGTATCAACTGGAAAAAAGACAAAACGAGGCGCAACAAAAAAGTTAAAAGATACAGAAAGATACAGGATCGAAACAATCAGAGCAGACGGCGCACCCAAGCTTCCCGCTGATGTTGCCAAAAAATTTGTGAAGCAATGGGGAGTGCTAGTTAGGGATCACATCCCGGTCACTGTTCATTAGTGGAATGGGCCAAAAGATCCTCGGAGACTAGGAATTTCATTTGTGAGCAAAAAAGCCAAAGGCCATCTTTTCAAAAAGATTATGTGTAATTTCACCTTACCCTTGCCGGAGGTGGACGAGAATGAGGAGGTAGATGGTGAAGCTGATGTTACTAAAAAGAAACTTGAGTTACTGGAAAAGGTCAAGGCGTGGACTCTGAAAAAGATGGCCGAGCAATTAAAAAACTAGAAGAAAAGATTGAACCTTGACTTTGTTAAGAAGGGCAAGACTCCAGATTTCACTCAAGGGTATGAGAAAATAAAACCCTTATGGGCAGACTTTGTGAAGTACAAGTTGTTAGAGAATGCACAGGAAAGGACAAAAACAAATGAGAAAAATGCCGCCAAAAAGGTATATCACCATGTTATGGGGCAAGCTGGCTACAAGGGTTCGATGCCCAAGTGGGAGAAATGGGAGAACGACCTGCTTGAGAAGGGGATCACTCCCGAGCCGTTCTCGTGAGTCGAGCGGACAAGGTCATGGTTCTACGGGCATGGGGGCACGTTGGGCACCGAAGGAAATGCAATCTATAACATAAGGCATAAAGAAAATCCTCTACCCATAGAAGATCTGAGAAGCGCAATAAAGGACGTTAAAGAGGGGAAATTTGTGCCAGATAGAGAGAACGACGAGCTCACACGCGCCCTCGGGAATAAGGAACATGTAGGGCGTACACGAGGCAGAGAAGGAAATCCTCCATGGAGTATTGGGTTTGACGACAGCAAAAAGAAATACCCCGATAGAAGACGTCAATGGAAAAAGGACGCAGAGGCAGCTGAAGCAGAGAGTCATGCAAGCTGGAGGCGTCAACTTGAAGAACAGATAAAGCGGACGCAGGATGTAGCAATGCAGCAGCAGGAGCAAATTAACACACTTAGCCAGCAGCTAGTGTCGACCGGCATACCACACATGGTAGAAGGTGAAGTCGATGCTACCGGCACCGCACATTCTCATCGGAAAAGCAGCGTTGCGTCCACGTAGCTCCCAGGTGATGATGCACCGCCGATGATGCACCCGGTGGATGATATCACGGAGTGACAACCTGTGAGCTCCACGTGAAGGTCGTCAATATAAACATCAAGGCGGCGGTCGGCTATGTCTTTACCAATTGGCAACGAACCAACTCACCATAGTCTTCCGGTTCCACGGGGCTACGCTGTTGTTGGGGTCGATGAAGTTGTCAACGGATTCTAGCGGGTGAAGCTTAAATTCCATGAAGGTGAAGACGGAGAGGTGACTGAACTCGGAGAAGCCAAGAAGTTGACTGTTCTATGGCTAAAGGAATGCATTGTGCTTCCAAATCAGACGGCAAGGCCATCGACTCCTCACCATTCTCCAGCGCAACAGTCTCCAGCATGGTCGTCTCCGCCATGCATGCCGTCTCCAGCGCGGTCGCCTACACAGTGCAGGTCTCCAGCGCGGTCGCCTACGCCGCCGTGTCAGTCTTCTCCGCCCACTAAGTTTCTGCCGAAACGTAAAAGATCACCCAAACGTCAACGGTCACCCCTCACGAAGGTACCAAATAAGTTACCCAAGTTACCTTACGACTATACTCCTGAGCAAACCCAGGAAATCGCAAGGGACGAATACGAGGCGTGGAAGGCGAAGCGGAAGGAGAAGAAAAAGGCAGATTTCCCCGAGACCGAAGAAGATATAGAACGAGCGTGGAAAATGGTGAAGACTCTTCATCAACCCGAGCCGAGTCTGTCATCTGACTATGACCGCTCTATTCTGAAGTCACACCAGGATATGGTGCGGTCGACGAAGAGTAGTAGCGCAGGTGGGAAAAGGGGGAAATCAGTTGCCCAGCTCAGAGAGCAGAAAAAACAATCCATCTCCCCTCTCAAAGTGATTTCCAATACCCTGGTGGGGCCGAGCACTAATGTTGACGAGCAAATTGATCCAGAGTTTATACAACTGTACGGAGAAAAGGCAGCTGCTGCGAGTTTGTCCATTGCTGAATATATGCAAACAGTAGACTACTTCCCCGAAGCTGAATGTGCGTACAAATACCAGTATGGGAAACCTCTCGTCAAACCCGAAGAGTTAAAGGATCTACCAACCAAAATGTGAAGAGTGCATAGTTTGTATATGGAAGCCGCTGCGAAATCTCAGGATTGGATATGTCTCGCAGTTAGAGACGAGCACTATGGGTATGGAGATGGAATTGTTCTGATTCAATTTGATGAATTGTTTCAGTTATTCCAGCAGCAGGCCCTCGACAAATCTATCGTTAGTGCCTATTGTTTGTAAGTACTTATTTCTCTAATTAAGTCTCTAGCTAGCTCACCTCGTTCATTGCATATTCATATATATATATATATAGTACACTCATTATATTATTATTGCAGAATGAAGATACTCGAATGCAAAAGAGGAAAAATCTATGATATTGGGTTCATAGACCCACATTTTGTTAATCATAAGACTCTTGAGCTATGTGCCAAGGATACTGAAGATAACATTCTGAGGGCAATAAGGTTTCAACAACACCGACGGGAAATATTATTTCCTTACAACTTCAAGTGAGTGTTACTGTGTTGTACACATTCTGTTTTTCTTAATACTCGATGTTCAGTGTATAATTGATGAGTTCTGCGTGCGCAGCTTCCACTATATTCTGCTAATCTTCCAAGTTGATAAAGGAAAAGTACTGGTAATGGACCCAAAACGTAAACCCCTAGCGATGTGGGCGGACATGCAGGAAATGATCCAGCGGTAATTTCAGTATTTGTTAATTTCACTCTTTATATATGGCACTATATATATCGACTACTTTGTTTCATTTTCGGATATCAAGTAATTACTAACTCTTTTTATTCCTTTTCTTTCCCGGGCAGCGTTTAGAAGAGGTTCAGAAAAAAGGCTCCTGGTGAATGGAAATCAGAGCTTACATTTCATATTGTGGAAGTAAGTACTACTATCTAGATCCGTGCATCTCCTTGATTCTAGTGTCGATACCATTATCATGGCAGGTTGATTATTATTTTGATTGAAACCATGTTCTCGTAAAGAGCTTGCAACAGGGAGACGGGAATCACTTATGTGGATACTACGTCTGCGAGTTCATTCGTCAGACGACCTGTCCCAAGGGCAGAGATTTAAACCACCTTCATGTACGTCAGTCGTCAATTTTTCTTATTACCATCTATTTAAGTTACTTAGTTTCGTTAATATATATTGACCACTCTTCTTTATATTAGATCGAACGGCTCCGGGACGGTCTTCTACCAAGGGACCGCATATGAGCAATTTAGGAGGAAATTGCGGGATTCTTAGATGCAGAGGTCCTAAATATAAATGGAGAGTACTATAGCGCCGGTTGGAACTAAATTTTATTTTGTAATTTGTTCCATCGGTCATGTAATATGCTCGATATACTTAGCTTATGTAATATAAGTGTTCCTTCTTTTTCTATATATATGTATTACTTATTCACTCGTGGGATCCGGGAGGTCCGGGGAGGGGCCACCGAGGTTCCTCTCTTCTCGTGGGATCCGGGAGGTCCGGGGAAGGGCCACCGGGCTCCTCTCTTCTCCTGGGATCAGGGAGGTCCAGGGAGGGGCCACCAAGGCTCCTTATTAGTGTATGATGACAGGGGTATCGTAAAATAAAATTGATCGCAAAACAGAAAATAAAAAGGAAAACAATAAAGCGAAAAAAAACTCTGCCGCGGCAGAGAAAATGGCAAAATTGCTGCTGCGGCAGAGGAGGCATTCATCCCGATTCGTGTTAAGAACCGGGACTAATTCCCCTGGCCAGATTCGCCACGTGGTACGCCCCATTTGTCCTGGGTCCTGGCACAACCGGGACCAATGGGGAGGGCCATTTGTCCCGGCTGGCCCATCCCGGTTGCACAACCGGGACAAATGGCCCTGTTTCCACTAGTGAATGCACCAATGCAGCAGGTCTTCTGTCGATGAAACAAGCCCAACCTAACCAGTCCCTAGCGAAGAGTCCGCACGCTCGCACTAGCAATGTGTTTCCTATCCCTTCTCTTTACACAACCATGGAAACGGCATCTCGATCTGAATCTGCCGCTGCGGCATCAAATTCTCTCTTTACTCGGGCACTCATTTTTGAGTACGTGTGTTGTAAGAACCGCACTGTCCTGCCCTATATCAAAAACCGTAGGTCACCCCCTTCCTCTCATTTCCCCATCTCCCGCTGCCACCAGAGCCTTAGGCTCTCACCCGATCCAATCTTACATGAGTTTCGCCGGGACAACGCCCGTGGTAGCTCCTACCTTGGGAGCCAAGCTGCTGCCTGCTCGGTCACCCATCCTCCCACTACTCTAACCCCAGCACGCTTAACTTTTTAGTTCCTTCCCTATGAGCTAACTAGGAACAACTCATACCTTGTTAATATAGTACTATCAATCCTCTAACTATTGAACCATAGTGTCACACGCCTTCTCTTTTCAAATCAAAAAACTTATTTAAGTAAAAACAAAAATGAGTAAGTAGTGATAATCTAGAATTGAAATAGCAATAAAATAAATTTAAATATTTTTTGAATTTTGTCATTTAATATTAAATAATTCGTATCTACAAATCCGTAATTCGGTATTCGACAAATTATATGTCTAAACTGATTAGAAAAATAAGAGGAATCAAAATATGACATCCATATCATCTTTTGTTAAAAATATATTTTTTATTTTTTGAACTTTGAATTTTTTTATTAATTTGATTTCGTCGGAAAATTTCTTCTATCTCAAAGAACTTTCTTTCCTTCTTGAATTTGACAAATCTGTGAAAATTTGACCGGGTAAACGCGTTTTTTCGATGTCGTACGCAAAAGTTATACCCGTTTTATGTTTTATTTTTGAATTTTGCATAAAAGGTTAAAATTCGTATTTCAAATTTTCTATACCAACTAGACCCTACCCACAGGTAAAAGGATTTTATTTTTTGAACAATTTATCATTTTCGTTTAGATTTTGAAAACTAAAAAGGCGGTCCAAGGGGGTGTGTGTGCGTGTGGAGCAAAAATATTCAGAATTACCGCTGGCAAACAAAAACATTAGCGTTGGCGAACAAGTATGTTGGCAGCAGTAACCTTAGCGCTGGTGAACCAAACCATTGTTTGCCAGCGCTAGGCTAGATAGCACTGGCGAACCAAGAAAGACGTTCTCCAACGGTACTTTCCGCCGAGCTCATCCCCAGGCCCACTGTTACCGCTGGCGAAACTGGCCAACACATAAAATGTTTCGCCAGCGGTAATAGCACTGGCCAACATAAAATTCACTTCGCCAGTGATAAGTCGGTGTCTATAAGCATTTTCCTACTAGTGGTAAGAGGTAGTGCTCATAGGCTTAACGGGCGAGCATACACCGCTAGAGAACAACGCCGTCGAGCGGACGTGGTTCTGGTCAGTGCCCACATGCACCGCCTAGGGAGAAATCGAGGTTTCTCGCGTAGAAGCCTCCCGTTGTGAATTTACCGAGGTCGGCATCATCGACATTCGTCCGATTCTGACGAGGCACGGCCATGTACATAGGAGGCGGAGGATTTAGTGTTGGTTCAAATTTCGGCCAAACTATTGTAAAATATCAATAATTTTGAATAAAATGTGAACCATTTTTATATGGTTTGGGAGGCTCTGCTGGGGGTAGCCCACCATTATGTTGGTAATTTGTCTGGCACCCCAGGGAGACATTTTGAGGGGTATTGGACAAATTTTCAGAGGCGCTTCAGTGGAAAAGCTCTAAGGAAAACTACATACAGGGCCCACATACCATCCAATATGTTTGTCCGTATCAGCGGCGAGCTAAACCATATGTGAACTACATGTTGGCCACCTTGGGATGGTTTGGGGCCAAACATACACTATCCTTATCAACCCTATTTGCTTTGTTTCCGCGCTTGGTCCACCTATCCGCTATACCGCTTATCTCCACTCCACCTCTCCTCTCCCTAGGGATGGAATTAAAACTCGAAACTCGCGAGCTAAATGAGTAACTCGCAACTCAACTCGCCTTGACTTGAACTCGAAATTAAACGAGCCGAGCCGAGCTTTCATTTTTGTTAGTAAACGAGTTCGAGCTAAACGATCTGAGTTACCGAGCTACTTGTTTAGCTCGCATAAAATAGAAAATTCAGACATTTTTGTTCAACGAGCCGAGTTCGAGCTAAACGAGCCAAGTTCGAGCTAAATGAGCCGAGTTTGAGTCTTGTTTTTGCATAAATTCATATATATATTTTATTGCCAGGTTTTACCGAGCCGAGTCCAGCTTTGATTCTGAACTCTATTGCTAAACGAGTGGAGTTTGAGCTAACTCGCCAATTGACCGAGCTTAAGCGTGTCGAGCCGAGCCAGCTCGGCTTGGCTCGAATTCCAGGCCTACCTCTCCCCCGCTCCCGGCCCTATTTCTCTCTCCCACCATCATGTCGCCGGCCGCCACCGCATGTCCTCTACACTTCCATCTACGTCTAGACGGGATGACCCGTCGATGTCAGTGTCGTTGTTTCTACCCCTTTCGGACGACGGATGAACTCAGTCGCTGAAAAGAAATGTTGTGCAACTCATCGTTGATGCAATCATCTAGGGTCAAGAAACGCATTTTCTTCCGTACCCGGCAACAAAAGATTTGCCTCACCTGTTGTTAGGCCCGTGCATGGCCTTGAGCTTTAGGATTATTGTAATTTAAAATTTGAATTATAAGGTGAACTATGTCAATTGAATATTTTTATTATTGTATAATTTATGTAAGTGTTAAGTGTTTGCTAACAACTTGGTATTAAAATTACTTAAACGGACAAATGCGGACAAAATCGAACACGAGATGGGGCCCATTGGAGTTTCCCTAAAAATAAAAATCATAGGATATGTTCAGTCATGCCTTTGGTATTCATGAATCACTTCCAAGGGAAATGCTTGTATATACATGGTGAGTGTTGCACAACCTCTGCCGGCTGGCCGGTCCCGAGGGTGTGCGGCGGTGATGAAGTAGACGAAGGCACATATCTCACACGTACAGGAAAGAAAAGGGACACAGTGTGGGCAAAGTAATCTTTATTTCTCTTCTCTATTGCTAGACTACGTACAGTGCCTCAATATATAACAGGGGGATGGAGAGGGGATAAGACCCAAACGTACGTACAAAGTGGGGGAAACCCTATGGCCTGGTTGGACTGGGCAAAGCCCACCGAGTGGGCTGCCACCATCGGCCCAAGTTTCCCAACACTCCCCCTTGGGTATTATCCGTATAGCCATGCCTCAAAACTCCGAAAAACTCAGTGGGAAAAATATGGAGAAAAAGCACACGGTATACTATTGCTATGTTGCACGAATTGCCTCATTAATAACCTCGTGTGAGAAACTTCATAAAAACTCACTTAAGGGAAAAAGAGTACAACTCACTTAACCATTAAGTTAAGTACTCAATCATCGGGATTGAGATTTTAGCAATGAGTTTGTGAAGATTCTCCCCATGAACCTTACATCTCCCTAAGTCTCATCATACCGATTCCACGGACACATCTCTCGAAAGAAGATGCCAATAATGATTTAGTGAACAAATCAGCAAGATTTTCACACGACTTAGTATGTAAGATCTTTACTTCATTCAACTTCTGCAACTCATGTGCGTAGAAGAACTTGGGGTTGATATGCTTCGTGAGATTGCTCTTCACATAACCCGTCTGAACTTGTGCAACACAAGCGGCATTATCTTCATAGATAATAGTGGGGGTTTGGACGGTGTTCAGCCCACATGACAGCTGGATGTGGCCGATCACCCGTCGAAGCCATACACACTCACGTGATGCTTCATATAGTGCTATGATTTCCGAGTGGTTCGTTGAAGTTGACACTAGGCTTTGCTTAGACGATTTCCAGGAAATAGCGGTTCCACCACAAAGGAAAACATATCCAGTCTGAGACTTGGATGTGTGCGGGTCCGATAGGTACCCAGCATCAGCATAGCCTACAACCGTGAGGTCTTGATTCCTCCGGTAAAACAAGCCAAGATCTTTGGTCCCTTGCAGGTATCGGAAGATGTCCTTAACGCCTTTCCAATGCCTCTTGGTAGGCTCAGAACTATACCTAGCAAGCAAATTGACAGTGAACGCAATGTTCGGCCGTGTGCAATTCGCGAGGTACATGAGTGCGCCAACTGCACTCAAGTAGGGGAATTCTGGTCTCAGAATTTCCTCCCCCTCTTCCTTAGGCCTGAACGGGTCCTTATCCTGCTGTAAAGATCTCTCGATCATCGGGGTCTTAGAAGGATATGCCTTATCAAATCCAAATCTTTCCAACACCTTCTGGGCGTAGGCAGACTGGTGCACTAAGATCCCAGCAGCGGAATGTTCAAGTTGCAAACCTAGGCAGAACTTAGTTTGCCTAAGTCTTTCATTTCGAATTCCGACATCTGGTAGGAACTCGCTTCCTCAATATCCTCAGGTGTACAGATTATATTCAAACCGTCCACGTACACCGAGATAATACAGAAACCATCTTGTGATCTCTGTATAAAAACACATGGGCAATCTTCATTTCTCGTGTAGCCCTTCTGATGAAGGAAATCGCTTAAACGATTATACCACATCCTACCTGACTGTTTAAGTCCATACAGTGACTTCTTAAGCTGAACACTGTATAAAAACCTCTGTTAGCTCTATCTTGGTTCGGAACAGGGATACCTTCGGGTACATTCATGTATATGTCCGAATCCAAATTACCATAAAGGTAAGCGGTGACAACATCCATAAGTTTCATTGTCAAGTCCAAGTTTACTGCCATTGAGATCAAGTATCTAAAGGTAATTCCATCCATGATGGGGAGTAAGTTTCCTCGAAGTCGACACCTGGTCGCTGGGAGAAACCTTGAGCAACGAGCCTTGCTTTGTACCTTACTACCTCGTTATTTTCGTTCCTCTTTCGAACAAATACCCATTTGTGGCCAACGGGGCGCACATGGGGAGGAGTTAGACAAACAGGTCCAAACACCTCTCTTTTGTTGAGAGAAAATAACTCAGCAGTTATTGCCTTCTTCCAATCTTTCCAATACGACCTTTGCTTACAATCAGCGAGAGTGTTAGGCTCTGGGTCAAGATCTATGATTGAGGCAATTTTCTTGGCAAAATAAATGTCGACATTTGCCATAGCTCGATTAATTGACTCGCCCGAATTAATATAATTAATGGCCATTTCGTCATGGAGTGCATCAGACACATTCCCTTCCTCCACCGGATTTCCCATTCCGGGAGCAAGGTCCTTTAGCTTTCCCGCTCCAATGTGTGCGCACACATCTTTGCTGGGTATTTCCGAAGTAGGAAAATTCAAGTCCGGAATTTCGTGCACTGAAACATCCGTACTTGTGCCAGGTCTCAACTGGCTCCCCTTTGCAGGGGTAGGCTGCGATAAATCTCTCTTATCCTTTTTCTTCGGGCGTCCCCGGGTACTTGGGATTTGAGAAACCGGATTCCTCGTCCTCTTAGGACTAAGAACGGGAGCGGGTGTACCATGATTTCTCTTTGGTATTTCAACCCTTTCCGGTGCATTGCGCGCAGGCACATGCGACTTTGTCACAGTCTTTAAGTCACTAAAGTGATCAGGCAGTTGATTCGCCAACGAGTGCAAATCTATTATCTTTTGAACTTCTCTATTAGACTCAGCAGTGCGCGGGTCATGAGCGTGGATCCCCGTGGCTTGCCACGTAAGTTCTCGACTTTTATCATCAAGGGGTTGATTATCTCCCCCTAAAGTCGGGAAAAGATCCTCGGCAAAAATGCAATCAGCGAAACAGGCCGTATGACAGTCACCTGTCGCGGGGTCCAGAAACCTGATTATAGACACAATCTCATAACCAACGTATATCCCCGACTTACGGAGCGGTCACATTGCTGATCGCTGAGGGGGTGGTATTGGTACATATACCTGGCAACCGAACCTACGAAGGTGGGAAATTTTCGGTGCCGACCCTTGCGCAAGCTGCATAGGAGAATGGATGTTGTAGGCCGATGGTCGAAAGTTGATGAGATTGGCAGCGTGTAACACCGCGTGACCCCAACATGTAGTTGGTAAATTACAACACTGAAGGAGCGGTCTGGCAATGAATTTAATTCTTTTAATCAATGCCTCCGCAAGTCCATTTTGTGTGTGGACGTGCGGTACAGAGTGCTCAAGTTTGATTCCTGTTGCCATGTAATAATCATCGAACGTCTTTGAAGTAAATTCACTGGCGTTGTCCATTCGAATAGACTTAATACGATGATCAGGGAATTTATTCCTCATTTGTATGATCTGAGAGATCAACTTTGCAAAAGCATGGTTCCTTGTTGACAGCAGGCTAACATTGGACTATTTAGAGGAAGCATCAATGAGCACCATGAAGTACCTAAACGGACCCGAAAGGGGCTGAATATGACCGCATATGTCCCCTTGGATACGTTCCAAGAACGCGGGGATTTCATCCTTCACCTTTAGGGGTGATGGTCTAATGATTAATTTCCCCTTAGCGCATGCGGAGCACACGAAATCATCAGGATTAGGGAAATTTTTCACATTAACATTATGACCATTAGGGTTGTTAATTATGTTACTCATCATCGTAAGACCGGGATGGCCTAACCTATCGTGCCAAAGGCAGAATAGTTCAGAGCTTCTAAAAACAGTTTTAAGGGTAGTGTACATGGGTAGTGCTACTATCTTAGTGTAGTACAACCCTATAGCGAACGAAGGAAGCCTTTCGACAACATGTTTACCATTTTCATCGCGTTTTATGATGAGTAGGTACTCCTTACCGGTGTCATCATCATGGGTCTCAACGTGGAACCCATTAACACGAATGTCTTTAAAACTCAAGAGAGTACGAGTCGCTTTCGGGTACAACAATGCATCATTAATGATCAAAGTTGTTCCCATGGGGAGTGTTATAGTGGCTCGTACGGAGCCAACTATATGAGGACCGCAGCCGGCGATCGTCGTAATACTCCCTGGAATTTTCTTGATGGACTCAAAGTACTTTGTATCTCTCAAGATGGTATTGGTGGTACCGCTATCGGCAAGGCACGTTTCCTCCATTCGGGCGCCACACGTGTTCTAAAATATAGTGTCTAATTATTAAACGTGAGCGAGGAAGATGCTACAGTAATAATAATTAAACATGCAAATATTTGAGAACATAACATAAGTATCTCTATTTAAAATAATGGAATAAATGAATGATGACGAAGTCATCCAAGTGCCGATAAATGTTTTAAGAAAACAAATAATGTTGCTCTCATCGAGCTTACAACCAAATCGAATGAATTGTATCAAATTATTGCCATAAGAATCAATTAATAAATGAGCGGAGTTCAGATGGAGTCCACAAGGTAACCATCCAGCTCAGCCGAGATCTCCATCTCGCTAAGCTTCTCCTCCGTGGCTATCATGGTGGCGGCAGCGGCGATGTCCAGCTGTGGCGTTGGAGGGGACACGGTGTGCTCAACCTCCATGGACACGGTGGCGTTTGTGGGAACCGCCACGTGTGCCTCCACAGGTGCCCTAGTGTGCGCCACGACCGGCGCGGCGGGGGGCGTGGGGATCATCACGGGCGGCACAGCGGGCGTCGGTGGTGCCTCCATCTGGACAAGGTGCGCCTCATGCGCTCTCTTGGCCTTGAAGGCGTCCACGACGTGCTTGGGAGCACGACACTGCCTGGAGAAGTGAAGCTTCGATCCGCAGCGAAAGCAGTCTTGGGGCCTCACCTCCCCCTTACCCGCCTTTTGCTCCTTGGCCGGGTGGGGGTGGTTAGGTCCCTTTTGGCCTTTGCCTTTTCTGCCGCGCTGCTTGAACTTTGGCTGGCGCACTTTGTAAGCGCTGACATAAGCTTCCTGGCTTGGGCCCCCTCCGAAAGGCTGCGAGTTGAAGTTCTTTTTCAGAACCTCATCCTGCGCCTCAGCCACCTGGAGGGCGTCAATGAGCGCCGAGTACTGCGTGAAGTTATCCTAGCGGTAGTTCCGCGCATTCTGGAGGTTACTTGCATGGAAGGTGGAGAGAGTTTTCTCTATCTTCTCCTCGTCTGTGATTTTCGTATCACACATTTCAAGATTCGCACAAATCACGTGTAACACGGAATTGAACGACGTCACCGACTTGTGGTCCGCAAACCTCAAACGCAACCAATCCCCCTCCGCCTTTGGCTTGACGTGGTACTTCAACCTAGCGAACCTCTCTTTAAGAGCGGCCCACAGAGTTGAAGCACTCCGTTCAGCCATGTACTCGTTTTTCAACATAGCACTCATGTGGTGGCGGAGGCAATGCAGTGCCTGCGCATTATCTGCAGCAGTCGTGGTGCTGGGGGCCGTCGGGGTCCCCGCGTCCAGCGCTCCCTTGATCTTTCGGCCCTCGAGGACGATCTCCACGTCCGAGGCCCAATCAAGGTAGTTCAGCCCAGTCTGAGCCAACTCCTCGAATTTGCGGTTCATGATTCCGGCCATCTGTGATTTATGCAAACATGTATCAGATTATAGCAGGTAATCGATTGCATAAAGCGATGTAGATAAAAAAATCAATATGACGGCGTTCCAAAATTTAAATAACATGCTAACAGTGCTCTACTATGAATTAAACAATTAATTACGATAGTAAAACATGATATAAAAGCATGTATGAAGAGATATTATGTTAAGCATGTTCTAAACGTGAAAATTGGCCATAAAAATGACTTAATTTCCGAATTTATTTAATGCCCAAATATACAATTTCAGCAAAAACGGATTATTTCAGGGGCTTACAGGTAAAGTTATTCAGCAGGAATAAGTTATATGTAAATCTAAAAAAGTCTGGGTGCTAAAACGTAAGTTTCGCGCGCAGGGCCGTATTCGGTCCGGCCCACGTTGGCAGCAGGCCGAAATCCAGACCGAATTTGGGCTGAAAGCCCACCCAGCACACAACATGCCGTCCGCCTCCTCTGTTTTTTTTTCGGGCAGACGAACCAGACTGGGGCCTAATGCAGCCCAACTTCTCGGCCGCGTCGTGGGCCGGCCCACCTCGCGCGTCCCTACGAGGAATCTGTAGGGTTCCGCGTCACAGGGGTCGGCGGCGCCCGGCGGCAGCCAGCAGGGCTGGACGGCAAGGCGGCGGGGCGACGCACGAGGGCGACCACTGCCCAGCCGAGCCCGAGGCGGCGGTGCACACGCGCGCGTGACCGAGCGGGAGCTTGAGGTCGCGGCGGCGGCGGCCGGCCTGCTCGAGCTCAAGGCGGACAGCTGGTCGCGGCAAGTCGGTGTGCGGCCGGGGCGGGGCGGCCACGGTGCGGGGAGCGGGCGGCGCGGCCGGCCAGCCGGGCCGTGGCTCGCGAGGTGGTGCGGCCATGGCAGCCAGCCAGTTTGCCGCGGTCGGGCTGTGTGCACGCCAACCTGCAGGGCCGCTGCGGCGGGGCGACGGGGCGGCGTGGCCGTCCAAGCGGAAACGGCGCGTGGCCGCAGCGGTTGACGGAGCATGCCGGCGGCGACCAGCAGGGTCGCACGCACGTGCGGCGGCGCGGCGCACGGCCGGCCATCAGCGCACATCCGCGGCCGTTCCCGGGCGTCCGTGTCTCCGGCGACCTGCAGGGTCGCGTGGCCAGTGTCCTCGGGTGGTGGGCGCGGCGGCCGTATGGCCGTGCGGACGGCGGCTCTGGCTATGCATAGGCACAGAGTGTCCAGAGAGACATAAAAAAAAATCGAAAAATCATCCTTACGTTCATCGTCAGATTCATCTGGAAATTTTACGGCGCGTTGCACAGCCGGTGCAATCGCGGCGGTACCGTGACCAGCGGGATCATGATGTGTATCGTCTCTCCATAGTGTAGTCATCAAATCTCTCGTGATCCGGGGATATCGACATTGGCCGGCGACAGCGTGTCAGCTCGATCCCCGCGGGAGAGAAATCCACACCACAGATCTGATCTAAAAATTACGCAAAATGGAAAAACGGAAAGAAAATTTCGTCACGGTTCCATTTTTGCGATCAGATCTGAGTTATACCTTCGCGATTTTTGCAGAAAGCCTACTCGGTGCAGGCTCAATGAAGAGACTCGTGCTGATAACGTGTTGCACAACCTCTGCCGGCTGGCCGGTCCCGAGGGTGTGCGGCGGTGATGAAGTAGACGAAGGCACAGATCTCACACGTACAGGAAAGAAAAGGGACACAGTGTGGGCAAAATAATCTTTATTTCTCTTCTCTGTTGCTAGACTACGTACAATGCCTCAATATATAACAGGGGGTGGAGAGGGGATAAGACCCAAACGTACGTACAAAGTGGGGGAAACCCTATGGCCTGGTTGGACTGGGCAAAGCCCACCGAGTGGGCTGCGACCACCGGCCCAACTTTCCCAACAGTGAGCTGGATTCTATGGTATAAGAAAAGAAAGAACCATGTGTTTCCCCAGAATTAATGGAGATAATGTGTGTTGGATTGTGGGTTCGGCTGAATTGAGGTGTATTGCATTCCTTTTTTAGTTTTCTTCCAACAATGATATAGATGGCTTCACGTTTAACAATTCAGCAATTAGTAAACCTTTAACGATTCAGCAATTAATTTATATACACACCAAAAATAGAAAATGAAAATAAATGTTTTTATTCAGATCTTTCTGTCATTCCCACACGAGCATTACATGTTTCCATTTCTACCTTTCTCGAGAAGTCTATAAGAACAGTCTGTTCCATTCTTCACACCACACAACATTGTTCTAGGGACGCTAAAGAAAAGACTACACCAATGCAAGATAAGTAGAATTGTTGTGTTAGTCCAACAGTTTTGTCATGGATTCAAAGGCTGCAAGTGTTTTCTTCTTGTTGCTCCTGTTCTTAGGAAATCCAACTTCGGCAGGTGTGTTTTTTTATTATATTCTTTTGTTACTTTTTTGTATTTTTATCGTCTCAAGTAGATTTTACAGGACTAAGAGTTGACTACATCCATGTATTTGGATGGGTGCGGTTTTAGCTCCACACTGTATGATTTTACTAGCTATTTTTCTGGCATGTATTTATCCTTCACAAAAATGTTATGTTTCTATCTTCTGCAGATCGTTGCATTGAAGACGGGTCAACTGGCTTGATCTTCTGCACCAGACCGCTTTGCGTATTCATTTGTCACGGCGTCTCGAAAGATAGGGGTGGCAATTTCAACGCTGCTCGATGCAATGGCCACCACGAGTGTCAGTGTTCGATTTGCTTCCCTAATTAAAATTATTTGAATAAGGATGTTTATGTATTAAAAAATAAAGTATGGCGTTCCGAACGCAGAAATAAATGAGTCCTTATGGTATGCTATTTTGTGTTATTTTCTGCTCCTGGAACCATTTTTCGATCGCAGAGGCCTTTCAAAAAAATTGATATTAGTTAGTCCAGAATTAGCAATTAAGAAGACCAGACACAGAACAACGTGAAGAAGCAATGCACATTGTTCCGTAGTTAGATATTTTTCCATCAAAATGAGTTGATCCCTCCATACTAAATTTAAATATAGCTTACTTCTCCTTTAAATGGCACAAAAGTTGTACTTATAAACTACCAAAGTATTGAGCAGTTTGTTGCATCTTGGCGCCAACACTTTCCTGAAAGGTATCATTTGGAATGGACCACCTTGAGTAGAAACGACATTAAGTCTTGTCGATAACAATTCCACGGGGTCGTGAGTGAAAAAAGGAGTATTCCCTTTAATACTCTCGTGGGTGATTCCATGTAGCAATCATTATATGCGGATTTTAAAATGAATCTTGAGCTCAAATGGTCCCCAAATTGTAGCCACAGTGTTGTCTTACGATTCCCGTTGGTTACCGTAGTTGGTTGTGTATTGACCATGTATTATGGTATTTTCGGGATAATATTATAAAGTGACCCATGAGTGCACGCCATTTGCTGGACCCACTCGCACATCAATCTTAATGTTCCCGCACTCGTTCCAGCTCCTCGGTTCAAAATTAGGGAAATCGATACATAAGGACATAAAATTGGCTCACCAGATCATGTCGTGATTTGTCTCGATGAAGTAATTATTCGGATAAATTTACACAACTAATATACAAAAATTATGTGTTGACAACTATTTTTGGCTAACTACGTGCCAACAGTGAGATCACTGTTGTTGCAAGCGACTTGGGCGAGCGCGTTCTGAGCGCTCGGTAAAATAATCACATGGCCACCACAACATGTATAAATCGACATGAGGAAGAGAGACTACGAGTGACGGACCAAGAATTTAGGGAAGATTAGGGCTAACTTCTAATGCGCAAGAACTATGAAAAATATTACCTTCTAATCTAATGCCCAAAAACTCTTAAAATAAGATTACCTTCTAATCCCCACCCGACAACATAATATATTAGCAAAATCACATAGAAATGTATAAATGGAGTTTTGGAGTGAAACATAAGTTTTATATTTAACCAAATGACAATAAGAAAAACATAAAAGTTCGATGGCATAATCGAATAATGAGACACATTTTTAGTACCTAAATAACGAAGGTTTGCTCTCATCCTAACCTACCATTTCCTCGAAGAAGCGGAACATAGAAGGACAAGAAAAAATAACTAGAAAATAGTACGTATGAATACATGATACATAGATTGTACTGATAAGAAATAACTTACAACTAGTTTTTTTTTTATAAAGGGAAGTTTATTAATATCGCGAAGATACAAATTACACCCGGACTCTGCAACAACGCAATAATCATAGTCATTACGGATGCACACAGCCGAAAGACAATAAAAAGAAGAAGCAAAAAGAAAAGTCCCGCTACAGAGTTACAGTCCTTACAGTAGCCGCACAACCACCACCTAAACAACAGCTGATGTCCATCTCTTCGAAAACAACGAATCCAAGAAGAACGATGCCAGGCACAAGCACTTAAGGCCAGACCTCGGGTTTTCACCCTGAAGATAATCCTCACTCTCAAAACAACGGCTCCAAAAAGACCAGTGCCAGGCACAACCAATTAAGGCCAAACCATGGGTTTTCACCCTGAAAGGTAGGACTTTGGACTTCACGTATATTGTCGCCCCCTCTGACATACGGCTGCCACGAATCTTGTAACTCCAAGCCAGTTCCCCATCGATGCAAAGACTCCGAACACCGTTGCTAGTCCTCCAATCTCACCTTCGATGACTGAGCATTGCGACCGAACTCCACCGATCCAGCAATCTCCAGGCGTCGCCCATGGGAGTTCGCCGGCGGAGCCTTTCGGTCGACACCCCGTCTTGATCAAAGAGAAACTACATCAGGATCTTCATCTTTGCGCGATGGGAAACCCTAGGACCACCTCCATTATTCTGAAGCCTTGCAAGCCCCCTCGCCGCGAGTCATCACCCAACATGAATGGCAGCAGAAGAGAAGGCAGTCACGGACGCAGCTGCAAGACGTCTCCGCCTTGACGACGGATCTTCCCGTAGCGGTCCCTGTCGGCCCCCAACAGCCCAGATCGGGGCCTCATCCCTAACCAGAGCATCGGCGGCCAGATCGCACGCCATAGGCCTGCGGCACACCACCTCCTCCTCGACACCATCCGTTGCCGTAGATCCTCAGGCCCCAGCCAAGATGGATCTACGGCAACGGATAGTGACCCGATGGATCTACGACAACGGATGGTGTCGAGGAGGAGGTGGTGTCCCGAAAATTTTTAGAGAAGCGCTGAGTGACCCGAAAAATAAGATGACAATGGTCTTGTTAAATAAGTCTTCAATCTGTTTGTCCCCTTCATCTTTTCTATAATCAGACCAAATGAAATCGGTTAAAAGTCACAATGCTAAACCTAATTGTAACCGTTTTAGCACAGGCGGCCAGACTTTGTCTTAGAATTGATCAATGAAAATTTACCTAATAGTAGAGAGGGAAAGAAGCAGGCCAGGTGGAGGCGATGAGCCGGCAAAGACACACGAGCTTCGGGCGTCGAGCGCAGGTGCGATGATTCATGGGCAGCGGCAGCGCTTCCGCGTGGTTCTGCTTCTTCACGTCGAAATATTTGAAGGACTCTACGGTGACGTCTTGATGTGGTTGGGACTTGAGAGCGTCTCCGTCGGCCGTTATGGAGACGAAACGATCAAGCGACGCTGTACTGGCCGCTGGGGTGATTTGATCTAGGGCTCACGCAGCCATCGAAACTGAAACATGAACAGTCGAACATTGTTTTTAGCAAAGTATGATGCGAACAGGTCAAGCTAAGCTTCCGCCACGCGGATGCGACCATGCTTCTGCTTGCTACACAGCACACACCCATAGAATTTCCTTCCATGTCTCTTTGCAACTGCTGAAACTGAACCCCTAGCATATACAGTATATTTTTCCAAATGGGGAGCAAAACCCCAGTTTCTACCTGCCAAGGTTTCCCAAGTGCAGCATCCACATTAATCTTTACCCAGCCTGCAGGGGCGCTCTTGGGACAGAAATTGCGCCAGCAGATCTAGCTCTCCTAGAAATCTGTCCACAAAACACCTCTGGTAGATAATGGTCTCTGAAATAAATTTGTATGAAATAACTTTACGCCGTGCTTACCAGATAGCCCACAGTGTGACCATTGACTCACTAGTAGGAAAAGCCTTACCGGTGACGAACATAATTTAGCTACCGTTGGCAGTTTAACATGGTATCAGAGCCTAAGGTCTCGAGTTCGAGTCCTGGCTTTCGCAATTTATCTAAAAATTGTTGTTGCCCCCTCTTTGTCCATGTATGTGCCTCTTGAGCCATACCTCTGAGACTCGCGCGCCGTCGCTCTCTTCCGGTTTGCACGTGTTGATTTTCTCTTCTCTCGTCACACGTGAGAGGGGGTGTTGAAGTGTATAAGTGGATTATACTAGCCATTTCCATCAGTTCGGACTTTTCGGAGAGTTGACTAGTGCATGAAGTTTAACACTGACGAACCCCAGCGCTATGTTAGTTACCGTTGGCAAACACCTTAGCTCGTTCGCCAGCAGTAACTTGGGTTGGCCAAGTTTTTTTTTGTTTGCCTGGCCCTCTGCTTCACCGTCATCCTTGCTCGGGGTCGCCAGGTGGAGGAATGGGAGTGGACGGAGACCCGGTGGAGGAAGACATAATGCTCGTGGATGCTCTCGAGGTGGGGGAGAGGGCAGCCATGTGTCAGTCACACTTGGATTGAGTGACATAGTGATGGCATGTGGCATGTCTAATGGAGGAGCCTCGTGGAAGAGGAAGAACTATTTTTTGAAATTAAGAGGAAGAAACTATGTACCCCTACCACGTACTATCTTGACTAGCAGGGATGTTGCGTTGGAAACACGTGACCGCTATATATGTGCGTAACATTCTGAAGTCTCGAACACCTATGGTCAAGAGAAATTCAAACTCATACACAACGTGGAGATAATTTCTCAGCATTAATTGGAGGCGCCATATGCCATGCTAGAAAAAAAAATGCTAGTCCAAACTCCCTCTAGCCGCAAATATATTTGAAACTACATTATTCGAAAATCAAGATATTTAAATGTTTAAAAGTGAAACACCCAAAACTACAGTGTTCACCATTTACATTTTTTCATTAGGTTTATGTAACAGGAATACTAAAAATCATAGGGTATGTTTAGCCACGTCTTTGGAAATTATCAATCGCTTCTACAAGAACTACTAGTATACGTGCACGTGCAACGCACGTATATAAAAAAAAATCATATATCTGAAATGTAAACATATAAAGATGTTCGAAAAACATATAATCACATAAATTGCATCACTTCAAATACGTAGAGCACAAAAATATCTTTATAGTTCAACACCAATTCAAATCGATAGTTGAATAACAAGTTGTAGCTAACAATATCCACTGTTATTGTTTTAAAAGGTCCATCTCTTTATGCGCTCAATTATGCCTCGTTCCAACATAGGAATATTATTTATCGCTTCATTGTCTTGATACTTCAGAAGATGCACCACAAATCGCTTTCTCAACTCAAAATCATCCTACATATACATTATACAATATGTCATATAAAGATCATGTTCAAAGTGTATATTTGAGTATGGTTGAGAATATTCACCGTGGGCATTGGAACAAATGACGCTTCATCGTGCCATGAATGCATTAAATAGAAAACCTCATAACCAGACATAACACTGCATTCATATGAAATGTAACATTCAGTGCTGCATAAATAAATTAAGGTACTTATTAAGTGAAACTTCATACCGAACAGAGTTTGTGGGAACAACAGGGACTTTGCGTCTCCATTTGGAGATGTCGTCCTTCAATTCGGAGTTTACCAGTCGAAGCGCAAGGTTTATCTTATTGCTAATTTCCATATTTCTAAATATGAGCAACCCCCAAGTCGGTCTCGGAAGCGGGTCCAAAATATAGATAATTTTCTTATTTTGGTCCAACACGAACAATATGAATATGCCAAGAATATTATAAGGCACATAAATGTGCAATGATGGGTTTAGAAATAAATCAATTGCATTTTGATAAAAAAAGAACCAACATCATAACCAAACTATTATATTCTCACCTTGCCACATTCTGATATATGATACTCCCTGTTATTAGGCCAGCTATGAAATAATTTTGCTATTTGATCAAAATCAAGCCTTCCCTGACCGCTTGGGTCTTGTGCAAAGTGAGACATTGTCTAAAATAATAAAAACATTAGTAATATGAAGAAACATGTCATAGTTAAGTATAGTAACTTACACAAAAATTTAAATCCATGTAATGAACTGGAATGTCACGGAATAGGTGGATCTCGTTGCACGCTAGTATGCGGACAGCCATGTTGAAGCAATCTGCATCCATAGACTGATCAATCTTCAATATGTTCTTTATATGTCTGAGATTTAAACTAATAGGATACGTCTTAGAGCTTTTCACCCATACACACTAGTGGAAACAGGGACATTAGTCCCGGTTCGTAGGCCCCATTTGTCCCGGTTGTGCAACCGGGACGGGGCATCCGGGACAAATACCCCTCCCCCATTGGTCCCGGTTGTGCCAGGACCCGGGACAAATGGGGCTGACCACGTGGCCTGTGCGCTGGAACCTGGCCAGGGCTATTAGTCCCGGTTCTCAATACGGCCCGGGATGCATGCCCCTTCTGCCGCGGCAGGGCTTTTGCCCTTTTCTCTGCCGCGGCAGAAATTCTACGATTTGCGTTTTTTGGGACCCCCAGACCTCCTGGCGGCCCCTCCCCGGACCTCCCGGGTCCCACGAGAAGAGAGGAGCCTCGGTGGACCCTCCCCGGAGCTCCCGGATCGCACGAGTGAATAAGTATATAAAGCAGAATAAGGAACACTTATATTACGGAAGCAAAGTATATCGAGCATATTACATGACCGATGGAGTGTATTACAAAATCAAATTAAGTTCCAACCGGAGGTATAGTACTCTCCATCTACGTTTATGACCTCTGCATCTAAGAAGCCCGCAATTTCCTCCTGAATTGCTCGTATGCGGTCCCTTGGTAGAAGACCGTCCCGAAGCCGTTCGATCTAATATAAAGAAGAGTGGTCAATATACATATATATATATATATATATATATATATATATATATATATATATATGAAACTAAGTAACTAAAATAGATAGTAATAAGAAGAATTGACGACTAACGTACATGAAGTTGGTTTAAATTTCTGCCCTTGGGACATGTCGTCTGACGAATGAACTCGCAAACGTAGTATCCACACAAGTTATTCCCGTCTCCTTGTTGCAAGCACTTTACGAGAACATTGTTTCAATCAAAATAATAATCAACCAGCCATGATAATGGTATCGCGCCGCAGTGTCGCCGGAATACAAATTCTTTTATTAAAAAGAGAAAACAAACGAACACCGAGGGGGATGCGGTAAACATTCTGTTCTGCCGTGCTCGGACGCCGCGGAAGCCGGTGGTGATGTTCCCGTGCACATTACTACCCAAGCTCAAAGTGAACACTGACCCAAGCATGCATGGATGAATGTGTTAAAGGGGGATGAATGTGTTAAACACTGACCCAAATGCACGGCTCACAACAGCTCGAAAGAAACACACCGTAGCCCTGATCGAACGGCTCACAACAGCTCGAAAGAAACACACCCGGATCCAACGACTCACGAGCGCTTGAAAGAAACACACGATCCGTGTGATTCTATCTGACTGGTCCAAACGAAACCCTAATTCCCATTTAGTCCCGGTTGGTGTCCCCAACCGGGACTAAATGAATGATCCGTTTCCCAATGAAACCCTAATCCATTTAGTCCCGGTTGGTGTCACACATACAAACTCACCACTCTCTCATGGCTTCTACTGTACCCACTCTAACATTCATCCAGGCGGAGGCACTTTCCGCCTCGAACTACCCCTGCCCGTGCGGCTACAACGTTCCCGCCGGTTGGATGCTGAGCGCCGGAGGAGTGCCGGTCCCTCCTCTTCCTCAAGGTGTGGCGCGTCGGACGGCCATCACGAACCACTACTACCACGAGCTCACGCCGGAGCAGCGGAGGAATCCCAGTTGGCATCCCGATAACCAGCATACTTGGGATGCCTTCTTCATCAATCGGCATGAGAGGGCGCTCGCCAGGTATGAGGAGGACGGTCTGCCTCCTGGGAACTTTCACGAGGCCGGTCGTCGGTTATGGTGGTCCGGCCGGACTCTACAGAGCGTCATGGACTACATCAGGGACGGCGATATCCCCCGCCTGCGCTACCCTCAGGCCCATTCCTGGAGTCGTGATCCTCCGAGGGAGTGCAGAGCACCGTCAGACGATAGTGACGACGATGGCGGCGGCGACTACGACGACTACGAGTACATGTACTATAGGCCTAGGCAGGAGTATGACTAGTAGATCGATGCACTCTTGCCATTATGTACTGTCTTCTTTATTTAGATCTATGCTCTCCGTTTAGATTTAGATCCAATCTTGCCATTATGTGTACTGTGCCTTGTTTATCTATCGAAATGCATGTATTTCAAGAAAAGGTGTCCTACCGTCATACTGAACTATATTCAGAGAGACAAGGCTCGGAGTACAGACATGTAGCCGACAATCCAAGTCAGACCAGCAACAGTTGATGCTCAAATGCTTCAGGGAACGAGACGATACCTTAGGAGCACGGGTGATGCAATAATTCATCTTCAAATCCTCCAATGCAGGACAGCTAGCAAAATCAAGAAAGGTCTCTTGTAGGGTTACACAATCAAGGTGTAATGTTCTGAGATGGCGAGAGACAAGAGGCAGGTTGTCTAAGCAGAGAGAAGGATCACTGTTATCAAGGCTGAGCACACGAACTTTGCACTTCACAGCGAAACGGATCCATAGGCTCACATAGGGATGGTCCTCATGGTTCAAGTCTTCACCGAGTTTGATCTCAACACTATCTAGGTCGGTGCGCTCACGCAGGACCACGAGATGGTCCACAAACTTTCGGAGGTTTTGGAAATCAGAATACTCATGATGGTCAATGCGCAACCCTGTGCTCGACCTCCAGAGATGGCGCCACCGCCGGGCGAGCACGCAAGTCCGTACGGCCTCCTGGGCTGGGAGGAAGGAGAGAAAGTGGTGGAGGATACTGTCGGGGAGGTCGCCGATGCGGTCGGCGCTGCTCACCGGCAGCGCACTGTTGCGCTTAGTAGGAGGAGGCATTCCGTTAAACAGGCGGCAGGTGTCGACGGAGCTGCGAGACAAGAAACCATCAGGCGACCGCGAGGGTGGATAGAATGGGTTGTGATAGAAGAGACATATGCATACTTTGCGGCGTCGATGCCTCACCTCATGTGGCCGCCGGCATGTGCGAGTCGCAGAGCGGCAATAGGAAGATGGACTGGCGCTTCGTTTCTGAAATGTGTGGGCGGTCGACCTTCAAAAAGAGGAGGGTAGAGAGTGGTTGGACATTAACGCAGCCGCCTAATGTGAATGCTGCTTTTTGTTGGGAGTTGTGCAACGGAGACGAATATCGTGGCCGGAATAAACCGGGAGACCTCAAATTAATATAATTGCCATATGTGCTTAATGAATATAACTCCTTCAACCAATATTACAAATGAGTTTGGAAATTGGTTGAATGGGGCGGATAAAAAGACTATTTGTTGGTCTGTGGCTAGGTATTGGTCCCGGGTCGTGCCACAAACCGGGACCAATGCCCATGCGTGTGCCACGTGGCCTCTGGCTAGGTATTGGTCCCGGGTCGTGCCACGAACCGGGACCATTGGCTCCCCACGAACCGGGACAGATGCCCCCAGGTGGTTTCTGCTGCCTCGGGCACACGAACCGGGACCAATGCATGGTTTTTGTCCCGGATTGTGGTGCAACCGGGACAGATGCCCCCTGCCCCCCTGGACTAAAGGGGTTGTTTCCATTAGTGACAATCCTGTGGAAGAGAGAAATCCATGACTATAATGACACATGCATAACACAAATGAACTGACAAGAAAAGATGTTACTTACTCCAACGAAGGGACATCATCAACCATGAAGATATATAAGCAAAGTTCATCTATTAAGTCGGCATTTGTTGGTTTGACGTACGGTGAAAGAACCGATGATTGCGATAAAAGCTCATCTTCTGATGATTGCGATAAGAGCTCAACTTTTGATGACGAGTTTGATGTTTTGAGTTTCTTAGGGGGTATATCCAGAATAATACAATCCCTGGGGTCTATGTTTGTTTCTTCATCATCTTTCAACCGCCGATTTCTTATATCATCATCATTCAGCTCGGAGTCTACTAAAATGACAGCTAATTTGTTTCTAAAATGTGTCATATGAACCTAAAGTCAAGTAGTAATAAGAGTTAGTTTTCAGATAATGATACAACATATAATATATCGATACAAAGGAAGAATATATACCTGTTCAGGAGTGTCGGACAAACTATCTCCCGTGAAATACTCCATAAAATTTAACATCCAAAGACCACATGACGACCTTCATGAATACAAAAAATTATGATACAAATTTTAATATAACCAAATAAATAAGAAATCATTCAAGAAATCCTAGTACTCTTAAAAAAATATTCGGAATCAATCATCAAATAATCATGAAAGAAAGAATGATTATTTTTCACCTTGTGTCTAATAAATCATACCCTCGTACTCAGTCCGATCAAAAAAAAAATGTGACATTGAGCTATATTTCTCCACGCAGGTTTAGTAAGAGGAGGATCGAGGATGACTTGGAACTGATGTCAAGAAAAACCAGTTCTCTTATAGCAAAGACAGAGGCGTCATCAGTGTTGGACAAGGTTCAAAAGGAGGTCAATGAGTATAGGGCGATACTGAAATTTGTTTGGCGTGCCGTGGAGTTGCATAAAGGACAGTTAACTTGATACTGCTTGTGTTTGGCGTGCGCCCTCTCCCCTTCTCACTCTTCTTTCACACAATGTTCAACAGGTTCAACAGGAGGTCAATGAGTATAGGGCGATACTCAATCTTCTCTCACATGCACGGACCTGCGCCCTCTCCCCTTCTCACTCTCATCGCCGCTCTCCATTCCCCTAGGGCTGAGCTTCCTCTGTCAGATCTCGTCAGCCCGTCCCTCCCCTTCCCCTCCACTGCCATCCTACTCTTCTCTGACATCCTCGCTGAATCTGGACGCTGAAGAGCCAGAGGAGGCACTCGAGCTCGGCATGCTCGTGGACCTCGCATCCGCCGCGCTCGCCTCCCCCTCGCTGCGCGCTACGCCGCTCCTCCACCATTGAACCCCCGTTGACCTGTCTCCCTACATCCCCTCACCTCTCCTTTCAAATTTGTCGGACTCGAACGCCTTTGCGGTTCTCCACCTCTCCTCTACAAATTCGGTCGCCAAGCAGCCCGAGGAGGCACTCGAGCTCTGCAATGCTCCCAGGCAACCCGAATCCCTGGGTGTTCACTCGTGGTCAGCGGCCTGCGTCCAATCGTGCGGCTCTCTGTGTCCAATCGTGCTCACCGGCCGCCCGCGGCGTCCACCCCTGCCCGGCCGCCAACGCCCTCCTTGGTCCCCAGGCCCTGCCGCGACCCAGCATCGGCAACCGTCGCCAGCAGCAGCTGCGTCTCCAATTAACCGACGTAGAAGACCAGTGGAGGTGCATCTTATAAATCATCAAGCAGGACCCGTCCAGGTCCAAGGCAGAGAAGGAATGAAAGGTGATTCCACTGTACTCTTTTTTCAAGTAATTTCAATTACCACTAAAGCTACATGTAAACATGAATTTGTATTCAGAATATATCAGTAATAAACTCGATTGTGTCCTGTTAATGTGAGTTTCAACTTGGTCTTATTGACCTAAACATTGTTTGATAAAAACATATAGTCTGTAGAAGAGGCATAGTAAAGATGAGTAGAATTCTGAGAAAAGGCATTGGAGTTGTAAAGCTGAGTAGAATCCTGAGGTGAAAAATTGATTTTATAACTGATGTTGCTAAAACAGACTATATGTTTTCATATTTTTTTGCCATGCCGACCACGAGAACAACGTTCTTGCTCAAAAAAATCATTTGGTACCTACAGGTTTTAAGAACAACGCTGGACTGATGTAAATTCATTGTTGCTAGTCTACACTGAATCCTGCTTACCAAATTTGGGGAGTGATCAGAGATAGCTTCCAGCTCAACTATGGGGAGTGTGGCCTAGCTCCACTTGCTACCCTATGATATTATCTACTCTCAGTGGTACGTGCATATGCATACTTCTTCCTAATTCTTCTTATCAATAGTGCCATGGAATTGAAGTTTATTTCTTTGTTTTCAGTCCACTCATCTAGTCTAATGGTGAAGCTGATTATAATCAAGAGTTAATGGTGCTTTTAAGTCCACTTGTTACCGATGTCATCTACTCTCAGTTGGTACGTGCAAATGCATACTTCATTCTTATTATTTGTGTAGCGATTAAGGAGGCCATAGAAAAAACACATATTGCCGATTGCGCTGAGAAAGAAAATGTACCCATCTGTCTGCAGTTTGCTCTTTATGCACTCTTCCCTTTGCCATGCTGTGATGTTTAGGTCCTTCCACTTGTCGGATTTCAGTTCCATGCGCCGCGATGCATATTTGAACAAATTTTCCAGTCCTTCAAGCTGTTGCACGAATAAATAACATCGTATTAGCATCACAAGCACATATTAAAAAAAATATTATTATCAAAAGATGGGGCAGTGGGACTAATTACTAACCATGGTGGTGAGGTCTTTGCGGCCCATTCATGTGCCTAGTGAGTCAAGAACTTGGATTAATCCTTTTATCGCATTTATAACCGCTACGTACCAATGAATGTTATCAATGTTTACTGGAACGAATATCTGAAAAAAAAGGATTTTTTGTTAGTTTTAGTCTCACATAAGTGAACATTTGTTTAAGAAATTTGGACTAACCATATCATGATCCAAATAAGTTTTGACTCTTTGTAATACCCATCCTGGTGCGTCATCTTTGTAATCTACGGGCAGACAACTACCCGTCTTTATTATCTTAAAGATGACTGCATTCTCTAAAAAGACACTTCCATCTGTCCTCACTTGTAAATGCTCTTTAGCATCTATGCAATGTATGTATGCATTTATTATCTACAATTTAAGTGCACACATTGGTCATGTGATATTAGATAGAAATATCTCAATAGCTTCTCTTCTTGTCATCCGCTAAATATTACTTACACTGGTAGAAAAAAGGCCTTCGGTATGCCAGCATCAGTCCCCAAGCGTTGCGCACCATGACCAATGAGTCTTTAGTCCCGGGTCGGGAGGAGACCCGCGACAGAAGGTCAGACGTCGCGGGTTGGGAAGCGCGTTGCGACGCGTGGAGGGAATTAATTCCGGTTGACCTGGCCGCCCGGGACTATTGGTCCTTTATTCCCCGTTCCCGTGGCCAACCGGGACCAATGGCCCTTTATTCCCCGTGCCCGTGGCCAACCGGGACTAAACATCAAGCGTCTCGCCTCCCCCGCGGCGGTTTTTATTTCGCGAGCGAGACAGAAGGGCGCCATTCCACTGCTCGCTCTCTGTTCTTCCTCTCGCTCTCTGTTCTTCCTCTCTCGCTCTCTGTTCTTTTCGATCCAAGCACACGCACGCAAATGGCTGAAGTTTGGAGGCAATACAATGGTTCCACACCGTGCGGCAAGGATTTGGACGTGCTCTTCACCAACAGTACCGCGAGGCTGCATGAAGCTCTAGGTCATTTGGCCGATCTCTATTTTGAAGCTCCCGAAGAACACCGGTTCTTTGGGCTCGATCTGGAGTACACGGCGAATCAGAAGGATGTTGCCCTCATCCAGATATCGTTCAAGCAGTCGGTGTTGGTCTTCCAATGGTCAAGGTAGAAGCTATATATAGCACACGTGTACAATCTTGCATGCATCTTCGAGTTTTTTTGTTGCATGTGAACAATACGTGTGTTGCAACATATCTAACACATATCCTATTTTTGTTGTTACAGTAGTTCGAAGCATTGCCCGGACCTTGTTGATTTTCTTGTCAACTCGGGGTTTGACTTTTGCAGCGTTGACATCACGCAAGACCGTGTGAAGTTGATGCGCATCGGTATTATGATACCTGAAGATCACTACGTTGATCTTCAGAATCTTATCCAGTTGACCGGGCCAAAGACCGGGATGGCTGTCATGGCAAGCACCTTCATCCACCAGGGCTATGAAAGGATGAAGACTGATTTCCCCCGGCAGAATCACTTCTATTGGGAGGAGACCCCATTGCGCATGACGAACCTCAAGTATGCGGCCATAGATGCATATGTCGCGTACGAGTTGTTCCGCATCTACTCGGCGGGGCCATAGATGATGTATGCATGCGTTCGATATCTATGTGCATGTAATGGGTATCTAATTAGTAGTATATATATGTAATGGATATCTTTTGTGATCGACTCTATATATATATATGTTAATTATGAAATGTGATCGACTCTATGTTTGTGTTATGTGTGATCGACTCTATGTTTGTGTTATGTGTGATCGACTCTATGCATGTAATGAATATTGTTTGTATTATTGTTCTTTATTTTTGATATATTTTTTCATTTTAAGATTTTAAAATGAATTAGTATTATTTTTCTTCATTTTTTGATATATTATTTGTATTTTTAAGATTTTAAATTGAATTAGTATTATTGTTCTTAATTTTTGATATATATTTTGTATTTTAAGATTTTAAAATGAATTAGTATTATTGTTCTTCATTTTTGATATATTATTTGTATTTTTAAGATTTTAAAATGAATTAGTTCTATTTTTCTCAATTTTTGGATATATTATTTGTATTTTTAGAAATAATACAAATTAAAAGTTAATGTTTATTTATTTATTCAAAATTATTAATTACATCATTACTTTTGTTTATTAAAAGATTTATTTGAAATTCAAACAATAAAGAAATGTGGCTTCGGCCAACATGTTAATAAGATTGATATGATACTACTATCATATACATGCGTGAGAAACACTTGGATTCGGGACGGGATGGAACTCGGAAGTTAAGCGTGCTAGTGCTAGAGTAGTGGGAGGATGGGTGACCGAGCGGGAAGTTTGACCATGAGTAACTAATTTGACTAGAGATAATCTTAGTTAGACACTAAGCAAATAATACAAATTGTGAAAAAAAAAGGGAGTGAAAAAAAGGGAGTGAAAAAAAGGGAGTGAAAAAATGTGAGAAAAATAATTAGAAACCAAATGAATTAAAAAAATTACGAAATAAATCTAGTCCCGGTTCATGTGGCCAACCGGGACTAAATGTCCTCCGACCCCAGGCTCCGCCACCCGCCCACGTGGACAGGCCTTTAGTCCCGGTCCGTAAGAGATGGGACTATAGGGGGGGCCTTTAGTCGCGCGTAGCTAGTCCCGGTTGCCCGGACGGGATTAATGGGCTTGGCGAACCGGGACTGTAGGCCTTTTTTCTACCAGTGTTACTTCGTCGCCAACAAACTCTCCTGGAGTTAATAGAGTTAGTAAGTGGCGCTTCTTCAGATATGAGTCGTCAATGCTCACTAAATATCTTTTATCGCTTGGTTCAGACTTGATTTTTTCAATCACGGACCAGTCATCGCCCGTGCAGGCATAATCTGTCACGATGGAAATAATAACATCTGTTAAGCATGAAGAAAATAAAAAAAAGCAGGGTATAGAAGCAATTGATCCTTGCCTTGTGGAGTCACAACGTAATCTTGTGCGTTCTTTGGCTTGTTATGCAGTCGCACCGGTTTATCTATCCGCACAGACATTGTCAGCTTGTCCTCCGTAGTTTTCGGTCCTTCCATGTCGGGCGCCTGTGGTAATTCCTCATCCTGAGTGGGCGTCTGTGCTAATTGCTCATCACAAGCTGCTAGCATTTGTTCACTTGTTTCACTGTAAGTCGACTTCTGAGAACAATATTACAAATAATATAACATGAGCTCCACACACAAGGAAACAACAAATATACAAATAATATTCCACTAAATAAATAAAACTTGAGGATAGACAAATATTGATGATTATTCTATCTGGTATCTACAACTCTGATTGAAGTAAAGAGGAACAAAATAAACAGTTGATATAGGTTGAACTGCATGTCTACTCTCAGATTATCAAATGTGTTTATGTTCAAAAATATGGTTTGTCTGGGGAACTAAGTTCAACCGATTTCTTTGGACCAGCTAGGCTGCTTTCTTTACCAGCTAGACATGGCAACAATTTATCAGATGAAGAAAAAAACATAGTAAAAAAATCAACACCGGCCAGGCACCCTTACCCTACTTCTAATGTCATTCTTTGACTTCCCCATGTTGCATTAAAACAGCATGGTCCATAGTTCTGTAACATAAGAATGCATGGAATAAAGAAATAGTTGGAAAAGAACACTTGCCTTTGTCGCTTCAGAGTCTGTGGCATGCATGCTATTGCTTCTCTCGAACGAACCATTCTCAGATATTCCACTTGATTCTTCCTCGCTTAGTAACTGAAACCCATGATAATATGATCTCAGCTACTAATGAAAGAGCAAAAAATCATAAAAGAGGGTTGAAAATTCTAGGTATGATATTATAGGTTGGATATGAAAAAGAAAACTCGCCTTCGTCACTTCAAAATCCGTTTCATCTGTTTTAGTTTTGTTTACTTCATCTTCATCTTTAGGAGGTATAAATTCCAGAACCTCCGTGCTTTTACTTTTTTGTACTTCAATGTTGCTGGCTATTTCACTTGATTCTTCAATCTGCAGATGAGAACAATATAAGAAATAATTACCCATGTGTATAAATAGAATATAATTGGATTTAAAATGATTTGGGAGATTTAGTTGGGTGGTATAAATTCCAGAACCTCCGTGCATATCTTTTCTTCTACTTGATTTTTCTTGGCTATTTCACCCGATTCTTCAAATAATCGGTGTTCATTATTCTCATCCTTTGATCCCATGTCCATGTTTTCCTGAAAACTCAAACATTTAATCACTTTCAGATGCGAAACCTTGGCCATGTGCTAGCTCAGATAGGTAGAGTATAGGATACGACAATAGTGTGGCTACAAAATTTTCTAGCTTTAACCATGAGACGATGAACACCGATTGATAGAATATATAGTTGTAATAGAAAATTGTAATTTTAACAAGCTAGTGATAGAATATAATTGTAATGAAAATTATTTGGGAGATATAGTTGGAAAAGAATACTCGCCTTTGTAGCTTCAGAATCCGTGTCCCTAATTTTACTTATTTTTACTTCATCTTCAGAAGGTATAAATTGCAGAACCTCCGTGCTATTCTTTTTCTCTACCCCCTTTTGTTGGCTATTTCTTTCGATTCTTCGGTCTGATGAAGAATTTCTTTATCCTCGTCCTTTGCTCTCATGTCATTGTTTTCCTGAAAACCAAAACATCTATCAATTTTAGATTTTAGATATGAACCCATGGGCACGGTCTAGCACGGCCATGTAGGGTAGAGAGGCGAACAGTAGTGTGACTACAAAAAATTCCCACTGTAATCAGGCAATGAACCCCGATTGTGCTATACCCCAATTAATAAATTCTCTGTTTTCCCACACACAAAAAAAGATATGAAACCCTAAATAGGATGCAACTACAAAGATATAAGATTACCATGTTGATAGCATGTACAATACTATCGAATCCGGGCGGAAATTGATCCGCAGAGGCCACCGGAGATGGTGGCGCAGGCATGGAGGATGAACACCTAGAAGATGGGTGCGGCAAGGTGGATGTGTGTGAGGGTGCGGGAGCCAGATTGCTGGATTCCATAGCCTGGTGGACTAATAATATACTAATGGAAGGATGTGTGCGGGGCTGCAATCAGGAAGGATTCCATATCCTGGGCTAATGGAAGCTACGATTCCTGTAATTGTGCCCTCTTGATTGTGTTGCCATTTTATCAATTTATTAAGGCTGCAATCACGGGAAGGCTTCCATAGCCCGAGGCACTAACGGAAATGGTGATTGCTGTAATTATGCGCCATTGAATGAGTTTCCGGTTTCCTGATTTATTATTTATCTCAGCCGTGTGCCCTTTTTTTTGTTCTTTTAACACCACGTACACAATTGATCCATCTATATTTTCACGCCTGACGCTCTTATTTATTATCATTTTTTATCAGTTCTCTTGGCTTGGTCGAGGCTAATATTGCAATGATGATTATTCGTGGAGGATCGACATCCTCCACGATTCACCTCATAGTATTATTACACTTTCTTCATGTTTGAACTGGTACATCCAGATTACCAGTTCGTGTGAGCATATGGTGCAAATATTGCAATGTAGTATGACCTACAACTTTGGTAAGAAAAGCACCCCATACAATTTAATTTATTTTGTTTGTTCTAGCATGCTACTCCTATCTACTTCTGAATTATAAGGTTGACCACAGAGCCGCTTGCCATTGCTGAAAAAAGCTTTAGCTAAGTGCAAACAGTTTACTCTCGACAGTAATAGAATAAGCAATAAAATAGTACAGTACACTCGAGTTACATGATTTTATGCAGTACATCACACTCAAATGGACCTTCAAGCACTTTAAATCAATATGACAATAATAGACAGTAATAGAATTAGCAATAAAACCAGTACAATACACTTGAGTTACATTGTTGTAAGGGAACACCAAATGCAAAATTACTGTTTTGGCTAATCACAACGGTAGTACAATTTGAAATAGCATGGTTTCTTGACCTTGTCTTGGCGTTGTTCCAAATATCAATTTGTACTTTCTGCTGGTCGAGTAATTCTTCACCTCCTAACAGACAATAATGGAACACCAAATGCAAGTTTGCTGCTGCATAGTGAAGATATGCAATGTCATTCAAGACATTCCAGACAACATGTCAGTATTTTAGCATCTTCCCCAAGACTGAAAGTATCAGCTAGATATAGTTACGAAAGTAGCAGCAGCCACCAACGTCTCTGACCATTGTTTTATCCTAGTGAAAAATTACTCGATCAGCAAAAAGTACAAAATTAATCTCACCAGATGACAGTAGCATAAGTTATAAAGTGAATAGAAAAGTAACCAATTATGTGAATGTTAGTACCTTGCACCCAAAAAAACAATAGCGAAACAAACAAGGCTTGTACGCTTCAGTCTGATTAAAACCTGGAGATGAAAAAAATTATGGATTAAAATTGTAGTAGATGCAAAAACATTGCTTGCAAATAAAACCGCACCTGACTCATCCCTCCAACACGTCTCTATAGACAATGTTCTTGGTGCTTTTCCCGGATTTATCAACCTCCTTGTTCGGCTTGGCCAAAATCCGTGTCGTCTGCCTTGAGACACCCCTTGACGATGCAACATAGAGTTGTCCATGCGAGAACACAGGCTTGGGTAGGTAAATACCGACATTTGGGATGGTCTGTCCCTGTGCCTTGTTAATGGTCATCGCGAAACTCAGGCGAATGGGGAACTGCTTTCTCTTAAGTTTGAATGGAAGTGAGGTGTCCTCCGAGGGCGACATAGGGATCCTAGGTATGAAGACCCTCTTTCCAACATGCTGGCCACCAACAATCTCCGCATCGATAGCATTGTCCTGGAAGGCCCTGATCATCAGACGTGTTCCATTGCATAGGCCATTATGAGGGTCGAGGTTCCGGAGCAGAATGACCGGGCAGTTGATTTTTACTCTCAATATATGTGGGGGCAAGCCATTTGGTGTGATCGCATTCAGAAAATCAATCGTGTAATTATTTTGGAAGTCATCCTCAATAGAGTCAAAGCTATGGTATACCTTTTCTTCCCCTGGAAACCTAGATATCATCTTGTCATTCAGGTCATCCACATGCTCGTTCTTGGTTGAAAGAATTGCACGTGTGCTCATGTACTCTCTCGACCTAGCATTGGCGTGCAGGGATGGAAAGATATCTTCGATTAGCCTGTTGATAGGTTCTTCACCCTCGGCATAACCAATAACAATATCATCAGGGAGATGCACATAGTCGTCGTCAATTGTTTCTTCCGTTCCATTGCCGATCCTTAGGAGGTAGTTTGAGAACCAAGGGTCCTCCTGCGCGCGCATATTGCGTGTGAGGCTTATTTTGCGGATCTTCTGCCACAGATAGGATCTCAACAGTACAGCATCGGTGATTTGTGCTCTGGTCCCTCGGGTCACAACAGGGAGGACCTGCCTGAAATCCCCACCAAAGACGACAACCTTTCCACCGAATGGCTCACCACATCCCGTTATATCCTTTAGTGATCTATCAAGCGTCTCAACTGCTTGACGCTTTGTCATAGCAACTTCATCCCAAATTATCAAGGACGCCTGTTTAAGCAACTCTGCGATACCACTCTGCTTTACGAAACCACACATGCTGTTGTCAGTGAGTTTGATTGGAATTTTGAATCTTGAGTGTGCAGTCCGGCCTCCAGGCATTATCGACGCAGCTATACCTGATGTAGCAGTAGCAATTGCTATTTTTCCCATCGAACGCACCTTCGCAAGCAATGCCTTGTATAGGTATGTCTTCCCGGTGCCTCCTGGACCATCAACAAAGAATATCCGCCTTTTTTGGTTCGTCACATGATCCATTATGTCATTGAAACCAGCCAATTGCTCACTGTTTAAAGAACTAAATAGATCTAGATGTTCTTGGTCCACTTTGACTTGTCTCTCCTCGATTACCTCTCTATACTCGGTGTTCGAAGAACCATCTGTGTCAACCAGATTTGGAAGTCCATAGTCTTTAATATCCTTTCCCATGGATTGCACCAGATCCCTGATATCTGTGAGGACCATCTGCTCAAGTGCTACCTCGTTCGATTGAGTACGGCGGTAATCCTCGGCCATTGATGTTAGATGTTTGTCCCACATCTGACGGATTTTGGTCGCCTCGCAGAATACCAGTATAGTCGCAAACAACCTTCTTAGGGCAGAAGGCATCTGAAATGTGGCTGCCTCTGTCATGCAATCATCAAGGGTCCTGTCGTGCTCAATGAGGCCTAAGTTCTCACATGCCTCCCTAAAGGAACTGCATGCATTGCCATTTACTTTTTTAAATCATCAAAAGAAGTGGCACCTCGGACATGACTTAGGAGCACCCTCAAGTAGTACCTTTCTCCTTCGGCAGGGTGTGCATACACAAGTCTTCCAATCTGTGATCTCTTGTTTCTTCTATTCTGCCATTTCTTTTTTCCTGCGATCCATCTGTAGTGTTCTGGAAACTCTCTGTACAACCATTTTCGAGCATGTGGAAACTTCCGGTTCATCTCAAAGTACTCGGTGAGCATGGATTTGGAAGATGATGGTCGAGCGACAACATCTTCCAGATTTTCATGAGCCTTAAATGCGACGGTGTGCATGTTTGGCAAATGAAGTTGAAGTTGTAACACAGATGGACTGACACCAAACATTTTATAACCGTAAATTATGTAAAGAGACTCTGGAGGAGATATAAAACGTGCATCTCTATACTGTCGAATTTCATTGATGACTCCACCATCATTGATAATGTCCTGCTCGAATGCAAATGACGCCTTATCATGCCCTTTATAGATGTACTTAAATAAGTACTTGACTGCCTTGATGCTGGAACATGCTTCAACATTAATGTGACAGTTGTATGTCATAAGAAGAAAGGGGTTGTAAGGGACCACCCATCTATTGTCCAACTCTGCTCCTCTGATGCTAACTGGAACCCCATCGTCCCTCCTTCTATAGATGGGATATGAGTCTTTCCCTTGTATTGTAGCATCACAGAATTCTCGTGGGTAATTAAACCGACATTTTCCTTCTATCATGCAAGGGCAACTTTTTTTGAGCGCCCCACAAGGACCGTGTAACATGTGTTTCACTACCAATTCATGTAGAACTGGATATTTATCTTTGTCCGGTAACTCTGCGGATATCACCCGATCATAGTCATCTGGGGTCCTTAACTTGCTATTTGCTTTCATGATTAGAAGTATATGCTCGTGCGGGAGACCTCGTTTCTGAAACTCCGTGACATGTACATATGCCGCGACTTCTCCGAAATGCTTACCCTTTGTCAGTAAGTCCATCATACTATGTTGTTTAGCTTTGTATACTCTTGCCACAAGGTCTGGACGGTCTTGTGGTAGTTGTCCTGGTAACAACTGCTCAGTTATCTCTTCCCAGTAAGGATTGCATGTCATGGTAATAAAGTAATCCGGTTTACCCCACCGTTGAACTATTGCCATCGCATCCAGAAACCTCCGCTGCATATCACGGTCACCACCCGGAAATGTACGTGGAAGCACGATTCTCTTTCCAATCCGATCACCCCGTGATTCGCCGGCAACGACGGTGTCAACAAGACCCTATAATAATAAACCAAAAATTCATGCCAATTAGTATAATTGTTTTTAGCCAAGAGTGCAACATTTATAATGCATTTTATTAGGAAAAACACAAGCTTTTTACCTGGTAGAGGTCAGCACGTATAACCTTTTGATTTTCTGGCTTTGAGTACCAGTCAAGCCTCACCGTTTCAATCTTGATATACATGTCAACAGCCCACTGTTGGAAAAGGCGCCCCCCGAACAAGATGATGTTAAAAAGCTTTTTCCGGACCTGTAGCTTGAAGCAATAGTACTCCCTCGCGCTAACAAATTTCCTAGACTGTGTTGGATTCATCTCACTGTCTCCAAAATCCTCATCTGGGTTATCCTCGTTGTCATCTATAAACCAATGCACACAATATTGGTACTACAGAACCATAAGATTTTTAGAAATAGAAATGACGACCAATACCTGCAGGTTAATCAGTGGTCTCGTCTTCATGTCGTGTGGTATTACCTCCTTGTTCTTTACTCATGTTGACATCTGAAAGACACATGAGTGCTTCAGTTTTTAATGAACCGATAATTAAATAAATCAATAATAAACATCATACCTGTTGGAAATCCAGAGGCCTGGTCTTCTTGTTGTGCACAAGTCCCAATATATGGCATCCAACGGTTCCAACCAGTCTCCCCACGTGGGAAGAATAGTGGATATGACAATGGGTCATAGCACCCATAGTATGCTCTAATGTACAGGGGACGGTCTCCTTTTCCATACACGATAACACTCCTATCAAAGCAATTTTGTGGGTCGTTCCCTTCAACCCATATTGCTGCCACCTGAGAAGCAGTTGGGGCATTGTATCTTCTTTGATCAAGGCTAATATCTGTGTTCAGTACAATTCTATATTCATCTAGATTTGGAACAGCACCAAGGCTTTTAAAAACTTGAGCATATGGGTTTTGCTCTAGTATTTTCAGAATCCTCCTTATCAGATCCAGCCTAAGATTTGGAGACCTCTTAACCCTATGGAACAAGCTTTCATCGGTATCATAAATATATAGTTGCAAATGACGTGGGCCATGTTCAGCGGACATCAGATCATCAAGAGCGTGGTACAGCCCCCCACACGCCCGAAATGTATACACGCCAGTTCCTGCAGCAGTGCTCACTCGGCGATCTAGGGTGACTCCAAGACTTGTGAATGAGAAGTGGGTGTTGAAATACCGTATATTATCTCTAAAATATTTGGCATCCTCATCATATTGACTTGTAAACAGCCGTTTCAAGTCTTCAGGAACATCCGGAATAACTACACCAACTTTCCCCTTTCTGCAACAAAATGCAGGCCCCTCATATTGAAACCGCAATGCTCCACAGTGGATGCAGTCGCTAACTTTTTTGAGGACATGATGCTTTTTCGGCAGGTTCATGTAAACCCGGTCATAAGGATCAATTGTGGGATCTCGGTTTGCATGATGTCTCTCAACTCGGTATGTCTGAAAATCAACATCTGAAACGACAATTGCATTAATTAATTTTTTGCCCACACAACACGACAAATAATTTTCAGTAATGATAATATATAATGGCAATATTCTACCTTCTTGGACGAACATTCTGGCTTCTTCATCAGGCTCAATGTATTCAACTTCTTGTAGGTCCCCATCTCCCAATTCATCTTCTGTATTAGTCGTGTTGTTACCAGGCTCAAGTATTCCATATGCATCTTCACCGTGGTCATTGCCTAATAAAATTATTTAGCTACATGAGTAAGTACCATATCTGAATGTGAACAAAGCAATACAGTAGAATTAGAAATTAACATGGAGAGTCAATACCAATTTTTATTTGAGCGACGCCACGTGAGGTGGACATAGGGTTGACTATAGCACTTAATATATTTTCTGTGTGTTCCACATCGGTTAGGGATCTACCCATTCCAGGATTCTTGTCATTAAGTTGGGTTTTCAAATGTCCAGTGGAGCTGCAAAAAGGCTCTGTCCCTGAATGAAAAAAAAAGTACTGACATTACGGTAAAAAAGTACTGACATTACGGTAAAAAAAGTACTGACATTATAATCAATGAACTAACCATGATTTTCATCGGTGCAATGAGGGGCATATGTGTTGATGAATCTACCGAGTTGGGGGTTTTCAACCCCTGACAGCTGTGTGAACGGCGCTGCATTGCATGGCCTAACTTCGGTACCAACTCCTTCTGTGCGACAATTAGTTATATATTTAGTATCATAGTAAAACACAGTTTGCTTGGTATATTATTTAGTACAATAATATATACATGTCAAATATACCAGTGCTTGGGTGAACCATGTTCTCGCTACCACAGCCCAAATGGAATTGAGTTGTTTCTGTTTGAACATTGATTGTGCCAAGGGCTCCATCAGTATTCTTCTTTTTGAGGTAGTAATTTTTTTTATTTTGTCTTAGTGTCGCCACTTGTTCAGGACTCATAGAACAGTACCGAGCTCGTTCACGCATTAATTTTCCATTGGAATTGCTTTGTTGCATTGTACCTCTTTCAGCACCGTTGGCAGGGGAATGTTGTACTGATGACATGCAAGATAATAAAAGAAATAGTAAACATACAAGATTTTATATGGGTATATTACCAAATGAAAACCAAGAAAAAATATTTACCGGGGCTAGCAATTGCATGTTGAAAATATGGAAGTAAATTACGCACAGAATAATCAATCTGAGAAGCATCCGTTGGAGATTGAAAAAATCGGGTGCCCTGTTTTTTAAAAACAATGTAAATTGTAGGATGTACATGAAATTGGAGACCGAACAACTTAGAGAACCCTGAAATTTCACAAACTGGATACTCACATTTGTAATCTGAGGTGTGGTTGGAGATTGAACAAATCGGGTGCCCTGTTTTTTAAAAACAATGTAAATTGTAGGATGTACATGAAATTGGAGACCGAACAACTTAGAGAACCCTGAAATTTCACAAACTGGATACTCACATTTGTAATCTGAGGTGTGGTTGGAGATTGAACAAATCGGGTGCCCTGTTTTTTAAAAACAATGTAAATTGTAAGATGTACATGCATTTGCAGAATGGACAACTTAGAGAACCCTGAAATTTAACAAACTGGATACTCACATTTGTAATCTGTGGTGTAATCAGAGGTGTGGTTGGGGAAGAATCTACAGGAAACACGGGAGCAATACCCTCGACAACGTCTAGATTAGATTGAGTGGCAAGAGCCTTCCTTTTATAATAGTTATCACGCCTCTTTTTCAGATATGCCTCTTTCTTTTCAGGGTCCATACTTGCGTATCGCTCTCTGGACCGCTTATTTGCTTGCTCTTTATTTGATTGCACATCTGTCCTAGTTAAAGAAGGAACTGAATTTTCGTAGCCGCGTCTCTTATCGTCTGCAGTGATGAATGTTTGCAAAGAATATGAAAATATAATATCGTAAAATTTACCTTGTATGAACACAAATGGTATCAGAAGTTACCTTGTGTCGAATCTAAAGGACGGAAGCTTTCATTTGTAATATCGCGTAAAGCAGACCGCACTGGTACTCCTGATGAAATTAATACCGATATATTATTAAACCAAAGTGTCTGTCTCAGAAGTCATCTCCAAGAGCATGAAACTGTACCTTGCGTTAAACAGGACAATTGAGTATTTCTGTTCGTAATATCTCCAAGAGCAGAACGCACATGCTTAGCATCTCCAAGATCTCCCCGTGCAAGATTTACTGAAAAGCCAATTTTATATCGCAAAATAAGATTTGTATTTCAGTAGTTTAAATTGTCCATTGATTTATACTTTTCTAACCTGATGGATTTCCATTCCAGGGCACGGATGTTGCAGGACGCTGGCATGGATTGGACATGATCGTCACATGAAGTGCGCCTCCTCGTCGGAGTCGTGTGTGTGGTTCTGCTACTCGACGGCGTCCTGTTTGTGTTTGTGAGCGAGCTAGGACCGGTCGTACTGTTCGTGGGAGCCTGTGTGCGTGGTTCTTTGAGAATGGAATCAATAAGCCATTTTTGTCTCCACCATGGCAAGCGTGATCTTAGGGTGGCAATTAGGGTGGCAAATACATGGCAACTGTGATCAGAAAATGGGCCCAGCGTTATTAAGAGGGGGTGGCAAATATATGGCAAGCATGATCCCAGCGCATATTTGTGGGCAGCCTCGTATGATAGAATTTAAGAGGGGGTGGGGAGAATAAACATTTGTGGGCCGTTTGATAAGACTGATTGGACGGTCCAGATTTCATTTTCCTGCCAAGTTTGCTTGTTTAATAGTAGTGGGGATTGCTTATGTTGTCATGGTGAGTTGGTCAAATGTGATTTTTTTTTTTTAATATACTTCTCCTTAGTTGATAGCAATAATATGCATTCCATTTCACTCTATGCGGAATTGGAATGTATTGCATGTCTCTTTACACTATTCCAAAAATGATGATAAAGATCACATATATCTATCAGTCAAAGGTAAAGTATAATAGAAAATAATAAATAGAATTGAATGGCTTCGTATATATATTTCTGGTATTCCCTTAAAAGGCATTAAATGTTTCCATTTCTATCCTATAAAAAATTCTATAAGATGGCAATCGGTTCCATCCATCACACCATACAACACTGTTAATTTTATACCCACGCAAAAGAAAGATTACAAGAAGAAAGAGGCATCCTGGTGTTAGTGCGGCAGCTTGTCATGGATGCACGGGTTGTGGGTGCTTGTTTCGTCATCCTGCTTCTGTCCTTAGGAAATCCAACTTCGTCAGGTGTGTTTTTTAACCTTTTGTTATCCTCTTAAATATATGGATGTGTGCAACTTTAGTTGTACACATTACGATTTTGTACCCGTTTTACGGGCACATGTATAACCTTCACAAAAGTGTTATGTTTATATTCTCTACAGAGCGTTGTGTCAACGATGATGTGAATGGCTTGATCCTTTGCACCAAACTGATTTGCAAGTGGGCTTGTGGTCTCGTAGCAAGACAACAAGGTGCCTATGACAAGGACGCTCACTGTGATGGCCACAACTGCGACTGTACGATTTGCTTCACTAAGTAATTTTCTTTATAAAATAAGGATGTCTACCATGTACTCCAAGATAAAATAGGGTCCTGAGAATTAAATTAAATCTCGCATTGAGTCATTTTTTATGGTCTTTGTCAACCCATGTAAGGTTCCAGATGCCAATCTTTGTGGTACTTTTCTCTTATTCAAGGAAATCAATTAGCGAGTAGGATGGTGTGAGATGCAGGGAAAACATAAAAAAAACAATGTGAAAAATGAAATCTCTATTTTCAATAATAGATGAAAATGGGTGTGTTTGATTACACAGTATGATCATATCTCTTCCCGGTCATAATGAGTTGATCCCTCTGTATTAAATGTCGGTATGGTCTACTTATCCTTTAAATGGTGCGAGGGTAGTACTTAACTACTTATACTGCCACGCTGATGAGATGTTGGGCATGTCTTGGCGCCAAATCTCTCCTTAAATGTACCATTTGAGCCAATACCAGGTCTTGCAGAATACTTCCCCATGAAGAAACGTTCCCTCTAATTCTCTCATAGGTGATAATGTGTTTTTTGTTTTTTGAAACAAGGATGACAATGTGTAGCAAACGTCATACATGCACCACCCAAGGAAGTATATACTCGTAGTGTCCTGAGTCCATTGGGAGACTATAAACTGGGCTTAGGCCCATCTTCATGCTGAAGTGTTCATGTGAGATAGCGCTCGTTGTGATCATAGATGATTTGATAAAAGAAAAAGAAACAACTACTCTTGTCAACGCTACATAAGTATGTAGAGTTAACATAAGGAAAAAATAAGGCATTATTTCACTAACAAAACACATAAGAGACAAGATAACATATCACATATGGCATTCCATTGTTCATGAGCCTTGAAAGTACTAAGAGCATCTCCACTCGCACCCCCCAAAGGCAGATGGTGCGGGGGGATTAGCTCCTAGTTGGCCCGATCTTCAAAAATCGACGAAGAACGACAAGAACGAACGACGAACGCACGAAGAACGAAGAACACGAGATGGGGAAACGAGGGGAATCGCGGGGAAACACGAGGGAGATAAATAGTGCGCACCGAAGAACCCCAAATCTCCCGTCAACTAACCCCGAGGGCCGCCTACGGGCGATCGATCCAACTGAACTCACCTTGATTCAAACCACTTCACACCCGTAGCCGGTCCACTACGCCAATAGAACCTCAAGGATTTACGAGAGGAAGATTGGAAAACTCTTGACTAAATCCCAAGGGGAGAGGACAAGTAGTTGGGTGAGTCTTGATACGATCCTAGACGAAGTCGTAGGAGTAGCCTTGATACGGTCCTAGGTACACACCATAGGAGTAGTTCCTCAAAAAGAGATACAAGAGAGCGAAGCTCAATGTTCGAATTTCAACTCTAACCCTAGATCTGAGATTGGGGAGTCTATTTATAGTCTAGTGCCAAGGGGGTAGGTGGGAGGAGGAGATACAAGGGCCAAGGCCCGAAAGTTGGCACGCATGCCGCGCAGGAGCGGAGGCTCCGGTGCTTTCACTGGAGGTACTGGTGGTTCAGCCGAAGGCTCCGGTGGGGCTTCTGGGTCGGACCACCGGAGGCTCCGTCGTGGGTTCCGGTGGAAGCTCCGCTCTTATCGAACCAAAGGGGGTTTGGGCGGAGGCGGCACCGGAGGCTCCGCTGCCTGGAGCAGAGCGGAGGCTCCGGTGGTTTCACCGGAGGCTCCGCCACCTGGGGCTTCTTGACTTCGTCTTCTTGCGCGGGTCCTTCTCGGTCACCTTCCGCGACTCCTTGAGCAACTTCTTGAGCATCGTTTTGGGGGTCCATGGTGGGGTCAAACCTAAGCACGCAAAGGGCATTTCTATGAGGTAGCGCACCATTCTCCAAGTCACCGAAAGCATGTAGCGAGAGGAGTGAGTTCACCTTGTCATGTATGTCCTTTGCTCGTGATCTTGTCATTGGTGCACTTGGTGGAATTGGGTGGGCTGCATCATCTCTCCCCCCCCCCATTGAAAAAGAGTCGACCTCGACTCGCCGTCGTCTTCATCACTTGGGTACCCATGGAAGGTAGATATGTCCTTGACATTGAAGGAGTTATGGACGAGGTACTTGGATTGTGGCAAGTCGAGCTTGTAGGCGTTGTTGTTGATGCGCTTAATGATCTTGAAGGGGTCATCGCCTCTTGGCTTGAGTTTGGAGTTGCGCTCTTGGGGAAAACGGTCCTTGCGCAAGTGTAGCCAAACGAGGTCACCTTCTTGGAACACCATTGGCTTCTTGTTCTTGTTCATGACGGAGGCTCGGTTCTCGGAATGCTTCTCAAGCATAGCTCTTGTTGATTCATGTAGCTTCTTGATGTAGTCGGTGCGCTTGTCAATGTCCATGTTTGTTTGCTCGCGGAGAGGCAAATGTAGTATGTCGAGAGCGGTGTTGGGGTTGAAGCCGTAGACGATCTCGAAGGGTATTCTCTTGGTAGCTTGGTGTAGTGCTCAATTGTAGGAGAACTCGGCGTGAGGGATGCATTCTTCCCAATTCTTTAGGTTGGGCTTGATCAATGCTCGAAAGAATGAAGATAGTGTGCGGTTGACGACCTCGGTTTGTCCATCCGTTTGTTGGTGGTAAGCAGTGGAGAAAATTATCTTGGTGCCGAGCTTGGCCATCAACGTCTTCCAAAAGTAGGAGGTGAACTTGACGTCGCGGTCTGAGACAATGGAAGTAGGTGCACCATGGAGACGCACAATTTACCTGAAAAACAAAGTAGCAACATGTGAAGCATCGCCAGTTCGGTTGCAAGGGATGAAATGTGCCATCTTAGAGAAACGATCAACAACGACAAAGATTGAGTCCATATTGGTTTTAGTTCATGGGAGTCCTAACACAAAGTCCATGCTAATGTCACTCCAAGGTGCGTGTGGGATAGGTAATGGCATGTAAAGTCCATGGGGGTTGGAAGTGGACTTAGCTCGAAGACATGTAGAACATAGCTTGACGTGTCTTTCAACATGATGCTTCATCTTGGGCCAATAGTAGTGGTTTGAGAGCATGGCATAGGTCTTGTCGCGTCCAAAGTGTCCCATGAGACCTCCTTCATGTGATTCCTTCAATAACAACAGGTGAAGAGAGGACTCGGGAATACACAATTTGTTAGCCTTAAACAAGAAACCCTTGTGAAGATAGTAGTAATCAAAACCTCGGTTAGGCAAGCATTTCTCAAAGATAGGACCAAAGAAAACATCGAACGCATATAATTCTTTGATCTCATCCAAACCAATCACATTGATGTCAAGGCATGTAAGAAGACACTCTTTTCTAAACAAGGCATCTGTTACAACATTTTCTTTACCTTTCTTGTACTTAATGACATAAGAAAAAGATTCAATGAATTCTACCCATTTAGCATGCCTTTTGTTCAAATTAGCTTGGTCTTTCAAGTACTTCAATGATTCATGATCGGAATGAATGAAAAATTCTTTAGGCCAAAGGTAGTGTTGCCAAACTTCTAGCATTCTAACCAAAGAAAATAGTTCCTTATCATAGATTGGGTAATTGAGTTTAGCGCCATCTAGTTTTTCACTATGATATGCAACGGGGCGTCCATTTTGCATGAGAACACCACCAATTCCTATACCACTAGCATCACATTCAATCTCAAAAGTTTTCTCAAAATCCGGCAAGACAAGGAAAGGAGCTTGGGTTAAGCATTTCTTAAGTGTGTCGAAAGCTTTTTGTTGCGCGTTGCCCCAAACAAAAGGTACATTCTTCTTGTTAAGTTCATTCAAAGGGTAAGCAATTGTTGAAAAATCTTTGACAAAGCGGCGATAGAAACCGGCAAGGCCATGAAAGCGCCTTATCTCACCCACGGAAGTAGGGTTGGGCCAATTCCTAATTGCCTCGATTTTCTTGTTGTCGACTTCAATACCATTGGAAGAGATCACAAATCCCAAGAAAATAAGCTTGTTGGTGCAAAAAATGCATTTGGAAAAATTGGTAAAAAGTTTTGCTTTGCGAAGAGCCAACAATACTTGTGAAACATGATCAAGACGATCTTCGAAAGACTTGCTATAAATGAGGATGTCGTCACAGTAAACCACAACAAATTTTCCAATAAGAGGACGTAAGAGTTCGTTCATGAGTCGCATAAATGTTTAAGGAGCATTGGAAAGACCAAAAGGCATGACAAGCCATTCATACAAGCCAAGTTTTGTTTTAAAAGCCATTTTCCATTCATCTCCTATGTTCATACGTATTTGGTGGTATCCACTTTTAAGATCAATTTTGGAAAAGATGGTAGCACCACTCAATTCATCAAGCATGTCATCTAGCCTAGGAATGGGATGTCTATATCGAATTGTGATAGCATTGATAGGGCGGCAATCCATGCACATACGTGACGTAGCATCTTGTTTTGGAACAAGTATAATGGGCACGGCACAAGGGCTAAGAGATTCGCGGATAAAACCTTTGTCGAGTAGTTCTTGAATTTGGCGCTCAATCTCCTTAGTCTCTTCGGCATTGATGCGGTAGGGAGCCCGGTTGGGAAGGGGCGCACCTGGAATGAGGTCAATGCGGTGCTCGATTCCTCGTAGAGGAGGGAGGCCCGAAGGGAGTTCATCGGGAAACACATCTTCAAATTCCTGCAACAAAGGCAACAGAGATGGAGGAAAATTTGTGATGTCGTTATTTTCAAGTGCTTCTCCTTTGCACACAAGGATAAAGTGGAGAATGGTTGGGTCATCTCGTAGCTCTCGCATCTCTCTTTTGGTGGCAAGTAAGGCAAGGCCTTTGGGAGCACTCGAAATTTTTCCACTCATATTTGGCTTGTGGCTCTCACTCTCTTTTAGGTGGATCACTCTCTCACCACTCATCTCACGAGACTTGAGCTCTGCTTGTTTACGTGCAAGTGTCTTGGCGTTGTCGGCGATCACTTGGCTAGGAGACATGGGACGAAGAACAAACGTCTTGTTATTCCACTTGAAACTATAGTGATTGTGTAACATCCACCTTTTTGTAATAAAGTGGTTGTGTGTTTGTGTTTGTGATCATGTCATGTCAAGCATGCATTTTTGAACCCCTGGTTGGTTTTAAAACAAGTGCATTAAAATTTAATACCGGAGTTTATCAAAATCACTTAAAAGTGCCAATTTAATTTGATGGTTTTAAATGGTGCAATTTTTTGTCAAACAAAAATATGTTGAGTTTGCCTATGTAACAAGGATCTCAAAAATGATTTTTGTCAAATTTTACTAATTGTAGAAAAGCCTTTAAATCTGTTTTAGTGTGCTGTTTTAAAAAGCAGCAAGGACCTCTTCACAGTTTCTGTCGTTCCATGGGGGTTTTCAGAAAGTTCGTTTTATCCTCTTCCTCCTCGAGCCAGTAGGCCGGAAGCACCCCGACGTCGCCTCCTCTCCACCTCCTGCTTGCCCTCTGCTAGGATAAGGTCGAGGAGAAAGCCACGTCCCCTCCTCTATCCCCTTCTCGCATCAGAGCTCTCTCTCTCTCTGTATCTCTGAGCGCACAGGAAAGGCCACGCCAGACCAAACCCTACCGCCGGTAGCACGGCATCCCCCGCGCCCTTCCGAGAAGCTCCCCGTCTCCGCCACATCCGCCTCCCCCACCTCGAGCTCGCGTGGCCCCGAGGAGCCCCGGGAGCGCCCCAATTTCCCTGCCGGAATCCGCCACGGCCGCCGCCGTCCTCCTCTCGGCGCCTGCGATTCCCACCGTCCGTCGCATCTCCGTCGACTCCTTCATGCTCACGGTGAGCCACTGCACCCTCCGGTGACCTCCCCTTTCCCCCTCCCCCTCTGTAGCTTGTCGCCGCCGGTGCCCGCGGTCCGCCGCCGCCGCCCGAGCTCGCCGGCGAGCTCTCCGGCGACCAATCGGTCAGCCGCGAGCATCCCCGGACTCCCCATGATCTCCTCAACCTCGTGGGCTAGTTTGATTCGGAAATACCGCGCCAAATCGATCAATTGCATAGCTTATGTGCCAATTTGGCCACGGGTGACGTCACCACGACGTCATGCATGCGTCATAAGGCAGTTTTCCTGTTATTTTCTATTAAATGAAAATGGTTCTGAAACGTGGACCCCACCTAGGTTTAAATTACAGAAAATTAATTAAATTTGTAAATGCAATATCTTCTGTTTGGCTAATCAGAAAAATGTGTTCAATATATCATTTTGTTCAGAAAAATTTAATCTACATGTTTATGTCATTTGCACACATTTTTGACAAAGTTGAATTTTGAGCATTATTTAAATCATTTAAAATAAAGAAAATAAGTTTTTATTCAAGAAAATTAGAAAATTACAAGTTATATGTCAAAATGCTTATAATGACAAATGCAACCTAGTTATGGTGTTCTCAACCCTATTTGAGCACTCTAACTTGTGGCACCTCTAGGTTTTGCCCGAATCGGCCTCCGAGTTCCACTTCGGGACTAATTTCACTAAAACTGTTTTCTTAACATATGAACCCTAGAAACCCATGAAACATGTTTAGGGCTTATCTTTAATGCATTCAAATGTTCATGCATACATATTGAGCATTGCATCGATGCCTGTTTTGAGTGTTGTTCTCCCTCTTTCCGGTGTTTGCTCTTATCGGTAGACCTCGAATCCGGAGAGAATTTCGACACCCCTGTTGCCGGATACTTGGTATAAACAACCAAGTCAAGCACTTTTTCCTGAAGCTTTCTTCTGGTTTTCTTAAAGCAAGGCAAGCATAACCTCTTATCTGCCCATATATGTTTTTGAAATGTTTTCCTTCTCGTACGATGCATGCTTTACAAAGTATCTTGAGTCAATAGATAGAGTTATCCTATTTATTTACATAACCCAGATATCATGATCCAATGCTCCTAGCAGACATAGGATTTGTTTGTGTGTATCGCCAGAGCTTCAAATATGCCATGCTTAGTCATACATGTCTGTTGATCTCTGCTCCATCCGGTTGATGAATCAAAGTTACGAAATGAATCTAGTATGACAGGATGACGTGGTAAGGTTTGAGATGTGTGTTTAATATGATTAAAGGCTTGGATGAGTTGCCACATGGGATGTGGTGATTTGCCTCGTTCATGCCCCTAGGAGCGAGTTCTCGCCTTTGAAGCCAAGACTGATCGTGCAACCACACGGGGATTGGATTCCCCTCGGTTTCAACTTGTCTAGTTTGTTCCATGAGTTGCTTAGTTCGGGCGTTCCATTTGGATTTGCTGGGGATATCAAAACATTTTCAAAACTAGGACGTGGTGGTGTATCGGCGCTCTGCGGGTAGGTAACCGTCGAGCATTGCGCACAACGATAGAGACCCGGCAGGAGATGGCCACTCCCTATTGGCGGTCCATCTCTACTCGGAGCGACTCATGGAATAGGCGAAGCAAGGGAAAGATCATGGTCAGCCACCCTCTGCCGGCACATCGTCGGAATTGTGCCAATAGCTTGGCATTAAGAGTCGGTTGATACGTGTGGGTAAAGTTGTACACCCCTGCAGGGTTTAATCTTTTCGAAAAGCCGTGTCCGCGGTTAAGGACAACTTGGTGACGGATCTTGAGATCATAGATAACTTGAACCGGACGTAAAAGATGTTGGCAATGAATGTTTAGTTTCATAAGGTGGTTCCAGTTATCTTGTGTTGGAGATGATGCTTCGAAGGTTTTGAATACATTACCGAGGAAAAGGCGTTCTTTTAAAAGATTTGTCAAAACCTTCTCTATCTCCCTCTATTCGAAACAAAGTTGGCTTTACGCAGAACAACCTTCATAAACCCTTTATGAAAGAGCAGATATATAATAGGTTAACTAAGTCTTGTTGAGTACCTCCAGTACTCATGTTTGCTTCAACTTGGTTCAGGTGGAGTTCCATATCTTTGGTGGTGTTTCAACGTGGACATCGACGGATAGTTTGGGGTTTCCCAGGTGGCAGCCTGGAATCTATGGGCTGGGACGTCGCCTTATGTTGCGGCCTCTTAGGCCTTTTTGGTTCTTGTTGATTAGCAACATAATTTGCCTTCCGTTGTCTGATGTAATGTTGGGTCATGTGACCTCTGTTTGTAAGCAATACTCTAGTATTACTTGCTTAATAAAGCTTCATGTCTAGAGTGCTGCTTTGATCGATTGTTGGTTTCGAGCCCGTTGTTATACAGTTTTGGTTATGCCTGCATAGTTGTCGCAGTCAAGGGGTTGTGGAGCCGATGATCCATGTCCGAGCCCGCCTGCCGATGTGATTCAGCCTTGGGCGAGGTAACCCCAGTAACCCTCGATTGTTGTTGCACTTTCTGGACACATAGCAGCTCTGTATAACTTTGGTCCCGTTCCTTCACTTTCATCCGACTCGTGGGCGCTTGGATATACATATTTGGTTATGACTAGCATGGACACAAGGAGTAGTAGACCGGGGATCCGGACTACGTGCCGATGAATCCGGTCTGCCTGCCGTTGTTTGTTGCGGCCGGGGCTGGTAACCCTGGAGCCCTTGTGAGTCTATTGCTAGGAGCACATGACAGTTTGTATATCTCTGGGTCCGGGGTCTGACAGATTGGTACGCCCATAATGAATAGCACTCTTGTCGTATTGCCAAGGTCGATCAAGAAGAAGATGACACACGGTCATAGGCACAATGTCACGCTCCACCGTGTCTTCATATGGACCAATTTTGAATTGCACGGACACCGTATGTTGAATCTTGAAGGTGCCGGAGTCACTGAGCCATTGGACATGGTATGGATGCGGATGTTGCTTGAAGGGCAATTGTAGTTTGTCGCAAAGCTCTTTGCTAGCCAAGTTGTGGCAACTTCCACCATCGATGATAACCCTGATTGATTTGCCATTGATACCGGCTCTAGTTTGAAAGAGATTGCAACATTGATCATGCTCATCTTGATGAGAAGTAGTAAGGACTCTTGTCATCACTAGCGATGGATTATTGTCCTCATCGCAATAGACACTTTCTTCATCTTCATTTGGGACATCCAAGGAATTAAGGGCAACTTGATGCATAGCATAGTATTCTCCTTCACTCATGGAGTCACGGTCACCATCTTGGTTGACAATCATTATCATCTTGTTCGAGCACTCGAAGGATTTGTGTCCACTACAACCACACTTGAAGCAAGTGATAGTACTTGACTTGACTTGACTTGAGGAGTATGTGAAGAACAGGTGGTAGGCACTTGTTTCTTGAATGGTTGAGGAGACTTGTTGGTAGCACTAGAGGCTCGGGGGGATCTCTTGTTGTTGGTTGGAGTAGGAACTTGTGTCATTGGAAATAAATAGGAAGGTCTTGAGTTGAAGAAAGCCTATTGCTTGTTGTACTTGAGATCTTCCGCAATTTGGCGTTCGGCCTTGAGAGCTTGGTGGACAAGGGCCACAATATTGTCATATGGTTGATACTCGACGATCTTCCTTATAGGATAGTTGAGTCCATTGAGGAAGCGGGCCATTGTTTGTTCCTGAGATTCCATCACATGAGCTCGTATCAAAGAGGTCTCCATTTCCTTGTAGTACTCATCAACGGACTTCAAACCTTGACGAAGTTCTTGGAGTTTCTTGAAGAGGTCACGTGTAACATCCCAAGTATGAAAATCTCCCCCTAGAATGTTGTTTCTTGTTTCATTATTGTTTTGCATCATGTCATCATAGTCATTGCTTTTTGTTTGCAATTGTTTTGCATTTGATTTCATTTGTTTTCATCTGTTTCACTTGTTTTCCAATATGAATTTCAAACAAAAATTCAAATTCTTGTTCATACTTGTTATGTTACATGTTTCAAATAAAAACTACAAAACAAACAAATAATTTGTTCCACCAAAAATTGGAATCAAAAACCTTAAATTTTGGCTTAGGTTCATTTATTCTTTTGATACCAAAAAAAATTGCTCAATTCATTTAATTTCCAAACAACAACATAAATTAAATATTTTGGAAAACCAAAGTGTGTACTTGTTGCTATTACAATAATTAATCAATAAAAAAAATTGTCCCAAAAATTTGCTAAACCCTAACACCATCTGTTTTCTCTCCTTTTCCAAATCTGCAAAAAAAAACAATAAACAGAAAAAGATAAAAGCAAAAGAGAAAGGGGGAAAGGGCAGTCAGCCCATTTGGGCCAGCCCAACTTCCAAAGGCCTCGTACCCCCTCGGTTGTCTCCTACCTCCTGTACGGCAGGCAGATGCCATTGCCCACGTCGACAGGTGCATGATCAGACGGTCCCGAGCTCAACCCCTCCTCCTATAACCTGCCCTCGAGCACCTTCTCCTCGGTGCCCTAACCCTCCACCTTTCTCCTCTCGCCGCCACCTTTCTCTTTCCCTCTCTCTGCACGCTGCTTCCCCTCTCGCTGTTCTCTGTACCTCACCGAAGCCTTCCTCCACCGTCGCCTTCCTCTCTGGATTGCCGCCGCCACGGTGCCCTCCCGGCCGTGTTAGGGCCGGGAACGGAACCGCCACACTGCCCTCTACCGCTACGTACCCGCCGTTTCCCCCGAGGTTCACCGGAGCACCGCCCGTCGCCACCGACCGACTCCCTCTGTTCGTCATCGAGGTGAGCTCACCTCCCTCGTTCCCTCTCCTCTCTGCCTCTCGTGGCCTCACGCAGCAGCACTGACCACCGCCGCGAACATGAGCACACGCGCGGACAGCGCCGTCGCGTCCGGTTGCCGCCGGCGACCCCCCCCCCCCCCTCGATCGATCGTTTGCTGCTGTCGCTGGCAGGTTCAGTTTTCGTCAGGCAAAAATACCTGACGGGAAACACATGTTAACCTCCCTCGCGACTGCTAGCTGTCACGAACTCGAGCACAGCCCAACTGGCACAGCCCTTGCGCGCGCGCCCCCCCATCGTGGGTTCGAGCCCCGCGGGAGGCGATTTTCGCCTCCCAATTCTTTTCCCTCACGCGCACCCGCGCTGGGCCCGCGCGTCAGCGACCCTGCAGGCCACGTAGATCCCCAGCCTTGCCACCTAGGCGCCACAGTGGCGCTGGCCCCACTGGCAGTGGCCTGTGTAGGTCACTGCGCGGTGCCTTTAACTTTTCTGCCCTTTTTATTTTCATTATCAGTCCAATTTATTTCAGATTAGTCCCTAAACTCAAAACTCACATAACTTTTATTTCACAAACCCAAATAATAAAAATAAAATATGTACACCGCACCAAATTTAATTATCTATCTATTTATAACATTTGTTTTATGTTTTGAATAATTCAAATGCATCCAAATTTCAAATTCAAACAATTCATTTGAAATTTGATAAAATCCATAACTAAATCATAATTAATTCAAATAACACAAATAAAATATGTTTTCCATGCCATTTTAAACCACCTAACCAAATATAAATTTTGTTTCATGATTTGAATAATTAAAATTGCCTAAATAATTTAAACCTTGTTTAATTCATTTAAAATTGCTAAATTCATAACTTGCTCAAATTAAATTATTTTTGAACATATAAAATATGTTTTCAAACCAGAAAAACATAATCTTTTCAAATATGAATTTGATTTAATGTTTTGAACAAATAAAATTCAAATAATATTCATACTTAATTTAATTCCAATTAAATCTTGTTTAAACTTGTTTAATTCCTAAGTAATTCATTCTAATTCCTTTTTCAATAATTGAAACATGTATTCCACCTAAAATTTTGTGTATTTTCCAAATATGAATTTCGTTATCTATTTTGAACAATTAAAATTGGTGAAAACAACAAATGCTTGTGTAACACCTTTAAGGAACCAAAATTCCATAACGTAATAAATAAATTTCCAAAATTGGTAAACCTTATTTCCAATTGATTCTATTGTTGTTATTTTTCTGTTTTCCTCATCCATGCATCATACTAATCCACTTTCACCTGTTGATTAGTTGTAAAACAATTATTTCAACCTTAATTCATGGGCTTTCCATATGCAATCCAAATTGCATGTGGGTCCATTTAATCATGTTATGTTACCATGAAAACTAGTTTATTTTTGATGCATAAATTAAATGGTCATGCATCATCCCATGTTTGTGCATTATGCCATGTTATTGATTGTTTGTCTCCTTGCGTTGTTTGTTTGCTTCTTCTCGAATAGACGACGACGTTGAGATAGACGAGGTTTACGATACTACTTCAGAGGATTTAGCTCAGTACCAGGCTACTGAGTTTGCAGGCAAGTATTCACTCACATGAACCATCGTGTTCCTTTCAACATTGGATACCGATACTTTCCGTTGTCTATTCTGCTAGCCTATGTATCGTTGCTTGTTCTCCGAACCTATCACATGAATCCCTTAACCCTGATATTGCCTCACCTCCACTCCTATAACCCCGTTGTTTGAGCCCGTGTCTTACTAGCATGCTTAGGGTTGTTTCTGCTTGAGTCTGTTGTCAGTTACCTTTCTGTTATCATATCTTATTTATGTTCTATGGGCTCGATGTTTAAACAACAACCTGTTAATGTTATGGGTAATAATAATTTGATGATAAGGCACCGGCAGGAGGCCCGGCGTGGTTTTGAGGCCTGCTAGTGTCGACCCTAATTAGGAAAAGGGTCTTGTCTACTGATCCATGATGAGCGTGCTCACCGCATCCGGGTGGTGGTATGGCACCCCCCTCGACTTTGATCTGATCCGCAGTTTGTCCGAAGATCCACACTTAGTTCGGGTGTTCCATTTGGCTCATACGCATGAATGGGTCGCTCCCATGGTTACTGTTGATAATGATGACGCACACATATAGGGCGAGGCCTGTATTGCCGGGGTGTTGCGTCCTGCGGGAGTTTTGCACACTTGCGCTGAGTATTCGGCTGCGTGGCTGGGACCTTATAGCTCCGTGGCTCCTAGGACAGGCTGTATAGATGGTTCGAGTCGTGTCAAGCCAACCTGAGTTTTAGTTGGTGGCTTGAGTGTGTACGGGTACTAGAGCACACCCTGCAGGGATGAATCTTCTCGAGAAGCCGTGTTGTCCGCGGTTATGTGACGACTTGGTGAAAGTACTGGCTAACAAGTACTCAGACAACTTACACCTAACTATAATAACTTGACTAGTAATAGGTTTATAGACACAATAACCTGAACCATCATTAATTCAACTGTGTGAGTTATCCTCGGGTTGCTTCTTCGGATAAGGGGCGAGATCCAGGATGGGTTTGTTTGGAGTTAGTTGTAGTTGGTTACGATACGCTATCTTATCACCTTTCGGATAGCCGGAAGTTGTAGTATGTTTCTGTAGTTGGTTAGAGCAGCCTGCTGCCGCATCTTTTATATCACCCTTTCTTCCGTTGAACCCAAAGCATCTGTGCTTGGTGTTGACGGGTTACACTTTGGTGAACTGTGAGTCTTGCTTGCCAGTACGTTTATGTACTGACCCCTTTGGGGCTGTGGTTTCCGCAGACTACGTTTCCGAGGATCCCCATGGTGGCTACTACGTGGAGTTCGACGAGGCTGCTGACGAGTAGATAGCGGACCCGGGCAGGATCCGAGACGTCGTGGATGGGCTCCGTCTTTTCGTTTCCGGCTTCTTAAAGCCTATTTGGATTTGTCTGTACTCAGACCTGTTGAATGCTTCCGCTGTGATGTAATGATGTTATGTTGGGACATGTGTCCTCTGGATGATTGTATTTGCTATCTCTGCTCTAGTGAGAGCTATTTGCAACTTATTTCCATCTTTTGTGTCTTAGAGATATGTGGTGCTATCATTTTGTTAAACGCCGTTGACGTACCATGTGTGTATGCTATGAAGTACGTCAATGGTAGTATCCCGATTTCTATGGGATGGTTTACGTAGACGATGAACAGTAGGGGTTGGTTGTCACACATACGTGTGTTGGCCTACTCGTAAGAGATGCGGGTGCCGGTAAGCCCCGTAATCCAATCAACTACTGTTCAACGGAACTGCGAGTATCCTCTAGAAGTCCGGGTGCGACAAATGGTATCAGAGCCTGTCTGCCGGTAGGATCCCTTTTACTGGTCGCAGTTGAGTCTAGAAACTATTTTGTAGCTATATAGGAAAGATGGAACGTGAGAGTAGGAATTCTGCCATTTTATTTCTTTCCCCACCCACCCTCCCTTTTCTGGTAAGGAAGTGCAACGTTGTTTTCTCTTCTCATCTAAACTTTCAAGTTAGGTTTTCACGTATCCTGGTTTCTCTAGGATAGTTATATCTACTAGTCCATAGGAATGGAGGTGGTTGTGACATGATTTATCTTGTTGCCTACTCACGATTGAGAACGGAGGCGTGTAAGCCCCGGAAGCAGATCCTCTATTCCTTAAGCAGTAGATATTGATCCTTTAGAAGCCCGGATGGGTTTTCTCCGTAGTACCTCAGGTGTTTGTGGTCTCCTGTTTCCCAGTTGTTGCTTCGATGTCGTCTTTCACAAATCTTTCTCTTCCGTTGTAACAACTTATCTGTTGATCCGTTGTTAACCTCCATCTTTGTTCTATGCTGTCGACTTATCGTCTGAAGTAATCCTTTTAAGCACTTATATTGGATTTTGTTACCCGGTTAGTGTGTTAATCTTGGTATCCTCTTCAGGATGGAAAGTGGTGACGAAGAACCCACACTGCCACCTGAGATGGGGAAAGTGCTGTCTCAGATGACACAAGTTATAAGGCAGATGCAGCAGAACCAAGATCTTGGGAGTAATGGCAACACCCGGGTGTCTATTCGGGAGTTCCTTGAGCTCAATCCGCGCACGTTTGATACCTCCTCCGAGCCATTGGATGCTGATGACTGGCTCCGTGAAATGAACCGTACTCTTATGGTAGCTCATGTGGCTGACGAGGACCGTGTTCCTTACGTGACCTACCTTCTCCGTGGACAATCCATGTCTTGGTGGGAGAATTTCCAAGAAATGAGATCTCCTAGTGTGGCAATCACATGGGAGGATTTCAAGCAAGCCTTCGTGCGCCATCACATTCCCGATGGGCTCATGGAGAGAATGCGTGAGGAATTCTATTCTTTCACACAAGGCAATCTGGACGTTCTCGAATACCAAAGAGAGTTCAATCGTCTGGCTCGCTACGCCGGAGATGAAATCTCCACGGAAGCGAGAAAGATGGCAAAGTTCCGCAGGGGTCTCAACCCGGAACTCAAGTATGCTCTCACCAACGTCAAGGCCAAGAATTTTGAGGACCTCATCAACATCGCTCTAAACGAAGAGCATGGGCGCAAGTTGGTTGAGGAATCTCGTAAGCACTCTCGTGAACAGGCTAATCTCTCAAAAGGCTATCATGCCTCCACAAAACGAAGAGTTGGGTTCCATATACCACTCCAACACCGGCCATCTGCTTGCCAAGCCCGGCAGGATTTCTTGCCCTCCCACCCACCCCAGAGGTATCTTCAGGAGGTGCTCCATCTCAAGCCAAGTCCAACAGATCCCTCGTTCTGCTAGTACATGCTTCAAGTGCCGGTCTACCAGGACACTACTCTTAACAAGTGCCCGCAGAACAAGCTACCATCAACTGCCTCATCTCTAATGTCAATCATGTGATGGTACACACTTCTTTGCCCAGGCCCGCAACAGGAACAAGTCCTGTCTTGAGACACTGTGAGGGTGAACCATGTCAAGGCCAGGGAGCAGAAGAATCTCCAGAGGTTGTAATGGGAACACTTCTTGGTGAACTCGTTCGTGGTAAAGTCTTGTTCGATTCTGGTGCTTCACACTCTTTCATATCTCAATGCTTTGCAAACACCAGTAAAATCAACTTCGAACAGTTGTCTATCCCTCTCCTAGTGAAATCACCGGGATCTAGCTGGCAAAGCAATAAAGTTAGCCAGAACATCGAAATCACAATTGGAAACCTTCCATTCCAGGCATCTCTGATAGCTCTCCACTCTTCAGATATTGATGTCATTCTTGGGATGGATTGGCTGGTAGCCAACAAAGCAGTCATTGATTGTCCTGCTAAGTCTGTCAAAATCACACACCCTTCTGGCCAGATAGTCTACTTCCATGCTGAAAATCCAGTTGTTCAACTCTACACTCTCAATGCAAATCCTCTACCATCTATTGAAACTATTCCGGTGGTTTGTGAATTCCCCGATGTCTTTCCAGAAGAGTTGCCAGGAATGCCTCCTGACAGAGCTGTTGAGTTCGTCATCGAACTTGAACCAGGGACTGCTCCAATCTCTAAGCATCCATACAAGATAGCTCCTCCTGAACTAAAGTTGTTGAAGGAGCAAATCGATATGTACATGGAGAAAGGTTACATTCAACCTAGTTCCTCGGCTTGGGGTTGCCCAACTCTGTTCGTTGCGAAGAAGGATCAAACAAAGAGACTCGTTGTTGACTATCGTCCTCTTAACGAGAAAACCATCAAAAACAAGTATCCAATTCCTCGTATCGATGATCTTTTTGATCAACTTGCTGGAGCCTCAATATTCTCCAAGCTGTACTTGAGAATGGGTTACCATCAAATAAAGATCAGAAAGGAAGATATTCCAAAGACAGCTTTCACCACTCGCTACGGTCTATATGAATACACCGTCATGTCCTTTGGTCTCACCAATGCACCGGCGACCTTCTCTCGACTCATGAATTCTGTCTTCCATGAATACCTCGACAAGTTCGTTGTGGTATATCTTGATGATATTCTTGTCTACTCAAAATCCGAGGAAGAGCATGGAGAACATCTTCGTCTCACTCTCATGAAGCTTCGCGAGCATCGTATATATGCCAAGTTCTCCAAATGTGAGTTCTGGATTCCAGAAGTTGCTTACCTTGGTCATGTCATCTCTGCCAAGGGCATAGCCATTGACCCAGAAAAGGTTAAGGCAATTGTTGATTGGAAACCTCCTAAGACGGTGAAGCAAGTCAGAAGTTTTCTTGGCTTGGCTAGCTATTGTCGTCGCTTCGTCCAAAACTTCTCCAAGATTGCCAAACCTCTCACTGACCTCACAAAGAAGGACAAGAAGTTCGTCTGGTCTCCACAATTTGATGAAAGTTTCAACCTCCTCAAGACTAAACTCAGTTCTACACCAGTTCTGGTTGGCCCAGATACTACCAAACCCTTCCAGATATTCTGTGATGCTTCTCTCCAAGGTCTAGGTGCAGTTCTTATGCAAGAACGTCAAGTTGTGGCTTATGCTTCACGTCAGTTGAATGCACATGAGCTCAATTATCCCACACATGACCTTGAACTTGCAGCAATTGTGTTTGCCCTCAAGAAATGGAGACAATACTTGTTGGGTAATCGCACTGAAATCTTTTCCGATCATAAGAGTCTGAAATACATCTTCACTCAGCCAGATCTAAACCTCAGGCAAAGGAGATGGATTGAAAAGATCAAAGACTTCGATCTTACCATTTCCTACACTCCAGGCAAGGCTAATGTTATGGCCGATGCTCTCAGTCGCAAGTCGTATTGCAATAATCTCATGATCATGGAAAGCCAACCTCCTCTTCATGAAGAATTCCAGAAGCTGAACCTTGGTCTTGTTCCTCAAGGTTATCTTACAAACTTGACAGCTAGTCCAACTCTCGAGGACAAGATTCGTTCTGAACAACTTCGTGATGCTGAGATCAAGAAGATCGCAAATAACATCAAAGCAGGCAATGTGAAGTATGAGTGCTTCTCAATTGATGACAAGGGAACTGTGTTCTTCAAAGGACGCATTGCAGTTCCTCAAATTCAAAGTCTCAAAGATGTTATTCTCAAGGAGGCTCATGAAACTCCTCTTTCCATACACCCTGGAAGTACAAAGATGTACCAGGATCTCAAAACACTGTATTGGTGGTCTGGCATGAAACGTGAAATTGCTCAATACGTTTCTGAATGCGATGTTTGTCAACGTGTTAAGGCAGTTCATCAGAAAACAGCCGGTCTTCTACAACCTCTGAAAATCCCTGAGTGGAAGTGGGACATGATTGAAATGGATTTCGTCACTGGTTTTCCAAAGTCCAAGAAGGGCAACGATGCAATCTTCGTTGTCATTGATCGTCTCACTAAGGTAGCTCACTTCTTTGCTGTCAAAGAAACAATCTCAGCTAGCCAGTTAGGAGAGCTCTACATAACAAAGATTGTTCCTCTTCATGGTGTTCCATTGGAAATAAGCTCAGACCGTGGAAGCATATTCACTTCTCATTTCTGGAAAAGTTTTCAAGAAGCATTGGGCACCAAACTTCTGTTCAGCACAGCTTACCATCCTCAGTCTCAAGGGCAAGTCGAAAGAGTCAATCAGATTCTCGAGGATATGCTCAGAGCATGTGGTCTCTCCTTTGGCATGAAATGGGAGGAATGTCTTCCATATGCTGAATTCTCCTACAACAACAGCTTCCAGGCAAGCCTAGGCATGGCACCATTTGAAGATCTCTATGGCCGCAGATGCAGAAGTCCAATCAATTGGTCTGGAGCCGGTGAACGTTCACTCTTAGGCCCTGACATTGTTAAGGAAGCCGAAGATAAAGTTCGAATCATTCGTGACAATCTCAAGATTGCTCAGTCTCGTCAGAAAAGCTACTATGACAGCAAGCACAGGGATATGGTCTATGCACCTGGTGACAAAGCATATCTCCGTGTAACTCCCCTCGGAGGCACTCATCGTTTTGGTGTGAAAGGAAAGCTTGCACCAAGATACATTGGTCCTTTCAACATTCTCTCAAGGCGTGCGGAAAATGCCTATCGTCTTGAACTTCCAGAAAAACTATCCAAGGTGCACGATGTGTTTCACGTGTCACAGCTCAAGAGGTGTTTCAAAGATCCAGATCGTGCAGTTGATCATGATTCCATTGAATTGCAAGAAGATCTCTCTTATGAGGAGCACCCTGTTCGAATTCTCGATGAGACCGAGCGTAAGACTCGCAACAAGAGCACCAAGTTCTTAAAAGTGAAGTGGTCTCATCATTCCGATAAAGAGGCAACGTGGGAGACCGAAGAGGATCTTCGCAAGAAGTATCTGGACCTTTTCTCTTCTCAGTAGGAATCTCGGGGCGCGATTCCTTCAAGGGGGGGCGTTTTGTAACATCCCAAGTATGAAAATCTCCCCCTAGAATGTTGTTTCTTGTTTCATTATTGTTTTGCATCATGTCATCATAGTCATTGCTTTTTGTTTGCAATTGTTTTGCATTTGATTTCATTTGTTTTCATCTGTTTCACTTGTTTTCCAATATGAATTTCAAACAAAAATTCAAATTCTTGTTCATACTTGTTATGTTACATGTTTCAAATAAAAACTACAAAACAAACAAATAATTTGTTCCACCAAAAATTGGAATCAAAAACCTTAAATTTTGGCTTAGGTTCATTTATTCTTTTGATACCAAAAAAAAATTGCTCAATTCATTTAATTTCCAAACAACAACATAAATTAAATATTTTGGAAAACCAAAGTGTGTACTTGTTGCTATTATAATACTTAATCAATAAAAAAAAATTGTCCCAAAAATTTGCTAAACCCTAACACCATCTGTTTTCTCTCCTTTTCCAAATCTGCAAAAAAAAAACAATAAACAGAAAAAGATAAAAGCAAAAGAGAAAGGGGGAAAGGGCAGTCAGCCCATTTGGGCCAGCCCAACTTCCAAAGGCCTGGTACCCCCTCGGTTGTCTCCTACCTCCTGTACGGCAGGCAGATGCCATTGCCCACGTCGACAGGTGCAGGATCAGACGGTCCCGAGCTCAACCCCTCCTCCTATAACCTGCCCTCGAGCACCTCCTCCTCGGTGCCCTAACCCTCCACCTTTCTCCTCTCGCCGCCACCTTTCTATTTCCCTCTCTCTGCACGCTGCTTCCCTTCTCGCTGTTCTCTGTACCTCACCGAAGCCTTCCTCCACCGTCGCCTTCCTCTCCGGATTGCCGCCGCCACGGTGCCCTCCCGGCCGTGTTAGGGCCGGGAACGGAACCGCCACACTGCCCTCTACCGCTACGTACCCGCCGTTTCCCCCGAGGTTCACCGGAGCGCCGCCGCCGTCCCCGTGCTCGCCGCCCGGCGCCACCGACCGACTCCCTCTGTTCGTCATCGAGGTGAGCTCACCTCCCTCGTTCCCTCTCCTCTCTGCCCCTCGTGGCCTCACGCAGCAGCACCGACCACCGCCGCGAACATGAGCACACGCGCGGACAGCGCCGCCACATGCGGTTGCCGCCGGCGACCCCTCCCCCCCCCCTCGATCGATCGTTTGCTGCTGTCGCTGGCAGGTTCAGTTTTCGTCAGGCAAAAATACCTGACGGGAAACACATGTTAACCTCCCTCGCGACTGCTAGCTGTCACGAACTCGAGCACAGCCCAACTGGCACAGCCCTTGCGCGCGCCCCCCATCGCGGGTTCGAGCCCCGCGGGAGGCGATTTTCGCCTCCCAATTCTTTTCCCTCACGCGCACCCGCGCTGGGCCCGCGCGTCAGCGACCCTGTAGGCCACGTAGATCCCCAGCCTTGCCACCTAGGCACCACAGTGGCGCTGGCCCCACTGGCAGTGGCCTGTGTAGGTCACTGCGCGGTGCCTTTAACTTTTCTGCCCTTTTTATTTTCATTATCAGTCCAATTTATTTCAGATTAGTCCCTAAACTCAAAACTCACATAACTTTTATTTCACAAACCCAAATAATAAAAATAAAATATGTACACCGCACCAAATTTAATTATCTATCTATTTATAACATATGTTTTCTGTTTTGAATAATTCAAATGCATCCAAATTTCAAATTCAAACAATTCATTTGAAATTTGATAAAATCCATAACTAAATCATACTTAATTCAAATAACACAAATAAAATATGTTTCCCATGCCATTTTAAACCACCTAACCAAATATAAATTTTGTTTCATGATTTGAATAATTAAAATTGCCTAAATAATTTAAACCTTGTTTAATTTATTTAAAATTGCTAAATTCATAACTTGCTCAAATTAAATTATTTTTGAACATATAAAATATGTTTTCAAACCAGAAAAACATAATCTTTTCAAATATGAATTTGATTTAATGTTTTGAACAAATAAAATTCAAATAATATGCATACTTAATTTAATTCCAATTAAATCTTGTTTAAACTTGTTTAATTCCTAAGTAATTCATTCTAATTCCTTTTTCAATAATTGAAACATGTATTCCACCTAAAATTTTGTGTATTTTCCAAATATGAATTTCGTTATCTATTTTGAACAATTAAAATTGGTGAAAACAACAAATGCTTGTGTAACACCTTTAAGGAACCAAAATTCCATAACTTAATAAATAAATTTCCAAAATTGGTAAACCTTATTTCCAATTGATTCTATTGTTGTTATTTTTCTGTTTTCCTCATCCATGCATCATACTAATCCACTTTCACCTGTTGATTAGTTGTAAAACAATTATTTCAACCTTAATTCATGGGCTTTCCATATGCAATCCAAATTGCATGTGGGTCCATTTAATCATGTTATGTTACCATGACAACTAGTTTATTTTTGATACATAAATTAAATGGTCATGCATCATCCCATGTTTGTGCATTATGCCATGTTATTGATTGTTTGTCTCCTTGCGTTGTTTGTTTGCTTCTTCTCGAATAGACGACGACGTTGAGACAGACGAGGTTTACGATACTACTTCAGAGGATTTAGCTCAGTACCAGGCTACTGAGTTTGCAGGCAAGTATTCACTCACATGAACCATCGTGTTCCTTTCAACATTGGATACCGATACTTTCCGTTGTCTATTCTGCTAGCCTATGTATCGTTGCTTGTTCTCCGAACCTATCACATGAATCCCTTAACCCTGATATTGCCTCACCTCCACTCCTATAACCCCGTTGTTTGAGCCCGTGTCTTACTAGCATGCTTAGGGTTGTTTCTGCTTGAGTCTGTTGTCAGTTACCTTTCTATTATCATATCTTATTTATGTTCTATGGGCTCGATGTTTAAACAACAACATGTTAATGTTATGGGTGATAATAATTTGATGATAAGGCACCGGCAGGAGGCCCGGCGTGGTTTTGAGGCCTGCTATTTGAACGGACAACGACGTCGCCTAGGGGGGGTGAATAGGCGATTAAAACTTTTCCGGTTAATGCTTGCTAAATGCGGAAATAAACTAGGTGTTTAAATTAACAAGCATACAACCTAAATATTCTATGGTCAACTAGATGAACCAACAACTTATGCTAAGAAGGACAAGTAACAAGGTGATAGCAAGATATATAACTTCAAGCTCGAAGGCTATCACAATGTAAATTGCATAAGTAAAAAGCTCGGGTATAGAAATAACCGAGGCACACGGAGACGAAGATGTATTCCCGAGTTCCTCCCACAAAGGGGAGTACGTCTCGTTGGAGGGGTGTGAGCTCACCACGAAGGCCTACTCAACGCCACAAAGGCCTCACCCTATTCTCCCATGAACTTCCGCCACAAAGGCCTAGTTCACCTTTCAATATTGGCAACCTACAAATCCGAGGCACGCATCCACAACTTAATTGGAGGCTCTCGGTGTCACCACAATCTTGGGGCACACATCCCCAACTCAATTGGAGGCTCCCAAGAACACCACAAGTCGTCTAGGGTCCAAGACCCAAGAGTAACAAGCTCACAATCTTTCACTTCCACGAATCCTCGTGGAGAGACCAAACCGATGCAACCGATGCAAATGGCAAGAGCACAAGTGCTCGAATCCTCCACTCTCAAATTCCAACAAAGCAACAAATGCTTATGGGGGAATAAGAGAGGAAGAACAATGGAGAAACACCAAGAACTCCAAGATCAAGATCTACTAGGTTTCCCTCACTAAGAAGGAGAATGGATTGGTGGAAATGTAGATCTAGATCTCCTCTAGCTTCTCCCTCAAAGATATGCAAGAATCATTGGAGGGATTGAGAGAGGAGCAAGCTTTCCAAAGTCAACAATGGTGGAGAGAAAGAGGAAAAACGGGTTGGGAAAGGCTTGGGGGCTTTGGGGAAGAAAAACCCTTAAATAGGGGCTCAAAACTAGCCGTTTTATGCCCAAAACGCGTCCAGGCCGGAATGGCCCCCCGGAATATTCCGTATGCAAACAGAGCGTTTTCCCATTATGGCCGGAATGGCCCGGAATATTCCGGATGCAAAAACTGAGACTGACAACCGATACGAGAAATGCTATAACTTTTGCATACGGACTCCGTTTTCGATGTTCTTGGGCTCGTTGAAATCGCAACGACGAGCACTACAAGAATATGCAGAGAAACATCATTGTACATGAATGGAAGATAAAACCAAATGGGTAAAGGTTTATACCTCTCAAATAGGAACACCCGGTAAAACCTCCAACACGAAAACACACATGACTTTTGCGAATGAACTCCGAATAAGGTGAAATCAAAAGGGTTGGAAAGGTAATAACAAGGACTATCCAAACAAAAAGGAATGGAGAAGTTACCACACATGGAAGGTATGGAAACATTCTAAAAACTGAACCGGATATTTTCACCACCGAAATCGCAACAAGTTTTTCTTAGCAAAACCGTTTTCGAGAAACCTTGGCTTGCCATGAAGATCATGACAAGCACTAAAACCCAAAGGAGACAAAAGCCAAATAAGAACCAAGAAAGATGATATGCAAGTATGCAAAGGTTTGAGCTCTCCACAACAATTCGATCACGTTACTCACTTGAGAGCCCCTCTTGATAGTACGACTATCTATCCTATAACCCGGTCTCCCGAAGACACGAGACCGGTAAAATAGAAAACCTATCAAGAATATACCTTTGCCTTGAGCATTCCACTTGAGCTAGATGATGGCGATCTTGACTCTCTCAAGTTGGATCTTCTTTCTTGATTGCGCTTGCTAGCACAAGCTCCGCTTGATGAAGACTTGCAAGTTGCTCCCCCATACACCATTATGGGAGAGACTAGCTCCCCCATACACCATTATGGGAGAGACCCTTTGGCAAATCTTCACAAGGCCACAATCTCCAAAAGGGTGGCAAGCATCAAGCATAGGATATCTTCTAGATGCTTCACTTGAGCTTACCACGTCAAGCTAGATGACGAACACCGCTTGACGATGACAAAGACCATGGGCTATAAGAAATCTTCCTTTTGGTTCATGCCCATGGAAAGATACCTAACCACACATAGAGATGCGACACACACATATCATGGGTTAGTTCACAAAGCTATATTGACAAATGCTTACCATACCATGAGATACTCAATCCCACTTGGTACAACTTGTAGCTTTGAGTGTTGATCGCTTGCTTGATCAACCTTGTATCTTTGCTTCTCACTTCTAAAGATGATGTCTTGAAGATGATAATGAAAGATCACCTAATCCTTTTCTTCAAGACATACTAGCAATAAGCTCAACTCAAACCAAGACCATTCTTCATATAAATCCATAAATATAACAATGGCCATCAAGGAAGCTAATAGAGTTCAACACATGAACTCCATTATTTCCTATGGACAAGATATACAAGGATAACTCAATGCAAACATTAGTCCATAAGGATTGTCATTAATTACCAAAACCACATATGGGGGAACCATGCGCTTTCAATCTCCCCCATTTTGGTAATTGATGACAATCCCTTTTTACGAGGGTTTATATGATGAATAAAGCAAACATGCTAAACAAGAGCAAGGATGCAATAGCATGGGAAGGCAAATGCTTAAGAACGAAACTAAAGCATAAACCAAATTCCCTTAAACCCTCTAAACTTCTCCCCCATTGGCATCCATTGCCGAAATGGGCAAAAAGATTAAAAGGCCAATATAGTAAGAGCTCCCCCATAGAGTATGCATTCCTCATGATATGAGTGAACTCAAGTGCATATATCCAACTATAAATAGATGGAGGGAGATCAAACTATATTGAGGATCCAAAGGTTTACAAGCAAAGTAAAATTGAAGGATACTTTCACAAAGAAGCAACCAACCACAAGGATCCAAAAAACCGATTGACCAACATCAATATTTTGATAGGATCAACCAAGTGTTCTAGAAAATCAAGAGGGAACTCCCCAAGGTACATGCACAATGTTAGATTTGAATTACTATATAGTGTGCATAACATGGAATCATCACTCCCTTCTAGATAATTTTGAACACAAACAAGAGCAAGAGACTAGATTGGAAATGAAGCAAAGCAACTTGCAAACAAACAAAAGTTGAGGAAAGAAGATCAAGAAGTGACAAATAAAGACTTACTCAACCGAAATAGATGCGTGTGACAAGGAAAAACATTTTTAGGAGACTAATAGGATGATAGAATCATCAACATAGTCTTTCAATATAAGAGGCACATAGTGCATATCATGTCTTTCCCATACACACAAACCTTCAAATGATAAAACACATAGGTCCACAAGCTTATTAAGATGCAAAAGGAATACCAAAACAAAAGCAAAGCTTGTGCCTTTTAGGAACCACCAAGGAATATAAAGCAATAAAAAGTGGTCACTAAAGAAATAGAATATCAATTAAAGATGTAACTATTATCGTGTGTATAAGTTTCTAAGTGAACAACAATCACAAAGATATATATATCCACAAAGAAATATGCACACACAAAATAGGTACAAAGGTGAAAAACATGATATCCAAGAGAGGTTCATTAATATACCAATAAGATTTTTGCTTGAATGCAAAGCACTAAGCTTAGTTTAATCTTAAGGGGATATAGATGAACACACAAAACTCATCAAAGCATCACAAATATCACAAGGGAAAAGTGATAGTTGGAATGCTTCGAGAAAGGTAACGCATATCACAAAAGATTCAAATGGTTTTTGAGAATTCATCAATATTGCATATGAGATACTTCAAGAATAAGTTGCTAGATTAAACTACTTGGGATTGGTGAATCATGGAAATGATTATAAATATCCCCTTAGTATGTAATCATCCCGGCTTACTCATAGTTGCAATAAAGATGCTTTTGATAAGACATTTGCAAGAACCAAATGAAATGCAACAAAGGGAAATCATGCGAAGATGCAACCTACACAAGGTTGAAAGCTAGAAATGTATGCATGAGATAGATACTTGTTACCGAGACGACATTGGTGATGAAGAGGATGCGAGTTTGATAAACATCGAAGCTTGACTCCTATAAAACCATGTTGAGAACACCTTCCTTATGAATGGAGCAAGCAACCAATGTATCTCCATTGTACCTAAAAACAAAATTCAAGTACAAAATGGTACCCAAACTCATTGGGTCCGAAGTAGTTAGAACAACTATAATACATAGGACAAACTCCAAATAAATATGTGCATATTAATATGAATTTGAATTTCATGCACATCTTAGCCATTTAGGATTTGATGGAGTTTATCATATATATTGGATCAACGAAAGTAAGCATGCCAAAAGATATACATACTAAATATGCATGCACAAAACTTTCAAGAACCAAAAACAAGATACAAATTGGACAAAGAACCAATTAAACCAATAAGCCACTCACAAGAGTGAAAAGAAAGAGAATTGTCCAAATTATATCAAGACCCAAATCAACACATGATTGAGGAAACCAAATAGAGAAGATACCAAAAAACATCAAGAATAAACAAACCCTCTACACTTTTCATGATAGCACACAAAGTATCAAGACGAAAAATGTTCGTCTTCCAAAGAGACAAGTCATTGGGATAAAATACAAATTTAAAGAAAACAAGTGTTCAAACGCATATTGGATAGTTCTTCCAATAATAGTGCATTATTTATGATCTTGCTTTTGAATACAAAATGCACACAATGGAATCATTACTCTCCATATATATTATTCAAACACTAGTCATGTTTAAATAAAAACAAATAGTTGCAATACCAATTTAAAGAATGGTGATCTACTCAATGTAGGATAGCTTCCCCAAGAATAGTGCAACCCAAAGAAGTATGACTTTGAGCATAAGTTCACAAGTATGGGATCATTGCTTTTCCTAACTCAAGAAAGCATAAAACAAATTTTGAGTAGAGCAAGGAAGACACAAAGGAGTTTGAACCAAACAAATAATTGGCAAGAAACAAGGAAACTTTAGAGCAAAGGCCAAAGTAAATATGATCAATAAACTTACCACAAATTATTATCACTTGTCAAAGACAAGAGATGTATGGAGATATTTCTCGGCGGTAGAATTGTTCACAATCATATTCACAAAACATAAGCATGTGGTAAAATATAGGAATAAAAACATGCTTAGATAGAGATTCTTGAAGGCTTCAAATAAAACTCGAAAAAGCAAGGCAACAAGAAACTCTCTAACAAACAAGATACCAAAGAAGAGAGACACAAGATATTTTAAGTAAAAATGGAACTTGTTTGAGCAACATGCCACTTGGGAACAAGATAACTAACAATATCAACTCTAGGTGGCAATACCTCAAATGTTCACATTTTCTAGGCTTGTAATATGCACATAGCTTATTACTCCCCCATAATGTGATAATCCATTTTTTTTAACAAGAGGCAAAGAAAATAAATCCAACTAGGGAAAGCTAATGGACATTTAGAAATGAATTTCTCATGAGAAAGAGATACCATATAGAGACAAGATAATATTGATATATCAACACTAAGTGGTATTCCTCATGTACACACATTTTAGGATAGTAAAGTGCAAAGCATATTACTCCCCCAAAATGGGATAGTCCATTAATCTCCCAAAGAGCCAACTAAGATAAGCAATGAAAGCAATGAAGGCTCAACACAAAGAACACAAGTACATGGAGTGCAAACCAACAAGCATAACTAGATTACTCAAGATAGGTAAGAAGGAAGCACAACATATACCAACACATGCTAGAAACAAAACTAACATATGCAAGGGAGCAAGCAACTTTCAATGTATATAGAATTAAATACAAGTTACCGCTTGGAGGAACATAGGGTAAGAGATATATATAATCCAAGTGACTTGGCTTGAGGAAATATAATTGATGAAGATCCCTTAATTCTTCATAAAATATCCAAAGTCTCCAATGCCCTCCAACTCCACCTATTGATCAAGTTTGAGCTTGTTGGTCCCCAACCAAGTTGGGTCCTAAGAGGTTAGCCACAATAGGTTTGGCAACCCAAATGGTTCTTTTCTTGACACCACTTGGAGTACCAACATACTTGGCAAACACATTGCCCACATTATCCTTCCTAATAGAATAAACATCATCAACAAGGATAGGGTTGGATAATGTACCATTAGTGCATGAAGAAGCAAAGTGTCCCTTCTTGCGACAAAGGTAGCAACATCGACTCTTTTCTTTCTTCTCAATAGGCTTCTCAACAAGAGGAGCATTGGCTTGAGTCTTCTTAGGAGGTGGCCGTTGTTCAACTCGTGGTTGAGCATGAGATTGAACAAGAGGCCTCTTCCCTAGTTGCTTCTCACTAAGAGGCTTCTTATTCAAAGGGCAAGATCTAACATGGTGCCCTTCAATCTTGCACTTGAAGCAAATAATCTTGGCCGAATCTTTGACTTGTTCTTGGCCCTTCTTCTTGTCAATAATGGACTTGTTCTTGAGATTGGAGTTGAATCCAAGTCCACTCTTGTCATTGGGAAGTCTTCGCACTCTCAACATCTTGTCAAGTGTGGAACTCCCTTCATGACACTTTTCCAAGTCTTTCTTCAAAGAAGTGACTTGGGCCTTGAGCTCTTTAATTTCCTCTACATGGTTAGAATCAACACAAGAGCTAGAGGAAGTAGATGCTTCATTGTTAGAGCAACAAGGCAAGGAAAGCAATTCATCACAAGATGTAGAAACATTATGGGAGGATGAATTACTAATACGAGCACAAGTCAATATAGCATTATTAGAAGATATTGTGCTAGTAACCACATGAGGCTCACAAGATGTTACCTTTGTAGTGATAGCCTCAAGAGCTAATTTTAGCTTGGTATGAGATTCTAGAAGATCCTCATGAGATCTAGATAGCTTTTCATGACTTTCTTCCAATTTCCCATACTTGCTAGTCATTAGCTCAAGTTGAGCCCTTAGCTCAACATTCTCCTTCAAAATAGATGCTTCACAAGATGTGGAGTTAGTAGCACAAGCATCAATTGAAATAGAAGAAGATAACTTGGCAAGCTCATTATTTAACCTAGAGTTTTCTTCAATTAGATTAGCATTGCCAACAACAAATTCAACCTTTTCATTTTTAAGCACTTTATATTTAGCATGGGTATGGTCACGTGCTTTAGTGAGATAGGCTATTTGTCACTGGTAGAAAACAGGCCTACAGTCCCGGTTCGCCAGGCCCATTAATCCCGTCCGGGCAACAGGGACTAGCTACGCGCGACTAAAGGCCCCCCCTATAGTCCCATCTCTTACGGACCGGGACTAAAGGCCTGTCCACGTGGGCGGGTGGCGGAGCCTGGGGTCGGAGGACATTTAGTCCCGGTTGGCCACATGAACCGGGACTAGATTTATTTCGTAATTTTTTTAATTCATTTGGTTTCTAATTATTTTTCTCACCTTTTTTCACTCCCTTTTTTCACTCCCTTTTTTTCTCACAATTTGTATTATTTGCTTAGTGTCTAACTAAGATTATCTCTAGTCAAATTAGTTACTCATGGTCAAACTTCCCGCTCGGTCACCCATCCTCCCACTACTCTAGCACTAGCACGCTTAACTTCCGAGTTCCATCCCGTCCCGAATCCAAGTGTTTCTCACGCATGTATATGATAGTAGTATCATATCAATCTTATTAACATGTTGGCCGAAGCCATATTTCTTTATTGTTTGAATTTCAAATAAATCTTTTAATAAACAAAAGTAATGATTAATTAATAATTTTGAATAAATAAATAAACATTAACTTTTAATTTGTATTATTTCTAAAAATACAAATAATATATCCAAAAATTGAGAAAAATAGAACTAATTCATTTTAAAATCTTAAAAATACAAATAATATATCAAAAATGAAGAACAATAATACTAATTCATTTTAAAATCTTAAAATACAAAATATATATCAAAAATTAAGAACAATAATACTAATTCATTTTAAAATCTTAAAAATACAAATAATATATCAAAAAATGAAGAAAAATAATACTAATTCATTTTAAAATCTTAAAATGAAAAAATATATCAAAAATAAAGAACAATAATACAAACAATATTCATTACATGCATAGAGTCGATCACACATAACACAAACATAGAGTCGATCACACATAACACAAACATAGAGTCGATCACATTTCATAATTAACATATATATATAGAGTCGATCACAAAAGATATCCATTACATATATATACTACTAATTAGATACCCATTACATGCACATAGATATCGAACGCATGCATACATCATCTATGGCCCCGCCGAGTAGATGCGGAACAACTCGTACGCGACATATGCATCTACGGCCGCATACTTGAGGTTCGTCATGCGCAATGGGGTCTCCTCCCAATAGAAGTGATTCTGCCGGGGGAAATCAGTCTTCATCCTTTCATAGCCCTGGTGGATGAAGGTGCTTGCCATGACAGCCATCCCGGTCTTTGGCCCGGTCAACTGGATAAGATTCTGAAGATCAACATAGTGATCTTCAGCTATCATAATACCGATGCGCATCAACTTCACACGGTCTTGCGTGATGTCCACGCTGCAAAAGTCAAACCCCGAGTTGACAAGAAAATCAACAAGGTCCGGGCAATGCCTCGAACTACTGTAACAACAAAAATAGGATATGTGTTAGATATGTTGCAACACACGTATTGTTCACATGCAACAAAAAAACTCGAAGATGGCATGCAAGATTGTACACGTGTGCTATATATATATAGCTTCTACCTTGACCATTGGAAGACCAACACCGAATGCTTGAACGATATCTGGATGAGGGCAACATCCTTCTGATTCGTCGTGTACTCCAGATCGAGCCCAAAGAACCGGTGTTCTTCGGGAGCTTCAAAATAGAGATCGGCCAAATGACCCAGAGCTTCATGCAGCCTCGCGCAACTGTTGGTGAAGAGCACGTCCAAATCCTTGCCGCATGGTGTCTTCCCATTGTATTGCGTCCATTCAGCCATTTTGCGTGCGTGTGCTTGGATCGAAAAGAACAGAGAGCGAGAGAGAGGAAGAACAGAGAGCGAGAGGAAGAACAGAGAGCGAGCAGTGGAATGGCGCCCTTCTGCCTCGCTCGCGAAATAAAAACCGCCGCGGGGGAGGCGAGACGCTTGATGTTTAGTCCCGGTTGGCCACGGGCACGGGGAATAAACGGCCATTGGTCCCGGTTGGCCACGGGAACGGGGAATAAAGGACCAATAGTCCCGGGCGGCCAGGTCAACCGGAAATAATTCCCTCCACGCGTCGCAACGCGCTTCCCAACCCGCGACGTCTGACCTTCTGTCGCGGGTCTCCTCCCGACCCGGGACTAAAGACTCATTGGTCACGGTGCGCAACGCTTGGGGACTGATGCTGGCATACCGAAGGCCTTTTTTCTACCAGTGTGTTCATTATAGAGCTCCTCAATAGATTCAAGTTTCTCCTCAAGAGTAACTCGGAGCTCATACTCTTCCTCAAGAGACATAGTGAGGGATGCCTTTTCATTGGCATCACTTCTTTCAATCTCACCTTTCTTTTCAATGATTTTAGCGCTATAAATAGCAAAAGCCAATATTTCACTAAAAGGTGTGATAGCTTTACTACCTTTAGGGAGATCAAGAAGAACCAACTCACCCTTCTCCATTAAAGAGTCTTCGTCCTCATACTCTCCATAAAATATATCCTCATCCTCATCATCACAAGATGTAGTGGGTTCCAAAGGTGGTGATACCTTTGAATCCCTAGCCATCAGGCACATATGAGAAATGGATGGCGATGATGAAGATATACTAGAAGAGCCATTAAGGTCCATGTCTTGTTCCACAAAAAAGTGGGATTCCTCTACATTGTTAGCCACACAAGTACTAGAGGAAATGGAAGCATTATTTTCATGAAAACAAGACATAGGAAGCATATCATCATGAGATTTAGTTAAACAACTATTACATGATATGCAAGTACTATCAACACTAGCATGTATGGAATTTTGAGTGCTAGAAGATATTAAGTCCAAAGATAGATCATTGCAATGGGATAGAGATGAAGTATAGTCAATAGCAAATTCACTATTCACAATGCAATTTCTATCACCACTCACCATATCATTACCTTGTGACAAATCACATGTTGGTGGAGTGGAGAAAGATGTGAACTCATCACGGCCGGAAGTGGATGGAGAACAATCATCCTCAATAATATTGGACACATCATATATATCTTGAAGTTTTGTCCATAGCTCATGAGCGTTCCGAAAAGGCATGATTGATTCAATAACTACATCACTCAAAACGCACAAGAGACCATTAGATACAAGAGTCGAGATAAGAGTTTTCCTCATCCTCTAAAGATAAATCTTGAGAATCCTTTGGAGGAGGAAAATCCATATCTACAATTCTCTTAACATACTTTGGACCCATGTCCGTAAGAAAATTAAGAATGCGAATTTTCCAAACATCATAATTTCTACCATAGAATATAAAAGCGGGATCATGCTCTATTTCTCTAAACGACATCGTACTCTCTAGGATGTAAAGCCTAATAAAGAGAGACGAGGCTCTGATACCATTTGAACGGACAACGACGTCGCCTAGAGGGGGGGTGAATAGGCGATTAAAACTTTTCCGGTTAATGCTTGCTAAATGCGGAAATAAACTAGGTGTTTAAATTAACAAGCATACAACCTAAATATTCTATGGTCAACTAGATGAACCAACAACTTATGCTAAGAAGGACAAGTAACAAGGTGATAGCAAGATATATAACTTCAAGCTCGAAGGCTATCACAATGTAAATTGCATAAGTAAAAAGCTCGGGTATAGAAATAACCGAGGCACACGGAGACGAAGATGTATTCCCGAGTTCCTCCCACAAAGGGGAGTATGTCTCGTTGGAGGGGTGTGAGCTCACCACGAAGGCCTACTCAACGCCACAAAGGCCTCACCCTATTCTCCGATGAACTTCCGCCACAAAGGCCTAGTTCACCTTTCACTATTGGCAACCTACAAATCCGAGGCACGCATCCACAACTTAATTGGAGGCTCTCGGTGTCACCACAATCTTGGGGCACACATCCACAACTCAATTGGAGGCTTCCAAGAACACCACAAGTCGTCTAGGGTCCAAGACCCAAGAGTAACAAGCTCACAATCTTTCACTTCCACGAATCCTCGTGGAGAGACCAAACCGATGCAACTGATGCAAATGGCAAGAGCACAAGTGCTCGAATCCTCCACTCTCAAATTCCAACAAAGCAACAAATGCTTATGGGGGAATAAGAGAGGAAGAACAATGGAGAAACACCAAGAACTCCAAGATCAAGATCTACTAGGTTTCCCTCACTAAGAAGGAGAATGGATTGGTGGAAATGTAGATCTAGATCTCCTCTAGCTTCTCCCTCAAAGATATGCAAGAATCATTGGAGGGATTGAGAGAGGAGCAAGCTTTCCAAAGTCAACAATGGTGGAGAGAAAGAGGAAAAACGGGTTGGGAAAGGCTTGGGGGCTTTGGGGAAGAAAACCCCTTAAATAGGGGCTCAAAACTAGCCGTTTTATGCCCAAAACGTGTCCAGGCCGGAATGGTCCGGAATATTCCGGACCCCCGGAATATTCCGGATGCAAACAGAGCGTTTTCCCATTATGGCCGGAATGGCCCGGAATATTCCGGATGCAAAAACTGAGACTGACAACCGATACGAGAAATGCTATAACTTTTGCATACGGACTCCGTTTTCGATGTTCTTGCGCTCGTTGAAATCGCAACGACGAGCATTACAAGAATATGAAGAGAAACATCATTGTCCATGAATGGAAGATAAAACCAAATGGGTAAAGGTTTAGACCTCTCAAATAGGAACACCCGGTAAAACCTCCAACACGAAAACACACATGACTTTTGCGAATGAACTCCGAATAAGGTGAAATCAAAAGGGTTGGAAAGGTAATAACAAGGACTATCCAAACAAAAAGGAATGGAGAAGTTACCATACATGGAAGGTATGGAAACATTCTAAAAACTGAACCGGATATTTTCACCACCGAAATCGCAACAAGTTTTTCTTAGCAAAACCGTTTTCGAGAAACCTTGGCTTGCCATGAAGATCATGACAAGCACTAAAACCCAAAGGAGACAAAAGCCAAATAAGAACCAAGAAAGATGATATGCAAGTATGCAAAGGTTTGAGCTCTCCACAACAATTCGATCACGTTACTCACTTGAGAGCCCCTCTTGATAGTACGATTATCTATCCTATAACCCGGTCTCCCGAAGACACGAGACCGGTAAAATAGAAAACCTATCAAGAATATACCTTTGCCTTGAGCATTCCACTTGAGCTAGATGATGGCGATCTTGACTCTCTCAAGTTGGATCTTCTTTCTTGATTGCGCTTGCTAGCACAAGCTCCGCTTGATGAAGACTTGCAAGTTGCTCCCCCATACACCATTATGGGAGAGACCCTTTGGCAAATCTTAACAAGGCCACAATCTCCAAAAGGGTGGCAAGCATCAAGCATAGGATATCTTCTAGATGCTTCACTTGAGCTTACCACGTCAAGCTAGATGACGAACACCGCTTGACGATGACAAAGACCATGGGCTATAAGAAATCTTCCTTTTGGTTCATGCCCATGGAAAGATACCTAACCACACATAGAGATGCGACACACACATATCATGGGTTAGTTCACAAAGCTATATTGACAAATGCTTACCATACCATGAGATACTCAATCCCACTTGGTACAACTTGTAGCTTTGAGTGTTGATCGCTTGCTTGATCAACCTTCTCACTTCTAAAGATGATGTCTTGAAGATGATAATGAAAGATCACCTAATCCTTTTCTTCAAGACATATTAGCAATAAGCTCAACTCAAACCAAGACCATTCTTCATATAAATCCATAAATATAACAATGGCCATCAAGGAAGCTAATAGAGTTCAACACATGAACTCCATTATTTCCTATGGACAAGATCTACAAGGATAACTCAATGCAACCATTAGTCCATAAGGATTGTCATTAATTACCAAAACCACATATGGGGGAACCATGCGCTTTCACTAGTGTCGACCCTAATTAGGAAAAGGGTCTTGTCTACTGATCCATGATGAGCGTGCTCACCGCATCCGGGTGGTGGTATGGCACCCCCCTCGACTTTGATCTGATCCGCAGTTTGTCCGAAGAGCCACACTTAGTTCGGGTGTTCCATTTGGCTCATACGCATGAATGGGTCGCTCCCATGGTTACTGTTGATAATGATGACGCACACATATAGGGCGAGGCCTGTATTGCCGGGGTGTTGCGTCCTGCGGGAGTTTTGCACACTTGCGCTGAGTATTCGGCTGCGTGGCTGGGACCTTATAGCTCTGTGGCTCCTAGGACAGGCTGTATAGATGGTTCGAGTCGTGTCAAGCCAACCTGAGTTTTAGTTGGTGGCTTGAGTGTGTACGGGTACTAGAGCACACCCTGCAGGGATGAATCTTCTCGAGAAGCCGTGTTGTCCGCGGTTATGTGACGACTTGGTGAAAGTACTGGCTAACAAGTACTCAGACAACTTACACCTAACTATAATAACTTGACTAGTAATAGGTTTATAGACACAATAACCTGAACCATCATTAATTCAACTGTGTGAGTTATCCTCGGGTTGCTTCTTCGGATAAGGGGCGAGATCCAGGATGGGTTTGTTTGGAGTTAGTTGTAGTTGGTTACGATACGCTATCTTATCACCTTTCGGATAGCCGGAAGTTGTAGTATGTTTCTGTAGTTGGTTAGTGCAGCCTGCTGCCGCATCTTTTATATCACCCTTTCTTCCGTTGAACCCAAAGCATCTGTGCTTGGTGTTGACGGGTTACACTTTGGTGAACTGTGAGTCTTGCTTGCCAGTACGTTTATGTACTGACCCCTTTGGGGCTGTGGTTTCCGCAGACTACGTTTCCGAGGATCCCCATGGTGGCTACTGCGTGGAGTTCGACGAGGCTGCTGACGAGTAGATAGCGGACCCGGGCAGGATCCGAGACGTCGTGGATGGGCTCCGTCTTTTCGTTTCCGGCTTCTTAAAGCCTATTTGGATTTGTCTGTACTCAGACCTGTTGAATGCTTCCGCTGTGATGTAATGATGTTATGTTGGGACATGTGTCCTCTAGATGATTGTATTTGCTATCTCTGCTCTAGTGAGAGCTATTTGCAACTTATTTCCATCTTTTGTGTCCTAGAGATATGTGGTGCTATCATTTTGTTAAACGTCGTTGACGTACCATGTGTGTATGCTATGAAGTACGTCAATGGTAGTATTCTGATTTCTATGGGATGGTTTACGTAGACGATGAACAGTAGGGGTTGGTTGTCACACATACGTGTGTTGGCCTACTCGTAAGAGATGCGGGTGCCGGTAAGCCCCGTAATCCAATCAACTACTGTTCAACGGAACTGCGAGTATCCTCTAGAAGTCCGGGTGCGACATCACGCTTGTAATGTGGAGGAACGAAATGAGCATGCATGAATTGCTTCATCTCATTCCAAGTGGCAATAGGAGCAATGCGATTGCGGACTCTTTCGGCTTGTAGACGATCCCACCATAAGAGTGCATAGCCTTCGAATTCCAATGATGCTAGAGCAACCATCTTCTTGTCGGTGAAGTTATGAATGCCGAAGATCTTGTCTACCTTGAGACCCCAAGCAAGATATTCTTCGGGATCATTCTCACCATTGAACTTTGGGACATTGAAGTGAAGATAACTCATGTTGTTGTCTTGTTGTTGCCGATGGGGTCTCTCATGAGGGTATTCATCATAGACGGGCGGTGAATCTTCATAGGGGCCATCCTCATTGTCTTGGCGGTGGCGATCATGATGGGGAGGATGACGCCGGTGGTCATTAGGGTGTGTTTGTTGATGGTGACGGAGTCTTGCTTCACGGCGTTCACTATCATCATTGTCATGGTGTTGATGTCGAGGACGTTCTTGTTGAGGGCGTTGCGGAAGCACTTGTTCATCTCGAGGGTGTTGAGGATGATCATGTTCTTGGCGGTCATTGTGGTTGGGACGCGCATTACGCCTTGGTGGCCTTCGATGTTGACGATTACCTTCCACGAAATCATTGTGGCCATAGTCTTGAGCGTGGCCTTGGGGAGGTGAATGATGATGTTGTCAAAGGTCCGGGCGTTGCGGTTGTTGAAGAGGGTCACCACGTCCTTGGCGATGTCGAGGAGGTGGTGATGGCGAGCTATCGTCGTACCAATTTTGTCGCGGATCTTGTGGAGGAGGTTGTTGTGGTTGTTGAGGAGGTGGCTGCGGTTGTTGAGGTTGTCTACCATCCTCCATGTTGTTGTTGCGATCATGGCGATCATGGCGACGAGGTTGGTGAAGATCTTGATTGTGGTGGCTTGAGCGACGAGACCTTGAGGACGATGCTGAATGACGGCGGTTGGCAAGATTAGCCAAGTTGATGTTGATGCGCGTCATTTGATCATTCAATTGAGCCTCTTGCTCTTGGAGTCGACGCTCATAGCGTAGCAATCCGTCCTTCACGAGTTCACGGAGTTGGAAATGGTCATTGTGGGTGACGTAGTTGGCGTAAGCATTGTCGTTGTAGAATGGGTTTCCTTAATCCTTCGAGCTCGGACTTGTGAATACGCCTTCCCTAGCCATCTCAAAAACACACAAGGGTGGTATTGAAGGAATGGATGTCTCACTTACCCAACGTTACCTTTTTCGGTCGTATTAAAGCTAGTGGACGAGCCTAGGTGTAGGGTGGTATGGCAAGAGCGAATCCAAAAAGATCAAAAGAAACCGCAAACGACAACACACACACTTTATGTGGAAGGCAAATGAGTTAGAAGTGGCAAGGGAAAATCGACAAAACCGAAGAAAAGTTTGTTGTCAAACGTGGAGAAGAACCAAAGAAAAGTTAGCACAAAAACCAAACCTAGTGGATGGAAATATGGTGGAACACACACACAAGGGATAAATGGGGTTAGTGCGGCCAATGGACGAGCGAAGACGAAATGTTCCTAACAAATACTAAAGCTCAATGCCACACTACCGCAAGGAGGACGCTAGCTCAAACCGCAAATTTGAAAAGACAACAAGATTCGCACTGTGGCAACCGGTCACTCTTTCTATTTTGCGACGCAATGCTACACGTTCCTACAATGGTTATCAATTGGCATCAATCCTTTGCTTCTTTTTCTATTTTCTTGTTTTCTCTTTTTTTTCTCTCTCTTTTTATGGGTTCCAAAATGCCAATGCCTACTCGTAGCTAGTCTCTCACAAGCGGAAAACTCGCACTCTCGGTGCCACTAATGCGATGCCAAGCGGTGTAAAAGAACTAGTCCGAATAGGTAAGGTACTTGCGGCCAGTGGATGTCGATGTCGTGGCAATCCGTTGATGTGGTAGCGTAGATGGTGTCCTCCTTGCGGTCGTGTGGCAACTTATTGCATCGCGTGGCAACTTATTGCACACAATTCAGATAAAAACGACAAAGAAAAACAAGTTTCAAAATCTGTCCAGAAATCGAAGAGCTGAGATTTTTTGTGATTTTGGCTCAAATTCGAAATTCCTACAAAATCAAGAAAAAATTTGGGCGAATTTGGGAAAAGTGGCTGAATAGAAAGGTGGGGAATGGTGTTTGGCAACAAATCTACGGAACAAAACCATGAAAAACTCAACAAATCAACAGATCGGTAGAAATCCCTTTTGGCTATTTTTTGGTCAAAATTTTGAATTTATGGTGGATAGAAGAAAAATTGGTGGACAAGGAGGGGTGTGGGGGTCGGATTCGTGTCAATCTAGCTATGGATACCAGATAGTGCGGAGGGATTAGCTCCTAGTTGGCCCGATCTTCACGAATCGACGAAGAACGAACGAAGAACGAAGAACACGAGATGGGGAATCGAGGGGGAAACGAGGGGAATCACGGGGAAACACGAGGGAGATAAATAGTGCGAACCGAAGAACCCCAAATCTCCCGTCAACTAACCCCGAGGGCCGCCTACGGGACGATCGATCCAACTGAACTCACCTTGATTCAAACCACTTCACACCCGTAGCCGGTCCACTACGCCAATAGAACCACAAGAATTTACGAGGGGAAGATTGGACAACTCTTGACTGGATCCCAAGGGGAGAGGACAAGTAGTTAGGTGAGTCTTGATACGATCCTAGACGAAGTCGTAGGAGTAGCCTTGATACGGTCCTAGGTACACACCATAGGAGTAGTTCCTCAAAGAGGGATACAAGAGAGCGAAGCTCAATGTTCTAATTTCAACTCTAACCCTAGATCTAAGATTGGGGAGTCTACTTATAGTCTACTGCCAAGGTGGTAGGTGGGAGGAGGAGATACAAGGGCCAAGGCCCGAAAGTTGGCACGCAGGCCGCGCAGGAGCGGAGGCTCCGGTGCTTTCACCGGAGGTACCGGTGTTTCAGCCGGACGCTCCTGTGGGGCTTCTGGGTCGGACCACCGGAGGCTCCGTCGTGGGTTCCGGTGGAAGCTCCGCTCTTATCAAACCGAAGGGGGTTTGGCCGGAGGCGGCACCGGAGGCTCCCTTGCCTGGAGCAGAGCAGAGGCTCCACCACCTAGGCTTCTTGACTTCGTCTTCTTGCGCTGGTCCTTCTCGGTCACCTTTTGTGGCTCCTTGGGCAACTTCTTGAGCATCGTTTTGGGGGTCCATGGTGGGGTCAAACCTGAGCACACAAAGGGCATTTCGATGAGGTAGCGCACCATTCGCCAAGTCACCGAAAGCATGTAGCGAGAGGAGTGAGTCCACCTTGTCATGTATGGCCTTTGCTCGTGATCTTGTCATTGATGCACTTGGTGGAATTGGGTGGGCTGCATCAGCATCCCCCAAGCGTCTTCCCGTCCGGACACGCCCCTGAAAGCTCATGATCACTCTAATGAATTTGGTGATGATAACAACGCGGGTATCCTCTCTCTAACAATGTTGTTTAAGTGTATGCAGCTGGCCTCTCAGATGATTATTGATAATGCTCTCAAAAAGTTCAAAGAGGATTTCTGAAAATGATCTATACTGCAACCGGATTTTTCAGCTGCTGACCCCGGAATTTCCGGTGGATATGGGGCGCAATATCCGTCCCCTCTGGTCTTTTCAAACGACTAAGTATCTTTCTCCAACTGCACGCGCACAGAAGGTGGGGCGGATATTTGCCCGGAATATTCCAGGGAAAATTTCCGGCCCTCTGGTCCTTAGCAATTTTTGGAGATTTCTAAGGTGCCCGCGCGCAGAGATGGGGGCGGATTATTGGGCTGAAATTTCCGGACCCGGATTATTAAAAAATCCGCCCCCCCCCCCCCGGATATTTCAAATATCCGGCCTGATCCTTAGCAGATTTTCAGCGTTGTGCTGCTGCCCGCGCACAGAGATGGGGGTGGAATATTGGCCAGAAAATTCCGGCCCTGGAATATTCAAAATTCCGCCCCCCGGATATTTCAAATATCCGGCCTTTCTGCACCGGAAATTTACGGTGCTAACCCCAGAATATTACGGCCCTGGCGCACTGCAACGGTCAGAATTTGGAGGAGCCTATAAATAGCTGTCTTCTTCCTCTAGATAGCTAGTTCTTCCATTCCTCTCTCTCCTCCATTGTTCAAGAGCTCAAAACGCCCCGATCTCCCTCCTCCTCTAACCAAACTCGATGCCCTTCAAGGATCTCATGGAGGAGGCCTAGATCTACCTTTCTACCAAGGCAAAAATTGTGTTCCCACACCATATCCCTTGGGATCTTGTAATCTTTTGGTTGCCTTGTCATCCAAGGGAAACCCTAGTGCTTGTAGATTCCACCTTGTAGAAAGAAACTTCGGATTGTTGAGAGCCTCCATCTCACTTGTGGAGTAGCCTCAACCACTTGTAAAGGTTTGGTCAACGCCTTCAAGTCAACCTCATAGTGGAAACGAGAATCTCCCTCACCGGAGAAGCTCAAGGAGAACAAGGTGTGCACATCCGTGCTATTGAGGAGCCCCTAGGTGGCTCCCTACCTCTCCAACGTAGACGTACTTCTTTTAAGAACGAACTACGGGATACATATCATTGTCTCCGTGTTTTCTCTTGTGGTTATCGTGTGCCTTGCATTAACTTCCGTTGCTACTCGTTATTTGTCACATAGGGTGTCTACTTAGTTGCACATCTAGATAACCAAGTTATTTACTTCCCAAAGCCCCACTAAAATTGAAAAAGACTTAAAATTTGTAGGTCTCCTATTCACCCCCCCTCTAGTTGACCTTTGTGTACTTTCAATTGGTATTAGAGCCTCGGCTCTTTTATCGGGCTTAACCGCCTAAGAGTATCATGGTCAACGGAGATTATCCCGAATCTTCTAAGGAGGAGGTCTCCAAAATGGCCGACACTATAGCTAACCTAGAGACAAAGGTTTGTACTATCCAAACCCAGTTGTCCAAGGTTATCTCTAGTGTAGGCTTGGAGGTTTCCTCCATCAAGAAGATGTTGGAGAACATGATGGGTAAACCTCAGGGGCCGTCGAACTCTCCCCACGTCTCCGATGAGGATAGTGCGGAAGAGGAAACGATTCCGGACGAATCCGAACTCAAAGAGAACATTGCCAAAGCTAAGGCTAAAGCCGCACAAAAGGCTAAAGCCAAAGCAAAGGAGAGTTCCGATGGCTCCAAGTATCAAATGGCTAATGGTTCGGGGTCCAATTCAAGAGTTCCACCACCTCAAAATTATGACTCCATCCACCCAATTGTTTCCATGCCACACATTCTTAATGTTGGAATTCCTCCCATGCTTAACACTAATGAATTCTCTTCTTGGAAGTTTCAAATGGAGTCACATATTTTCGGATCGTGCACCGCATTGTGGAGGAGCGTGACTCATAGATTTCATCCTCATGACCCGAACAACTTGACTCCAAGGGAGGATGTGGAATCTCAACTCAACAAGACTGCACTTTTCATTATCCAGAAGGCTCTCCCAAGGGAGTATTTCACTCACATTCGTAGTTGCAAGACCGCCAAGGAGGCTTGCGACAAGCTTGACACATTGTTTCAAGGAAATGCTAGCATCCAATCTTCCAAGTATGACGTGGCCATTGACAACTCCGAGAACTTCGTTATGCATGAGGATGAGACTCCCGAAGAGCTATATAGAAGAGTTGTCACTCTCGCCAATCAATTGAGAGACTTTGGAAAGGAAGAGATCTCCATGAGTGGATTAAGAGGAAATTTGTCAAAGCCATTACACCCTTTGAGAAGAATCTCTCCACTAGCATCCGGACAAGAGAGGACTACAATACTCTCAATTCCATCAGTGTGCTTAGTGAGTTCATCGCCATCTCTCTATCACACAAGAGTGCGGATGATGCTCTTGCTCGCTCTAGAGGAATGAGAAGGTCACCCAACCTCGCTTTGAAGTCAAAGGCAATGGCTCAAGTCAAAGAAAGTGAAGAAGATGATGAGGAGGAGGAAGATTATGAGGACACCTATACCAGAGCTCACAAATGCATTGCTCTTGCTATGCATGGATATTGGAAGAGATGGGAAGCTCACAAGGCCGGCTCTCCAAGACCTCCATGAAACAAGAAGTACAAGAAGAAGGGGGAGCGACCAAGGACATGCTACAACTATGGTAGCGCAAACCATTTAGTGAAGGAGTGCCCTTTTGATCCAAGAGAAGAAAATGAAGGCAAGCTTGTTCGCAAAAACAAGGCCAAGGATCCACAAAACAAGAACTTTGCTATAAGAGTGCCAAGGGCCCTCTACGTTCAAGAAGGGGCGGTTCTAGAAACCTATATCTCCGGAGATGAAGGAGAAGATGAAGTGGTAGGATTTGCTCACGTCGCCATAGCTACCGCGTCATCTCCATCGATCTCTCTATTTGAATCCCCCAATGAGATTGTGGCTACCCTACCTACATGTCTTATGGCAAAAGCCACTTCGGGAAGTGCTTCCGGTTCGAGAAAATGGACGGTGGATAGTGGTGCATCCCAACATATGACCGGAAGCAATGACGCAATGAGTGATATTCATCCTCCATTACCTCATCTCAATTGCGTTACTATTGGTGACAACTCCGAACTAAAGGTATTGGGACGAGGCAAGGTGGCAATCTCAAATGACTTGTCAATTGAGAATGTCCTCCTTGTCGAGTCCCTTGGCTATAACCTCATCTCGGTTCTTAAACTTGCTAAAAGCGGTTTTACCTCGTTCTTTAATAAGGAGAATGTGATTGTCAGTTGGGAGACGACTCTTAAAGTAGCCTTTGTTGGGCATTTCGAGAACGGCATGTATGTAGTGAACTTCTCTAAAGGAGACACGTGTGCCACGACATGCCTAATGGATAAAGTTGATGTGGGTTGGCTATGGCATCGCCGGTTAGCCCACACCAATATGAGGACGTTGCATGACCTACAAAGTGGCAATCACGTTCTAGGACTAATGAATGATAAGTTTGCCAAAGATCGTGTGTGTAGCTCTTGCGTTCTTGAAAAGCAACATGGAGAATCTCACCCCACCAAGACCAACATCACCACGTCAAGAATCCTCGAGCTCATTCACTTGGACCTATTTGGTCCCCTATCATATGATAGTCTTGGAGGCAAGAAGTATTGCTTGGTGATTGTGGATGACTATTCACGATATTGTTGGGTGTATTTCTTCAAGAGGAAGAGTGAGACTCAAAAGCGGGTCATCGAGTTCATCACTTTGGTGGAGCGCCAACATAATACAAGCATCATGGCTATCCGAAGTGACAATGGCTCCGAGTTCAAGAACTACACCGTGGAGGGATTTCTTAGCGAGGAAGGAATTTCTCATCAATATTCCACTCCCTACACCCCTCAACAAAATGGTGTGGCGGAGAGAAAGAATCGGACTCTAATGGATGCGGCTCGAACCATGATTGCGGAGTTCTCTTCTCCTTATAACTTTTGGGCCGAGGCCGTCTCCACCGCTTGTCACGCTAGCAACCGATTGTATCTCAGCAAGATCTTGAACAAGACCCCTTATGAGATTCTCACGGGCAATAAGCCGGATGTTTCATACTTCAAGGTCTTTGGGTGCAAGTGCTTCATCCGTAAGAGAGGTAAACGCTTGTCGAAATTCGAGACTAAGTCCTAGGAGGGTATCTTTCTTGGTTATGCCACAAATGCTCACGCCTATAGAGTCTACAACAAGTCCACCGGACAAGTTGAAGAATCTATAGACGTGGTGTTTGATGAGGATAATGGGTCGCAAGGGGGCCGTATAGATCATGGTGTTGTAGGAGATGCAATTCCTCCCATCATCATAAGAAGAATGGGGATTGGTGAAATAATCCCCATTGAGGGTTACCGGATGACGGAGGGAGAAGGACTATGCTCCACTCAAGTGGAGCCATTGACTACACCCATTGATACTCAAGCTACCCACCAAGATGCACCAAGCCCTCATGCTTCAAATCAAGGCCAAGCTAATGATCAAGATCATCCCATCGATCAAGGAAAGCTAACACTCAAGGCCAAGCTCATGATGAAGGCCAATCTCACAATGAAGGACAAGAACAAGATACTCATGTTGATGATAGAACTCGACACATAAAGGATCCACCTCCCGTTGATGAACAAAGTCAAGGTCAAGGTGGACAAGAATCCGATGATGAAGGTGATGATCAAGTGCTATCCAAGGAAACTTTGGAGGAGATGCTAGCTCGTAGGGCAAAGAGAAGGATAGATAATCTTGCTCGTGCCGGTCACACGGAGGACATGATTCTTGGACAAGTTCGTGGAAGGGTCGTCACAAGGAGTCAATTGGCGGATTTTAGAAAGGCTCATGCTTTCGTCTCTCACATTGAGCCCAAGAAGGTCTATGAAGCTCTTGAAGATCAAGATTGGCTTGAAGCTATGCACGATGAACTCAACAACTTCGAGCGCAACAAGGTGTGGAAGTTGGTGCCAAGACCCAAAGATTGCAAGAACGTCATCGGCACCAAGTGGATCTTCAAGAACAAGCAAGAAAAGGATGGCATCGTCATTCGCAACAACGCGAGATTGGTAGCTCAAGGTTTCTCTCAAGTCGAAGGCGTCGATTTCGGTGAAACATTCGCTCCCGTAGCTCGTCTTGAATCAATTCGTATCTTGCTTGCATATGCTTCTCATCACAACTTTAAACTACAACAAATGGATGTTAAAAGTGCATTTTTCAATGGTCACATCCACGATTTGGTCTATGTCAAGCAACCTCCAGGTTTCGAGGATCCCAACCACCCCGATTATGTCTACAAACTCGATAAGGCACTCTATGGATTTAAACAAGCTCAACGTGCGTGGTACGAGCACCTTAAAGAGTTTTTAGTGGATTGTGGGTTCAATGTTGGTTTAATCGATCCCACCCTTTTCACCAAAAAGTTTGGAGGGGACTTGTTCATATGGCAACTCTATGTGGATGATATCATCTTTGGTTCTACTAACATCGCATTCAATGATGAGTTTTGCAAGCTTATGACGGATAAATTCGAGATGTCTATGATGGGCGAGTTAGAGTATTTCCTTGTCTTTGAGATCAAGCAACATCCCTAAGGCACATTCATCAAGAAAGACAAGTATACTCAAGATATGCTCAAGCGGTTCAACATGCATGATGCCAAACCTATGAAGACTCCCATGTCCACGACTATTGACTTGAAACCCGACCCAAATGGTAAATAGGTTGATCAAAAGGTATACCTCTCCATGATTGTCTCTTTGCTCTACCTTTGTGCATCTAGACCCGATATCATGTATAGCGTAGGTAAATGTGCAAGGTTTCAAGCCTCTCCGAGACAAAGTCATTTTGAAGTGGTTAAGCGCATCTTTCGATATTTAGTTCATACCCCAAACTTCGGTCTTTGGTATCCCAAGGGTTCAAGCTTTCAGCTCATTGGATATTCGGATGCGGATTATGCGGGCGAGAAGACGGATAGGAAATCTACATCCGGAGGTTGTCAATTTCTTGGTCGCTCATTGGTATGTTGGTCTTCCAAGAAGCAAAATTGCATCGCCCTCTCTACTACCGAGGCCGAATACATCTCCGCGGCGAGTTGTTGTACTCAATTACTATGGATGCGGAAAACATTGCAAGATTATGGCATCGACTTTGACAAAGTCCCCCTCTTGTGCGACAATAAGAGTGCCATCAAGATCGCCTACAATCCCATTCTTCACTCCAAGACGAAGCACATTGAGATACGGCATCATTTCATTCGGGGTCATGTTGAGAAGGGTGATATTGATCTTTCCTATGTGTCGACCAAGGATCAACTTGCGGACATCTTCACGAAGGCCCTTGATGAACCAAGATTTCGGGGTTTGAGGAATGTGTCTAACTTCTCTTGAACCCTTGCCTAATTACCTTCACTACATGTCCTATCTAGGTGTAGATGTAGGCATGGACATAGGGGGAGCGTATTTCAATTCATGAGCCAACACTCCACCTATCATGCGCAAAACAATCAAAACTTCACGCATATCTAGTCATTTTATGACTTATTATGCTTAAACGTGAGTCATACTTTTGGGCCCAAGATACATCTTCGCGGCTCCTTGGTATACACTCAAACACGGTGGCTCCGGCCACCAACATTTCTCTTCATGTTGTTATTTGGTTTTTGTTTGTGTTTTGTGTGTTCATCGACATTGTTCGTGTTTGTTTTGGAGGCTCACTTCTTGTATCTTTTTCCACAAAACCTCGGAGGGCACGGGAACCCCGGAAATTCCGGCCTAAGGCCCGGAAATTTCCGGCCCCAAGATATTTGCCTCAGAAATTTTCACCCATTTCCAAGGTGCCCGCTCACAGAAGGCACCCCGGAAATTTGGGCGGAAATTTCCGGTGCAAATATCCGGGGGCCAAAATATTCCGTGCCTTATGCCCCGGAAATTTCCGGGACTCGAGATTGTCCAGAAAATTCACCCAAACATCCAGCGTGCCCGCTCGCAGAAGGCACACCGGATATTTGGGGCGGATATTCCGGCCTGAAATCTCTGCCCCCCCCCCCCCGGAAATTTCCGGTCCTAATCCTGGAATAATCCGGTCTGCGCGGCTGGGGGCTATAAATAGGCGACGAGAGGGGCAGTTCCTGACCGTTTCCCCTTCTCTTGCCTCCACTCCGCCCCCAACCGCAGCCGCCGCCTCCGAGATGTCCGGGAGGCCCTCTCGCCTCCCCTCTTCATCCTCCGGTTGCCTTTTGCGGATCAAGAGACCGCACATCCGTTCCTCAACAATGTATCACGGTATGTGTTCAGTTTTCTCCGCAATCTAGGGTTACCGGATGATTTGATCTCATGTTCTTTCATCTTCCATGTGTTTTTGGGGAGGAACGTCCATAAACTAATATCACACATCCCCTAGTGTCCCTCCTATTGCACTTCCTCATTGTTTTAGATTCGTGGCAGGCCATATTCTTAGATCTGGTGCGAAATCTCGAGGGCCGGAAATTTCCGCCCCCAGGCCGGAATTTCCGCCCCCCGGGAAATTTCACCTGAGTACGGAATTTCCGCCCCAGACCGGAATATCCGTCCTGCCCTGAATCTCTAACTGAGATCTGTTATTCCACTTCCACAAGTTGTGAGCCACCGTTCTGATCTTTTTATGTGTGTTTTCTTTGCGCTTTCTCTTGCTTTTCTCGCAGATAGTTCAAGCTCTAGGCCTCCCAAGGTGACTAGCTCGCACAAGAGGTACCGACACTTGAGGGAAGATGATGAGGGCACTTTAGTGGATGAGGCGGAGACTCGCCGTTGTGAGAGGGATGCTGAGAAGGAATATGAGCGTGAACGTGATGCGTCCAGGGCAGCTCGCAAGGCCAATAAGCAGCAGGGGAAGGCAGCTCTTAACTTGGCCACCATGTCTATCTCTGGGTTCAAGGCATGGCGGGCCAAGGCCTGGTACACTGAGGGTCCTCAAGACCCAACTATTGACTCCTGCTTCTGGCACGTTGAGCAGGAGACTCTCTTCAAGCAAGTGTATACTGTGATGAGCAAGCTAGTTTGCCCCATGGAGTTCATCAACTTTGCACACATGGCTACCAATCCCGCATACTTCAACAACTCTGTCCAACTGGCTGAACTTCTGGGTCTGTGTCACCTCATGGAGACCCAATGCTCCTTCAACATCACTTCCATCAAGCAGTTCTTCTCCACTCTTGTCTTCGATGATTCTGAGGATATTGGGATGTCCTGGATGTCTGACCCTTACCTGCTCACCGCCACATTCCATGAGTTTGCAGCCGAGCTTGGATACCCCTTTGCTGGTCTCAACACTCCTCAGGGTACTCGCATGCACATTCATGGGATGGAATATGAGAAGAACATGCTTGCTGAGCTGTATGGTCCTCTTGGTGTTGTGGGCTCTGCAAAGGGTCTCTTCCCCATTTATGACATCCTGATGCGCATGTTCAGAGCGACTATTGCCCCGAGTGCGGGCAATAATGATGAGATTCGTGGTGGCTTGGTTAATCTCATGTACCATGCCTACCTGACCTTTACTGAGGGCGACATGACTGATACGGAGCGTCACAAGATTGATGTGATGGATTTCATCTTCAACGAGATCCACTTTTCTCTCTTCAACTGCAAGGTGCCCCCATATGCTCCATACATCATTAAGCTCATCAAGTCTCGCTACCGTGCTGAACTCCGTGCTGATCTGGAGTTAGACTGTGATGACCACACGGACGTCAGGATGTACAAGAAGGCCGCCCACGTTCAGCAGGCTGCTCATGATGTTGGTGCCACGGGTCAGGGTCATCGTGATCCTCGCCTGCGTCCACCTCCTCCAGGCACCAAGAAGCGCTCATGGCTCACTCGTGCCATTGAGAAGGTGATGTGGATGAATGTGTGCATCCACAAAGAGAACTACAATGCCTATTTTGAGTGCCGCAACATCCAGGAGAATCATCGCACCATCATGACTACTCTCAACATTCCCAATGTGCCTGCTCCTCCTCCTGACAGGATTCCATACAAAAACTGGAACAACCGTGGCGTCGACTGGGATCTGGGCATGGACGATGATGAGGACATTGCGTCTGCTAGCGAGGAGGAGGAAGAGGATACCCATGCCTAGAGTTTGCTCTATGGGACGTAGTGCTCTCTTTTCTCCTTTTGGTATCCTGATGCCAAAGAGGGAGAAGATCTAGTGATCGCGGGGATTTGCTAGGGTGGGCTTCGTTCTTTATCGTTTTTATCTCTTTGTGCGTATTTTCGAACTTCGTCTCATCGTGCTCGTTATTCGTGGATTTGTTTGTGTGAACTTTTATTATTAGGAGGCATGTCTCCTATATATGCTATCTGTGATGTTTACTTTCTATCGCATTGTTAGATTATCCCCTTGCAAATACCTGTGTTGTCATCACTCAGCAAAAAGGGGAACATTGAAAGCTCATGATCCCTCTAATGATTTTGGTGATGATAACAACGCGGGTATCCTCTCTCTAACAATGTTGTTTAAGTGTATGCAGCTGGCCTCTCATATGATTATTGATAATGCTCTCAAAAAGTTCAAAGAGGATTTCTAAAAATGATCAATACTGCAACCGGATTTTTCAGCTGCTGACCCCGGAATTTCTGGTGTATATGGGGCGGAATATCCGGCCCGTGCACCGGAATATTCCGCCCCCTCTGGCCTCTTCAAACGACTAAGTATCTTTCTCCAACTGCCCGCGCACAGAAGGTGGGGCGGATATTTGCCCGGAATATTCCGGGGCAAATTTCCGGCCCTCTGGTCCTTAGCAGTTTTTGAAGATTTCTAAGGTGCCCGCGCGCAGAGATGGGGGCGGATTATTGGACGGAAATTTTCGGCCCCGGATTATTCAAAAATTCGCCCCCCGGATATTTCAAATATCCGGCCTGGTCCTTAGCAGATTTTCAGCGTGGTGCTGCTACCCACGCACAAAGATGGGAGCGGAATATTGGCCGGAAAATTCCGGCCCCGGAATATTCAAAATTCCGCCCCCCGGATATTTCAAATAACCGGCCTTGCTGCAACGGAAATTTCCGGTGCTAACCCCGGAATATTCCGGCCCTAGCGCACTGCAACGGTCAGAATTTGGAGGAGCCTATAAATATATGTTTTCTTCCTCTAGATAGCTAGTTCGTCCATTCCTCTCTCTCTCCTCCATTGTTCAAGAGCTCAAAACGCCCCGATCTCCCTCCTCCTCCAACCAAACTCGATGCCCTTCAAGGATCTCATGGAGGAGGCCTAGATCTATCATTCTATCAAGCCAAAAATTGTGTTCCCACACCATACCCCTTGGGATCTCGTAATCTCTTGGTTGCCTTGTCATCCAAGGGAAACCCTAGTGCTTGTAGCTTCCACCTTGTAGCAAAATGCTTCGGATTGTTGAGAGTCTCCATATCACTTGTGGAGTAGCCTCAACCACTTGTAAAGGTTTGGTCAACGTCTTCAAGTCGACCAAATAGTGGAAACGAGAATCTCCCTCACCAGAGAAGCTCAAGGAGAACAAGGTGTGCACATCTGTGCTATTAAGGAGCGACTAGGTGGCTCCCCACCTCTCCAACGTAGACGTACTTCTTTTAAGAAGGAACTACGGGAAACATATCCTTGTCTCCGTGTTTTCACTTGTGGTTATGTTGTGCCTTGCATTAACTTCCGTTGCTACTCGTTATTTGTCACATAGGGTGTTTACTTAGTTGCACATCTAGATAACCAAGTTATTTACTTCCCAAAGCCCCACTAAAATTGAAAAGGACTTAAAATTTGTAGGTCACCTATTCACCCCCCTGTAGTTGACCTTTGTGTACTTTCAGCCCCGAGCGCGCCAAGTCGCGCGCCCCATTGGGCTTTCCCATCCGGACGCCCCTTGTTCCCGTCCGGCAAATCCAACCCAACCCCGTCTCCCAGGGGCTCCCGTGGGGGTGCCGGACGAGTCGTTCCGCAACGCGGGCCCTCTCTTCCAGCGACACAAGCGCCCACCAAAAATTCTTTCGGGCCCCGACGCCCTGCCAAATTCTTCCTCGCCGCCGCCCATCTTTCCCGCCCCTTCCCGCCTCTCTCGCCGTCGGCGCCATGCCTCCGAAAGGGCCGCCGAGACCGCCGCCGAAGAATGCGAAGGCCGGAACGCTCGGCGTCAAGCGCCGCGTGCTGCAGCCGCGCCCCTAGAAGGAGCGTCCGGAGGGCATGACCAACCAACACCAGCGCGACGTCTCCACGAAGGAGCGCCGGCTGCGGCGCGAGAAGACGGAGGCCCGGAACGCGGCGGCGAACCTTGAACTGCTGGTCGGCGCCGTCGGAGTCAGCCCAGGGGGTGGCTCGAGCTCGTCCGCTGCAGCATCGCCGTTCCGCGTGGACGCCCCGAGCACGCCGCGTTCGCAGTCGAGGCTCTGTCCTAGCCCGGGCCACTCCCCCAACTTCACCGAGCCCGGGCTATGTAGGCTACGCGTACGACTACAGCGACAACTACGGTGGCTTCAACCCAAACGCCAGGTTCGGCGGCGGCGCACCCAGCGTTGCCGGGACGGGTCTCGACCTGAACGAGGCATACGAGGTGTCCCCGGGAATACGCCGGGAAGGCGCGGCGTCCACAACGTGTAGTTCGAGGACGGCGCCCATAACGTGTTCGACGCCGGTCCCCGCGCTCTTTTCGCCGACCAGGCGCCCTCTGGCGGCTACGACTTTGGCTCCCAGGCCTCCTTTGCCACTTAGGTACGCCCCGTGAAGGCCCGGCACCAATGTTCCATTGGTTTGCGTCGACCCAATGTTTGTTCGCCGTTGGTGTAGACACAAGATGGTGGCGGGAGGGCCATTGTCGATGAGGAGCAAGACGTCGACCAAGATGGTGATGGTGCCGGTGACGATGTGGAAGAAGTCGACAAGGATGGGAAGAAAAAGAAGAAGAAGAGTGGAAGCCGCGGCATAGCTTGGACCATCAAAGAGGACGAGTGCTTGATTGAATCGTGGAGTGCCATTACCCAAGACGTGATCATGGGAGACAACCAAACACGCTACTCGTATTGGAAGCGGATCCTCTCGGAGTTTGATGAGCGCAAGTACCAAATGCCATATGTGGAGTATGGCATGGATCGCAATCAAAATGCGCTAGCTCATAGATGGGCCGCAATACAAAAGTCGGTGAACAAGTTTCAAGGAATCTTTGAGAACATCACGGCAAGGCCGGAGAGTGGCAAGAGAGCAAAAGACCAAGTAAGTTTGTGTGTCTCATCTTCTCCTATGCTATGACAACATTCATGCATTTTGTCTAATCATGACTTCTCTTGTTGCTAGATTATTGATGCTATCACCTTGTACAAGGCTATCAACGGGGGCAAGGACTTTGTGCTTCTATATTGCTTCAACAAGTTGCAAAACAATGATAAATGGAACAAGCATAGACTCTGACTAAAGCAAAAGCCCGACGATGCTCAAATTGATGAGGTGGTGCTGCTCAACTCGGAAAGGCCAATGGGAAACAAGAAAGCAAAGGCGGCGGCGAGCTCAGAGCGGGTGCACGCCGCCATTGATAAGGTCATGGAGAACGCCACGAAGAACTCGGCCGAGAGACGTGCCGCAACCGAGGCCAAGTGGGCAGACTTCTCCAAAAAGACGGACAAGAAGATTGAGATCAAGGCCGGCAAGGCGGCGTCCAAGAAGAGGCAAGGGGACTTCATGATTCTCACCACGGATACATACAACCATGATCCGCGGGCGAGGGCGGCGTGTGACCACCTGCGTGCTCAAATCTACGCCGAGATGTACCTCGGTCCGGCGTCCATGACAGCCACGGCGACCAACGCGGCGGCATCCTCGGTGCCCACGGAGCTGCACGAAGCGACCCCGAGCGGAGGCAACAACGAAACGCCGGGCGAAACCAAGGGCGCCGAGCCCGCCGCCGACGACTTCCACAGCTACACCCCGACCCCGAATTCCTCGGCTCCAACGACGTCGTCAACGTCGATTGACACTACCGCGTGACGAATTTGTATGGTTTTCTAATGCCAAACCTTTAAATTATGGCAAAAAAATAATTATGTAAAGACTTTAGATATTTTTGTATTTGCACAATTGAAAATTTGGGCCAAAAATGATTTGGATGTTTTGCTTGAGGGTGCCGAGTGGGGAAGGGACGCACCCATGGGCGCGGCGTCGTCCGGACGAGCCCCCAAAGGGCCGCTCTGGGCGCCGATCCGGACGCCTATTGGGGACGCGAGTGGAGATGCTCTAAGACCTTCCAAAGTAACAAATGTGTCTTGTGTCTCCAATGAACTTTGTTTTTTCAAAGTGGTTCCGGTTTTGGAATATTGGTGATCTTTTATTTTTTCCAACGTCGGTACAATGTTGTCTATTCCTTCCTCCCCAAGCCTTCCCTAGTGAGACGTAGAGCCAGAGTGGAGGGAAGGGGAGACGACGAGGATGGGAAACAATGGAGAGTGGAGGGGACTGGAGAGTGGAGTGAAGCGGAACGGACAACAAGCTAGGGTTTGGTCCATGGCGGGGATGGGGGTGCGGTATTTGAGGGGTTGTCGGACATACTCCTTCCGTTCACAATTACTTTGCATTCTGGGTTTAGTCAAAGTCAAACTTTGTTAAGTTTGACCAAATATTTAGGAAAAATATGACTATTTACAATGTAATATCTATAGTATTAGAATCTTTATAAAGTATATTTTCATATTATGTGCACTTGGTACTATAGATTTTGATATATTTTCCTATATTTTTTTGTCAAAATTGACAAAATTTGACTTTGACTAAACCCAAAACGCGAAGTAAATAAAAACGGAGGTACCAAACATTTGGGCTAGGTTTGCGGTGTTTGGTTGGGTCCTTTTCATTGTCCAGTGACTGTTGGGAAAGGGAAGCATGACAGTTTGAAGATGGTGTTAGGCTGGTGCGAGTGCATCACGAGTTCTCACGGGCTATAGCCCTGCCACGTCAACTTTTCCTCTCACTCTCACCCACTCTCACGCCACTCTCACAGCACGGTGCCAGTGCACGGGCTATAGCCCCCACTATCACACCTCTCTCCTCCACGTCAGCATTTCTCTCTCCTCCACGTCAGCATTTATTTTGAAGATTAAAAACATTGCAAATAATGGAAGAAATTATTTTATTCAACTAAAATTGTACCGATTACATACTAATAAATAAAAATTACATAAAATTGAAAAAATTACATAATCTAGGAATGAGCCCACACATGCTCAATCAAATCATGCTGGATCTGTGTATACATCGGCGAGTCCCTCATTTCGTTGTCCATCTGAATCCTGGCTGCTACGCCTGGTGGTGCATTGGTATGTATTGGAATCAACTGTCTCATACATGTTCTCCAAATTGGTACCACGCTCATCGTCGATGATCATGTTGTGCAGAATGACACATGCACGCATGATCAACCCAAGAGTGCGCCGGGAGTAGGAGCGTCCGGGAACTGTTAAAATGTTGAACCTAGACTTGAGCACTCCAAATGTACACTCGACATCTTTGCGCCAAGCTGATTGAGCAGCAGTGAACAGACGATGCTTTTCACTTTGTGGAAGAGTAACACCCTTCATGAACACCGGCCAGGAGGGGTAGATGCCGTCGGCAAGGTAGTAACCCCTGTTGTACTGGTGTCCATTCACCGTGAAGTTCACTATGGGTGCTTCTCCTCTAAGCACATCCGTGAACAATGGCGACTGATTGAGCACATTGATGTCGTTGTTGGACCCGGCGACTCCAAAAAAGGCATGCCAGATCCAACGATCATACGACGCAACGGCTTCTAAGAATATGGTAGGGTGTTTGATGTCTCCCCTTGTGAATTGACCGGCATGCGCAACTGGGCAGTTCCTCCACTGCCAATGCATGCAATCGATGCTCCCTAGCATGCCCGGAAAGCCGCGCTCCTCGGCTTTCGCTAACAGACGCTGAGTATCCGCGACAGTAGGTCCACGGCAAAACTCTTCCCCGTAACAGTTGATGATGCCCTCACAGAATTCATCTAGACACTCTGACGAAGTTTGTCTAGCTAACTTAAGCCACTCATCTATCGTATCAGCAGCGGCTCCATAAGCTAACAGACGCAACGCCGTAGTACACTTTTTTAGGGGAGAAAAACCAGCACGGTTGAGAGCATCAGCTCTTTGGGTGAAATACGGAGAGTATTCACCCAATCTATCCACAATGCGTAGAAAAAGGGATCGCCTCATCCGATACCTTCGTCGGAAGAAACTCGGAGGATAACCGCAGTTGTTGGCGAAGTAGTCGTCGTAGAGCCGATCGTGGGAGCCCTCACGATCACGCCTGATGAACTCTCGACGGCGTCGCGGCGGTCTTGGCACCTCTTGGAGCATCGCCGCCTCGTACTCCGGCTGCATTGTGGCCTGCATTGCGGCGATCATCTCACCCTCCACTCCGTCGCTCGAATCGCTGCTGCTGGACGAAGACATGGCGTCGAGAGGGTGGAAATGGAGAGCGGAGAAGCTGAAATTGGTGTGGAATGAGTGCAGCATATGAGGGGGTATTTATAGGAGGGAGGAGATGAAAATTTCAATTTTTTGAATTTTTTTTCGTATTTTTCGGGGCAGCAACGGTAACCCCCCAACGGCTAGCTGACGTGGACCAATCGGGTGGCGCCACATCAGCTAGCCGTTACCGGCCCCCCGCTCCCCACTATCGCCCGCCCTATCGCCCCACCCTGCCACCGCGTCGCCCCGCTATCGCCCGCCCTACCGCCCCGCTCCCGCCCTATCGCCTCGCCACCGCGGGCGACAGCCCGCGCTATCGCCTCCTCTCGCAGGGCGAGCTAGCCATCGCCCGCCTCGCCCCTACCGCCCCCTTCTCGCCCGCCTCTCGCCCGGGCCGGGGGCGATAGCGCCCCTCCTGTCGCCCCCATTGGCACCAGCCTTACATGGAGAGAATAGTAGGACTGACGCGGTTTATGTGGGAAAGAAAAAAAAGGACGTTGGCCGTTCCAACCCCACAGGTCAGGGTGCGTGCTGTGTGCCTGTGCGTGCTGACCAATTCCTCAGTCCTAGGTGGCAGGATTACAAGTCAGGTGCTATCGCCCGGGCCCACCATCAGCCGAGGAACGGAGTGGTCTACTACCGTCTTTCCCCTAGTATACCGCAGCAGGCAGCAGCTTCCCCGTTCCGGCGACCGCCGTCGATCACATCGTCGGGAGCGGGAAAGGAGGAGAGCGATGATGCAGCCGACGCGGATGCACTGGGCGAGAGCCGACCCCTCCGACTTCGGAGGCCAACCTCCCGCCCCTCGCAGGTAAATCCCCCAATCCGGCCGATCCGCTCGCCTCGCCGTCGCCAATCTCTTATCCCCCCACCGCCTGAAAGTAGACTCGTCTCCCCGCAGTGGGCACACAGCGGTCGGGATCGGCAAGTCCAAGGTGGTCGTCTTCGGCGGGTTCGCCGACAAGCGCTTCCTCGGCGACATCGCCGTCTACGACGTCGGTAAATCCCGCCCCACCCACCCTCCCCCACACGTCTGGCTCCGACCGCTTGACGACAGCCCTCCCCTGCTGCTCAGACGACTGATTAAACTGAACCCGCGGGCGCGGCCCCCCTTGTTGCAGAGAACAGGCTATGGTACACGCCGGAGTGCACCGGCAGCGGCCCGGACGGGCAGGCGGGGCCCAGTCCGAGGGCCTTCCACGTCGCCGTTGTCATCGACTGCAACATGTTCATCTTCGGCGGCCGCTCCGGGGGCAAGAGGTCTGCACAGCTTGTTCTCCGTCTAGTAGAGTTTTGCAGGCGTCAGTCCTTGTCTGTTGCTTACGGTCCGGTGTTTGGCTCACAGGTTAGGCGATTTCTGGATGCTCGACACTGGTAAAGCCCTCATTTCCGTCAAGTCTTTCTATAATCCCCTGTTACATGATCTGTTTCAAATTGAGTTATCACGGATTCTGCGACTGCTAAGCGCTGATGTTCTGTCTTGGTGCTTCTTTCGTGTTCAGACATTTGGCAGTGGTCGGAGATGACCGGCTTTGGTGATTTGCCGTCTCCGCGGGAGTTTGCGGCTGCGTCAGCCATAGGAAACAGGAAGATTGTCATGTAAGCGATTTGCTCCGTACAAGTTTGTTTCCCCTGTCATTTACTGGGTCTCATCACCTGTGAAGAAGATGATGATGTTCATCTTTGTTCAGGTATGGTGGCTGGGATGGCAAAAAGTGGCTGTCTGATGTATACGTCATGGACACAAGTGAGCTAATTGCTCTCTTTATTCTAGCTGCACTGAGCACTGAATGTGCTTTGTTGATGAAGTTGATCCTTCAGTTTTACTTATATTTATACTCTTTACATTTTTTTGTTCGATAGTGTCACTTGAATGGACAGAACTAGCAGTTGCTGGATCAGGGCCGCCTCCAAGATGCGGACATTCTGCCACTATGATTGAGAAGAGACTGCTTGTCTTTGGAGGCAGAGGTAATTAACACTCCGTGATTTTGTGCTTTTTTGGGTCTGTCAAAGCTTGGGCTTTCTAAGATGATTAGCTAGCTAGTTTCCATTCATATGTTGCTACAGGACAGTAATACTTCTCATGGCTTCCTGAGCCAACCTTGAAAAGCTGGCCGGCACTAGAAAGTACAGTTATGTTTGTTTTGTTAATACCTACCAAACATAAAAGATGAGTAAAACTAAAGTTCTTTGTTGAACTTGAATAACTTCAGCATTGACAATTTAAAGAGCACTGCCACTATTATCCCCTTGTATTAAAGGAAAACTGTAAGGGATACTCTGACAATATAATAAGTAGGAAACCAAATTCGTGTCCATGGGGATTTGAACCCAGGTGGTGGGATTGTACATGAATTATCCTACCAAATGAGCCTACACATTGTATTCCTCGATCTCGACATGTTCCAATCTCCATACTTTACTTGTAGGCTTCCTGCTGGGTATCAGACTATTCCTGGGTAGAATTTGTAGTGCGCTGACGGATTCAGCGTTTTATAAGTTGCATAATGTTTTTGTCTCGAACATTCTATTGTTGCTGACTACTTCGTATCTTCCTTCCAACAGGTGGAACCGGACCGATCATGGGTGATCTATGGGCTTTAAAGGGTGTTACTGAAGAAGGTAGCTCTTCTTATTTTTATGTGTCTATTCACATTAGAGAGAAATTTGTCATGTTAACTGCTACACACAACATATGATTTTCTTAAGTGATGAGTACACTAGCAGAACTCTTAGTGCAAGTAGAACTATTTGTTTAGACAGTTTATGCGAATGTGGGTCATCATCAGAGGAGGTTACATATTTATTATATTTACATACTAAGGACACAATCAAGAGTATCATACTCACATCTTATTTGTCTTGTATGTCCATTCCTCCTTCATTGGAGGAAATGGAATTTGAGATGTCCCATTGGTATTATTTAGCTATCCTGTTCCATCGAGGGACATGAGAGATCACCCTTTTTGTGTTGATATATTTTGCATGCTTATTTACAAATAGAGTTTTTCTCCTTTATTCCTTTTGCAGTGGTTACTTCATTTTTTTTTTGCGGGTGTTAATTCATATTTGTTTAATTGTTTGTATGAAGTTGTGAGTTGTTGGTACTTTGCTATCACTGAATCTGATGGTCTTTTTTTTTTGCGGAGATAATGAGGCACCTGGTTGGACACAGTTAAAGCTGCCAGGACAATCGCCCTCTGCAAGATGTGGTCATTCCGTGACTTCTGGTGGACCTTATGTATGCAATTTAAAACCTTGATGTTATGTCTTTCTAACTGCAATATTATTTAACAGCTGATACCTCTGCTGTGTGCATCACATGTTTGGAAGGTTGATTTCACTTGCTGTTAGATTGGATATCAATCATGAGTACCCATTAGTCACCAGGTTGTTTGCTATCATGCCAAGTTAGTGAAGCTAAGTGTCCTGCGAATGTGTATATAATGGCCTTCAGGGTTGCTTTTGTCGTATATACATTTTTTAACTAGTTTTATCTTCTGCAAAAAATCATTTTCTAAATTTAAGTATTCACATATACATGAGTTTTGTGGATGCATTAGCTTTGATTTAAACGTTCTAGTCTGGGTGAACCATGGCTTAGCTATCAAAACCTTGCCCCCTTAGTTTTTAATTACATAATAAGTTGGTATTTAACAATGATCGAAAAACATTATTGGCTTTGCTCTTTCTTAAAACCTTTGAAACAAAAATTTGTTATTTACTGGGATCTTTTACAACCACAGGTTGTTCATCAAGTCTACTAGAATTTATGTATCAGAAAAGTTACTTTTTTCTTGGGGACTTATTTTACATTTTTCTTATCGATTGTCGATTGTGCAATAACATTACTAACAACATATGGAACTTGGACCTTGTTGTCAGCTCTTGCTATTTGGAGGACATGGAACTGGCGGTTGGCTAACTAGATATGATGTGTACTACAACGAATGTGTTATTTTAGACAGGGGTAAGCTGAAGCCCCGATGAATTTCTGTTTTTATTGTAACCTTTTCTGCATTGCCTCATTGAACATGACTTTGCATCTTGTTATCTACTGAACACACCAAATCTTGTTGCGTTTATTGACATAGATGGTTTTATAAACAATAGACTGCTATTCTAATTAAATAAGAACGTGATTTTTGGAAATTCAGACCTAAGTTAAAGGAGAAAGTGATCTGATACTATTTATACCTGAAAAGCCCCAAATATTTTATTTCTGAATTAATATTGTTATTATTATTTCGGAATGAGATATTAATTTTTTAATTGCCAACTTGAGCTAAGGTCAGGTGGAAATCTTGCCCCGAAAAACTGTGCTGACCTGCCCACAAGCAGGTTTAGAATCACATCCTGCTGCTTGTAGAAAAATTATAAGGATTAAGCTGGTCAGTAGGGATTGACTATTGAATCTTCTGATTGAGATATCAAGTGCATGCTGGATATGTCTATGCTTGCGGTACTTGCGTTATCCACATTGACGTACACATGGTACATAGATACTCAAGCACATGCTCCACAGCCAGTTTGGGTACTAAACAATAAACACCCTTTCCTATGATCAATGCTGTAACCCACATGGCTCAGCACAGTGATATCACCAAAATTAGCTAACTTGGTTACTATGAATTTAATTAACACACTAGAGACAGCTGAAATTGTTTTCTTAATTCATTTTTATTTCTGTGCATGGTGGTGGCTGACTGTTGACCACCTTACATGCCATGCATTCTGCACATGTGCATCATATGTATGTCTGTCCACTTTCCTGATCTCCATGCTTCATGCAGACAGATGTAGGGTAAAGTACAGATGTAGGATAATGATACTCCCCCCTTCCAAATATGTAAGACCCCTCAAAGTTCGGGCCTAACTTTGACGGTTTGACCACGAATTTGCCAAATAAAATATGAGTTATGTGCCATAAAAAGTATACGAATGGAATCGTATTCGAAAGAAGTTTCCAATAGTATAAGTTTTCTGGGACATAACTCTTATTTTGAATGTCAAATTCATGATCAAAGTTGGCTAAAAAATCTATGAGACCATAGGAGGGGGTATACAAAATCAATAATATCCAAAATACCGTCTCTGAGGGATCGGCCTGTTTCTTATTACTAGAAATATTGTGTGGTAATCTTATTTATTCTCATTTTGATTTGTCAAAATTTGATTCTTTCACCTATAAATATTTGGCATTGTATATGTTTTGCTGATTAATACTTTGGTATCCCAGTGTCTGTTCAATGGAAGGTCTTACCAACAAGTAATGAGCCACCTCCTCCTCGGGCGTATCATTCTATGACTTGCATAGGGCCTCGGTTTCTCTTATTTGGTGGCTTTGATGGAAAGAACACCTTTGGCGATTTGTGGTGGCTTGTTCCTGAAGGTATAGCATCACATCTGAAAAAGAAGAGTCTCTATTGATATCTTGTAGCTGTAATCTGTATCGGGCATACAACAAACTGTCAAAGCTTTAGAAGCAATATGTGTTATCATATGCTGGGCCTGTAGCCTGGCTTAGAAAATAACTGAAGTGATCGCGCTTTACAGATCCATACTTTGTACTCCATCCTCTACCATGTAGGTGTTGTTTTAGCTGAATGCACATAGAACAAAAAAATAGTTAATTCATTGTCTTTAAGTAGGAATGCAAACATTTACCAATTACAAATGTATAGTAGAGTACTTCAATAAGTAACATGTACAGAAAATTAAAACACTTGCTAAAACAATTCTGGATCTGTACCAGTTACGGAGGAAGACAATAATATTTACTATTAAATACCCCTGCTAGTTACACTTTCTTGGTTGGATGATGCACGCTGAATTTACTCCTCCTTTCTATTGGTTAATTTGAAACCTCAGATCTAGTTCAAATCTTAAGAGGCACAATGAGTTAAATCTACAGGACCAGTGAATTGTCCCAACCTTTATGACATCCAAGCTAATGCACACACTTCACACAGACAAATCCTGCAGCATCTGCATCCGCAGATGCACACAGATGAACCACATAAAGACATTACTCCGCAGAACTTCAAGAAATGATACGTCTGAACTTAAAATAGACTTGGATTAGGATGTTTGCAGGGGGGAAAATTGTTTTGACCCAACAATCATGCTTAAATACTTGAGTACTTACATCTCTCAGTAGTAAATTATATGGATGCAGTTAAATATGTAATGCTTGATGGAGAAAGACTGCTTGTCTAAACTCTACCTGTTTGAATGTCAGATGATCCTATTGCCAAGCGAGACTTGGTTCCTAATGTTGATTCAGACAGCAAAAATAGCACTGTGACTAGTGATGGCCGACAGTCTACGTTGAAGGTATGTTTGCGTATGCGTATACCTGAAGTTCAGAAGATCTTTGCGCAGAGTAAAATGGGAACTAGTGTCAAATTTTTGGGTGACATCAGAACCTTGCTATTACTAAAGAATATAAATGTTGCAGGAATCACAATCTGGGGAGCCTCCAATGTTGGAGTTGGCAAAAAGATTGGGGATTCCACTTTCTCTAGAACCTCCAGCAAGTTTTGTTGACGAAATCAACGATAAAGAACTAATGGAATTATCATCTAGGCTTATTGGCGAATCACTTCCTACTACTGACCAGCTTGCATGTATTCAGGTGCTGATATCTTTCCCTTTCTGCAACCCTTTCCACTTGTGTTCGCTTCCCGAGGAAATGGGACATAATTCTAGGATGATGTGCAGGCGCTTCGTGATCATTGGAGAAGTTCTCCATCAAGCTCGATACAGCTCCAGGAGCTTGGGCCTCTGCTGAGGGACTATCAACGCCTCATTATCCGCCGCTATGTGTATGGTTTCATTCCTCCATTTCCATCTGCATTTGTTTTTATTACACATCTTGACCATTCACTTCTCCATAAAATCAAGAAACAATGTTCTAGAATGATGGCACGGCTTTGCAGATACTTGTAATTATGGTCTACTTATTATTCTCTTATCACGATGATAATTTTACCTGGTAGATTTTAATCCATTTCTGTTGTCTTTTGCACAATAATAATCTGGAATTAGAAAAAAAAACAGAATATTGTCAGTTCATCACATGGATTATGTGTTTTGGCATGTTCTCATGTCATTTTGGTTCAATGGAGAAATACAAACCAGTTGGGAGTAGAATGCGCCTTTTTTTCTATCAGACTATATTCGGAATAAAGCCTCCGAAGGCGTGTGTACAGAGGAGTTGGATCCGTATACTATACCGTATCCTATACAGGGTAAAACACACGCACACGTATACAATACTTCTAACAAATCTGACTTCAGTTTTGCAAAGAAAAACCAAATCTGACTGATTCTGGTTACATCACCGACACAGGTTCTCTAGCCAGGAAAGCTGAGGTCATACTCATGGACCTATCAGAACAGTAGGTACTTCATACATAACCACCTTTCATAATAGAAGTTAAGATAGCCACACCACAAAGCAAAACCGAGCTTCATAAAGTCATAAGCAACTAATTCAACATACTGTTTATCATCTAACCAAAACCATCACGAGGACTAGCAGAACTACTCGTTAACATAAGTATTTTAATCATGAGAGGCGCTACAGATTCTTCAGACTCCATCTTCAGTAGATATCAATTTCCACAGCGCAGCTTCCAGGGCTCCAGTCATCTCCCTGGTATTCATATTGAACCAATAGGTCCCCGATCCTAAATATCTTCAGTAGATATTGGCGGCAATATTGTATCCTTGAATCTGCGGATGATTAAGATTAAATTAAGATCCTGCTTGAATATTTGACCATCGTCGGCCCGGAAAGGAAAATTCTTTCTGGCATTTCCATAAGTCCATATGACCCAGAAAATAGCGTTAGTTGTAAAATTCAGAGCATTATTTTACTTGTCACTTTGTTGGAAACAAACAGTGGATTCAAAGCTATCAACAATGCAGTAGACTTGTTTACCTGAAAATTGAGCACGGCTAACCCAGATTATTATCTAGCTAACTGTTAAAAGGATGGTTCTTATCTAGCTAACTGTTAAAGTCCCGCATTTAAAGTAAACAAGATTTGCTGCCAGTTTTTTGTATGGACTATATTTTCATTTCTGCCAATTGAATGGATACAGGGAAAACCCATCCCCGACATTCCTCGAAAAGGAAAATCACCGCCTTTTCCATTTGAAAAACGCTTCGCAGGTATGTGAACTCCACGCCACGGGGCGGCCATCTCCTTATGATTACCATCTGATGCATCTCCTTTTATCACTCTCTCCTACTTACCAGTACTTTGTATGTCTGATATACTTCAGTTGCGCATGGACGACATCCACGTGTTGCTGAGCGAGTACAGAACTCTGCTTTCCATCTGAGAGAGGCTCTACTTACAGCTCTTCTACTTGGCACTCTGGCAGGTGGTTCTGGGCCACTAAACCGTAGTGCTAGGACATAATTATTTCTGCTCGTGTGGTTTCCGATGACACCGACTTTTATGTCTGGGCAGCATGCAGGCAACATATCGACAAAGCGAACCTTACCCTCATACTTGTCGTCAAGCTAAATGATCGTCTGTCCCTTTTTCGCGAGGTCCCTCGCTAGTGTGATGAATGCGTGGCTAACCAGATCTTCGTACGAGACGCTTCCCCGAGGATGAATGGGTCGTTTCGCCGAGAACAGACGCGCCGTCAACCGCGCTTTGATGAAAATACATACATCTTTCTCCCTGGATAGATACACGAAAGTCAAAAGAAACATGCACAGAGTTGTGGTGTATAATGGACCTTAAATGTAACTTCTAATGGTAAGAGGAGCTGTTGATAACAGAAGAGCTTCCTCTGCTCCTTTGGTCCACTGCTTAATTGAGAAATGGTCTAGTTTTTGTTTTCCAAATATCCCAGTTTTAATTAGAAGGAATCATTCGCCTACAATTTTCTTGTGTGTTTCATTATTCAATATCTACTGTTTTCCGAATTTGTTGAGCACTGCTACACTGCTACCATGTTGAAGATTTGAAGATTTCTTATGGCCATCATATGAGCGGTGCACAACATCATCTATGATCTATGTGAGATGCTAAGACATTCTTAAGGAGATGGAAGGAACCAGTGGCTCGTAGAGGGTGTAGTGGTTGCCGAAGAACAAGGGAACCAACCCTGTAATTCGTGAGGATCCTGTAGAAACGAACTGCTGAAATAAAGTTGGTTGTCAAGTTGAAGAAAAATAAAAATAAAATCGGTTGTCACTTGTTAGGGTGCACTTTGATTATGGTAACTCGTAAGAGAGGTAGAAGTTAAAGAAATTCACAGCAGGTACTCCACAGACTGGCATTCAAGTTCTTCGAGCCATTTCACATCGTGGAGCGCGTTGGCACAGTTCCCTACAAATGTTAAGCTTACTTGTTCCAATCGTATTCACCCTGTCTTACATATGTCTCAGTTGAAACTTGAAACCTTTCCCCTGACCAAGACAAGAGGTACTCCCTCAAATACCCTCTACTGATCCAGGCCAGGGTAAGTATAAAGCTTTATGAAGGGTATTTAGGAAAGGAGTTGGTGTGTTGTATTCGGCTTGTATCATACAAATGAACACGACAGTGTCGTGGGCGAGGAGAGGAAGCTGGATCCTGGAATTTGAGTGTTCTATCAATAGAAATTTCTGAGAGAACAATAGGAAGCTTGATTACGCGAGGGTACACATGTGACTAGATATTGAACAATTATCTCTTCACTCGGTGTGCCTAGCTTGTTTCTTTTTACCGGTGATGCGCCTTATTTACTTTGTTAACCCTGTTTCCGGAAATGACGTTCTTACTTTACATGATGAACAAGTCAAGAAGCATCTCACCGCAAATAAATAAAATGGTATGCCGCGTTGGCCTGGAAAGCAACGTAAATTCACCAGACGTTTAGGAGCGTCAGTTTTACTCCCTCCGTTCAACAATAGTTGACTTTCATTTGTCCAAATATGGATGTATCTGTACACCAAAACATGTCTAAATATATTAATATTTGAATAAATGGAAGTTAAGTATTTTTGAACGGAGGAAGTATTTACGGTATAATACTCCCTCAGTTCCAAATTAGATGACTTCAATTTGTCCTACATGTATGTATACATTAATTATGTCTATATACATGTATATTTGAACAAATATAAGCCATTTATTTTGAAACATAGGGAGTAGTACAAATAAACCAGACCGCGAACTACATCACCCATCTGCTGGAAATTGGCAACAAGCTAGAGGAGGTCCAGTGAGCTAGCTAACCGGGAACACCATGGATGCATCCAGCACAAGAATCCATGGCTTCCTCGTTCTATCATGTGTCTCTTACCTTGCTTCACACGCCGCCGCGCTCTGCTTCGACTACAGCGGCTCCGGTGACCCCTGCTTGATCTCTCGCCATGGTACGTCCCTCGCAACTAACACCACGGAAGCCCTAGGAATATTCAGTATCCTCGCCTTGGATTTGTGTCGGCCGGCGCTGCCTCACGGCCCCGGCGTCACCATACGTCGCAGTTCAACCATTACTCGGCGAATCCTTAACACCGCCGATCATCATGTCGACGCAAGTACTATTCAGGACTTGTTGAGAGAGAATCGAAAGTTGTCCAACTCCAGCACCAAGTTATTCTCTCCCATCTTTCCCATGTTCGAAGAACAACGAAGTTTTTCATTCTCTGCAGGTTATGGCTTAGATTCGAAATCTCGATGTTACGAAAACATACCTGGAAGTGGATTAGTGGTAGAACCAGATGCTACCTGGAAGTGGATTAGTGGTAGAACCAGATGCTTGGCTTATCAGGAAGTCGGGTACCTCGGAGTTTCCTTCCGAATGCCATTTCAGGAGCTGGTTCCTGTTGTTTTATGGTGATCCAAATTCATATGAAGATAAAGGAAAGTTCGGCCTCCGCTACGCGAGGCCCGCACCTGTCGCGTGGCGTGCACGGCGGGGGGGGGGGGGGGGGCCAGCCCCCCTTGGTACGGTACGAGTTGTTACCGAGTTTGAGTTGGATTCACCGTTACCGACCTAGTCAGGTCAGGACCGCCTTTATATACCTCTTGTAAGCCGCCGCACGGGATAAGCCACATATTGTAAATTCTGGCGCGATTTAAGCTCACCCCGAAATAGTGAAGTATTGCTGGCTGGCGCCCGTGGTTTTTTCTCTTCCTTGTTGGACGGGTTTTCCACGTTAAAATCTCGTGTCCCCGTTGGTTTGATCATGCTTAATTTCATCGTTGATTTGCTATTGCGTGTAACAAGTGGTATCAGAACCCTGTTTCAGATTAGGGATTCGCGATGGCATCGATGAAGTTTGATCTACCGTTGCTGGACTACAAGACGAGGGTTTCTCTGTGGCAAGTAAAGATGCGTGCGGTTCTTTCGCAAGCATCGGATCTTGATGAGGCGCTGGATTCTTTCGGGAATAAGGAAGCGAGGGAGTGGACTCCTGAGGAGAAGCGCAAAGATCGTAAGGCTTTATCGTTGATTCAACTTCATCTATCTAATGATATCTTGCAAGAAGTGCTGCTGGAGAAATCCGCGGCAGCGTTGTGGCTCAAACTGGAATTGATCTGCATGTCAAAGGAACTAAGCAGTAAGATGCATGTTAAGATGAAGTTGTTCTCGCTCAAGATGCAAGATGGTGCTTCTCTGATGAATCACTTGTCGATCTTTAAGGAGACCGTGTCCGACCTAGTGTCGATTGAGGTAAAATATGAGGATGAAGATTTAGCTCTTCTGCTGTTATGCTCGCTGCCTAGTTCTTTTACAAATCTGCGTGATACCATATTATTAAGCCGCGATGAATTAACCCTCGCGGAAGTTTGTGAGGCTCTGCAGACCAGGGAGAAGATGAAAATTATGATGCAGTCTAACGCATCGTCCTCCAAAGACGATGCATTGCAGGTTCGAGGCAGACCTAAGCAGCGAGATAACAACTACAACAACAACAACAGAGATAAGAGCAGGGACCGTTCCAAGTCCAAAGGGCATGACAAGTTCTGCAGGTATTGTAAGAAAACCAATCACACCATTGAGGATTGCTGGAAGGTACAGAACAAGGAGAAAAAGAACGGCACATACCTGCCGAAAAATAAATCTGACGGTAATGGTAATGGTACTGGTAAGGTTGCTGTTGTTGCTGGTGATAATAGTTCGGATGGTGAATGCTTAGCTGTTTTTGTTGCATGTGTTACCCGTGATAATGAGTGGATTCTTGATACTGCTTGTTCATTTCATATTTGTTGTAACAAAGATTGGTTCAGTTCTTATGAGGTTGTGCAGACGGGAGATTTTGTGCGTGTGGGGAACGACAACAAATGTCACATTGTTGGCGTTGGATCTGTTCAGACCAAGACCCATGGTGGGATGACACGTACATTGACGAGAGTGAAACACATACCATCCATGGCGAGAAATTTGATCTCGTTGAGTACCCTTGACTATGATGGGTACAAGTACGCCGGAGGGGATAAACGCCTGAAGGTATCAGAAGGTTCTCTCATTGTTATGATTGGTGATATGAATTCTGCCGAGTTATATATCCTTAGAGGTAGCACTTTGTCTGGTCTGCTGCTGTTATTACTAATGATGATCCAAGTACAACTAACGTCTGGCATAAGCGACTTGGACACATGAGTGAACATGGTATGGCAGAATTGTTGAAGAGAGAACTTCTGAAGAACTGCAATATGAGTAAGTTGCCGTTCTGTGAACATTGCGTATTTGGTAAGCATAAGAGAGTTAAATTCAATGCTTCCGTTTATACCACTAAAGGTACATTGGATTATGTACATGCTGATTTGTGGGGGCCTTCACGTAAGCCCTCTTATGGTGGTGCTCGTTATATGCTTACTATCATTGATGATTACTCTAGAAGAGTTTGGCCTTATTTCCTGAAAACTAAGGATGATACTTTTGCTGCTTTTAAAGAGTGGAAAGTTATGATTGAAAAGCAAACTGAAAGAAAGGTGAAGTTACTTCGTACTGACAATGGTGGCGAATTTTGTTCGCATGCTTTTGATGATTATTGTGTGCAGGAAGGCATTGTCAGGCATCACACCATCCCATACACACCTCAGCAGAATGGTGTAGCTGAGCGGATGAACAGGATGATCATCTCCAAAGCTCGCTGCATGTTGTCTAACGCCCGCATGAATAGGCGTTTTTGGGTTGAGTCTGCCAACACTGCCTGCTACTTGATCAACAGGCCACCATCCATCCCTCTTGACAAGAAAACTCCTATTGAGGTATGGTCTGGTGAGTCAGCTGATTATTCACAACTGAAAGTTTTTGGTTGCAGTGCCTATGCTCATGTTGATAATTGAAAGTTAGAGCCTAGAGCTGTTAAGTGCTTATTTCTTGGATATGGTTCTGGAGTAAAAGGATATAAGTTGTGGACCCTGGAAACCAAAAAGACTTACTTTAGCAGGAGTGTTGTGTTTAATGAATCTGTTATGTATGAGGACAGTTTATCGACTGATGTTGTGCCAGATTCTTCTGATGAGGACGAACCATGGGTTCGTTTGCAGGTGGAGCTAGAACACCTGGATGAGGAGGATATTGTGCCACCCTCACCTCCTATTGTGCAGATAAAAATTGTCTATTGCAGAGCGCAGAGAGAAGAGGAATAAAGGACCTCATACTCGTTTAATTGAGAAATGTGATGTTGTTTATTTTGATCTAAGTTGTGCAGAACAGGTGGAGAATGATGCTGAACCGGCTACATACAATGAAGCTATTGCTTCGGTTGATCATGACAAGTGGATTGGTGCAATGCACAAGGAGATGCAATCACTTGAGAAAAATGGCACGTGGGATGTCGTGCGCTTGCCTAAACAAAAGAAGACCGTACGCTGTAAGTGGATCTTCAAGAGAAATGAGGGTTTATCTCCAAGTGAGACTCCAAGGTTTAAGGCAAGGTTAGTAGCAAAAGGTTTGAGCCAGATTTCAGGAGTGGATTATAATAATGTGTTCTCACCTGTTGTCAAGCATATTTCTATCCATACTTTCTTTAGTATTGTTGCTATGCATGATCTTGAGCTTGAGCAGTTAGATGTGAAGACTGCGTTTTTGCATGGAGAACTTGAGGAGGAGATATACATGGACCAACCTGATGGGTTCATAGTGCCTGGTAAAGAGAATTTTGTGTGCAACCTAAAGAAGTCCCTTTACGGTTTAAAACAGTCTCCTCGACAGTGGTATAAAAGGTTTGATTCTTTTATGATGTCCCATGGCTTTAAGAGGTCTGAATATGATAGCTGTGTGTACATTAAATTTGTTGATGAATCGCCTATATACTTGTTGCTATATATTGATGATATGTTAATTGCTGCCAAGAGTATGAAAGAAATCACTACATTGAAGAAACAGTTGAGTAGTGAGTTTGAGATGAAGGATCTTGGTACTGCTAAGAAAATTCTAGGTATGAAAATTTCAAGAGACAGAAAATCTAGATTGCTATTTCTTAGTCAGGAGAATTACATTAAGAAAGTCCTTCATCGTTTTAATATGCATGATGCAAAGTCTGTTAGTACTCCAATTGTTTCACACTTCAAGTTGTCAGCATTGCAATGTCCTATTACTGACAAAGACATTGAGTATATGTCACGAGTTCCCTATGCTAGTGCTGTTGGTTTCTTAATGTATGCCATGGTGTGTTCTCGGCCTGATTTATCTTATTCTATGAGTTTGGTCAGTCGTTACATGGTTAATCCTGGTAAAGAACATTGGAAAGATGTTCAGTGGATTTTCAGGTACCTTCGCGGCACATCCAAAGGTTGCTTAAAATTTGGCAAGACTGGTGAGGGACTCGCAGGCTATGTGGATTCAGATTATGCTGCTGATTTGGATAAGAGGAGATCCCTCACAGGTTATGTGTTTACGGTTAGTGGATGTGCTGTTAGCTGGAAGACTATCTTGCAGGGTGTTGTTGCACAATCTACTATTGAGGCTGAGTATATGGCTATTGCTGAAACATGCAGAGAGTCAGTTTGGTTGAAAGGTCTGTTTGCGAGCTTTGTGGAGATGATACTTGCATCAACCTATTTTGTGACAGTCAGAATGCTATTTAGCTCACTAAGGATTAGATGTTCCATGAGAGAACAAAACACATTGATGTCAAGTACCATTATGTGCGTGATGTTATTGCACAAGGTAAGCTGAAGGTATGCAAGATTAGTACTCATGATAATCCTGATGATATGATGACAAAGCCAGTTCCTGTTGCTAAGTTTGAGGTTTGCTCAAGATTAGTTGGTATCACTGCTTAGTCCAAGAGGCTGTTTGGCGCCGAAGGTGTTTTCTTTGTGTGTTTCAGGCGAAAGCTCTCATTCATGCTACAAGAGGGAATTTTTCTCGAGGTGGAGTGTTGTTTTATGGTGATCCAAATTCATATGAATTCATATATGAAGATAAAGGAAAGTTCGGCCTCCGCTACGCGAGGCCCGCACCTGTTGCGTGGCGTGCACGGCGGGGGGTGCGAGGGGCGGCAGCCCCCCGCGGTACGGTACGAGTTGTTACCGAGTTCGAGTTGGATTCACCGTTACCGACCTAGTCAAGTCAGGACCGCCTTTATATACCTCTTGTAAGCCGCCGCACGGGATAAGCCACATATTGTAAATCCCGGCGCGATTGTAAACTCACCCCGAAATAGTGAAGTATTACTGGCTGGCGCCCGTGGTTTTTTCTCTTCCTTGTTGAAAGGATTTTCCCCGTTAAAATCTCGTGCCTCCGTTGGTTTGATCTTGCTTAATTTCATCGTTAATTTGCTACTTCCCTGCCGAGCCTACTAGGACGCGGAAATTACTGACCGGTACATATGGCCGGAGAACGACGACACGGCACGCCGCCGTCCGTGGGAAGGTCCCGTCGTCGTTGCTAAAGCAAGCATCGGTCTTAGCCTCAGCTTTGGTGGGGCTGATCTGCGCCGTGGCGGGGCTTGTGCTCTGCTGCATCCGTAATAAGCGACCACGCCAGAGCACCGCGGCTATTGAACCACAAGAAGATCTCGAGCCTGTCATACTCCGGCGACGATCGGGGCCTAGAGAGCTCACTTACGGCGAGCTCGCCGCCGCGACAGACAACTTCGCAGAGGCGAGAAAGATCGGGAGAGGGGGGTTCGGTTTCGTGTACCGAGGCTACCTGAGCGAGGAAGACCGCCACGTCGCCATCAAGGCGCTCTCGTGGGAGCTGTCGGTGCAGGGCCTCAAGGAGTTTCGGGCGGAGGTCACCATCATGAGCCAGCTCAGGCACCGCAACGTCGTACAGCTGCTCGGCTGGTGCGGCCGCCGGAGAGGGCTGGCGCTCGTCTACGAGCTCCTGCCCGGAGGCAGCCTCGACACGCATCTCTACAATCCTGACACACACTTAACCTGGCCACAGAGGTACTTCTAACTTCTAAGTTGGCCAATATCACTCGCCTAATTTTCGCCTGAAAATTTAAGGTTGATGTTCAAACGCAGGTACAACATTGCGCTGGGCCTGGGATCCGCCTTGCGGTACCTCCACCGGAGTGCGACATCAAACCTGCAAACGTGATGCTCGACGCGTCACTCGACGCCAAGCTCGGAGACTCGGCCTGGCGAGGCTCGTAGACCACGGGGCCGAGCCGCCGACGACGCAGGTCGTCGCGGGCACCGTCGGCTATATCGACCCGGAGTTCGTCAGCAGCCGGAGGCCGAGCACCGAATCGGACGTGTACAGCTTCGGCATCGGGCCAGGACGCCTCGGCGCCAGCGGCGCTGCTGGCGTCGGTCCGCGACATGTACCGCCGGAATGTGATCCTCGAAGCCGCGGACCGGAGGCTGGACGGCGATTTCGACGGGATGCAGCTGGAGCATCTGCTCGTGACGGGGCTTTGGTGCGCGCACCACGATCAGGCGCAGCGGCCTTCCGTCGAGCAGGCTGTGGACGTGCTACGGTCTGAAGACGCGGGGCTGCCCGTTCTTGGAACGATGGGTGGTTCCGGCGAGATTCGCGCGTTGGAGGGACAGGCTTATGCTGAAGGACCAAACCAAGAATATGTTGTAAAATTTGGGATCTGCATTTTTTAAAATACTAGACCATATTATACGCACAAATAACCAATTTGTTTCCTATGAAAATATTTCCATCCACCACTTTTGAAAAACAAAAGTTTATGCCGATTCAGCTGGAAACGGGTCAAATTTGAATTACAGGTGCCTTGTAGTTTTCTCATGATTTTTGGCAAAAATTATCTTTAGGTACACAACTACCTATTTCCTTTTGAAATAGGCATAGAAAATTCAAACAAAATAAAAAAAAAACTGATGATGGTGAAACCGCTAACGTCCGGAGTGGAATACTGGACATATACAACCCAAAACACACTTATACACACTTTGTATGGTACCACCTGGATTTTGGTTGGATTCCGACGCCCCAAAGCGCTCTCCGACGAAACCGTTAACCCATCATTGTTAGTTTCATTCTTTCTCGTGAAATTTTTATAAGAATGTAGAAATTTAACAATATGCATGATAATTTAGATATGTTTCTCCTTTTCGAAACGAGGTAAAGAACGTCGAAATCCGAGTTCAAACACAAAAGTTATGTTTAAAACGGTGATTAAGTTAAAAAAAAACAGCGCTTGGCTAGGCCGACGATATTACCGTCAGCGTAGCTAATTTTTTTTCGCAATTTGGGTTTGCCTCTTCGAGTTTATGCCGACGGCCCCGACAAATTACCGTCGACGTAGATTTTGGCCGTCCACACAGTAGGCCATTCATGTAGTGCCAGCGTGTCCCTAAATCCGATCACTTATGATTTTCGTGAAACAATCTAAGTAGTTGGTACGGCCTTATGCCAAACCCCTGACTGACAGGTTGGCGAGGCGCCATCTGTCGCAAGGTGTAAGGGTGTCGAGTAGAACAACCGAAACAACTATCGCCTTACTGGGCATGATTCCGATTTCAAGAGTTGGATGATTGTGAATTCAACAGAACTTGACTCTTTATATCATCAAGTTTCAAGCATAGGGACTTAAGTTTTCTGCATACTCCTAGCTATAACAACTCTATGTTTATTGGTCTCCCATGTCAATTTAATGGTGTAATATCCTGATTTTTACGGGTTATTTTTTTAAGCAGGAGATGTGCAACGTGAAAATAAAATAAAAATTATTAAGTCCAAAGTATTGGAATTTATTTGATATTTGAAACAAGAGGTTGAGTTCTATTGTTTTTGAATTTGATTTGCCATTTTATTTCATACTTGGTTCTATTCTAATTTTTCTAGTACGTGAACCGATCGATCATTTCCTGGTCTCTTTTTTTGACAATTTTCCTTGTCTCTTTTCTTTCCTTGACTTGCACGTGCATGCCAAGTGTTTGGCTGGCCGGTTGAACAAATTAGTAGGTGGACAATGCACCAATGCAGCAGGTCTTCTGTCCACGAAACAAGCCCAGCCTAACCAGACCCTAGCGAAGAGTCCGCACGCTCGCACTAGCAATGTGTTTCATGTCCCTTCTCTTGCTCGGACACAACCACGGAAACGGCAGACCGATCTGAATCTGCCGCTGCGGCATCAAATTCTCTGTTTGCTCGGGCATTTATTTTTCAGTATGTGTGTTGTACCTCAACTGACCTGCCCTATATCAAAAACCCTAGGTCACCCCCTTTCTCTCATTTCCCCAACTACCGTTGCCACTAAAGCCTTAGGCTCTCACCCGATCCAATCTTACAAGAGTTTCGTCGGGACGACGCCCATGGTAGCTCCGACCCTGGGAGCCAAGCTGCTGCATCAGGAGGACTGCAATGTGACGCCCCGAGATCGGGCACTATGCAGATTTCAGTATTTCCGCCAAAATCCACATAATAACCGATTCCAGGTTGCCACTTGTGATAACATTACAACAGTTCACGGATATTCCGCAACAACAACAGAAAAGATACATACAAGACGACTCAAACGAGTCAAGAATACAACTGTTACAATACAAAGATCCAAATAACAGCGGAAGAAACAACATAGTGTCCGACTACGGACAAGATACAAATTGGACTAAGAGTCTTGAAGATAACCGATGGCGTCCAATCCCTGCCCAGGCCAAGCCGGAGGGATTCCCAAGCTAACGTCGTCAGACTTCAAACCTGTTGACTGCAATGTGGAATATGCAGCCACGAAAAGGATTCGTGGGTCAGTACGGTTAAGTACTGGCAAGTGGATAAACCATACTCACAGGATACCAGCGTCACCAATCATCACAAGATACAAATACTTTGGGTACAACGGAAAGAAGGGATTATTGCAAAGAAGCGGCAGCGGGCTGCACTAACTAACTACAGAGACTCGCTACAACATCCGGCTAAAAGAAGGGGGATAAGGTAGCGTATCAGAACCAACTACAACTACTCACCAAACAATACCCATCAAATGTTACCCCCTACTAAGGAAGCAACCCAAGGAAACTCACACGGTTGATTAGGGTGACATTTATTTTTATGGTGGAGGTAATCTATATTACTAGTCAAGTTATCGTTAGCCAGCACTTTCACCAAGTCATCCATAACCGCGGATAACACGGCTTCTCGAGAAGATTTAACCCTGCAGGGATGCACCAATTTGGCCGTACACGTAAGAATAACCCGCCAGGCGGGGAGCAAACCCACCAAGCAGGCCACTCAACACAACCCAACTCTTCTTCGCATCAAGCCCAAAGAACCCCGTGCAATTGAGCGCACGGCTAAGCAAGCCCCACGAAGAAAAGGGGACCCTCATAGCACTCTAAGAACTTGTCTCCCTAGATGCCGACTACAAAAGTTCCACCCTGGCGCCAAGGGTTCGCACCTGCATATGCATGCGGCAAATGGAAAACCCGAACTAAATGAGGCGATTTGGACGAGATGCAAATCGAATCAAAGTTGCGGGGGGCGCCCATACTCGCTTCCCACATGCGGTTAGTGCGCTCATCATGGATCGGAGGACAAGACCCTTTTCCTAATTAAGTTCGACACTAGCAGGCCTCAAAACCACGCCGGGCCTCCTGCCGGTGCCTTATCATCAAATTATTATTACCCAAAACATTAACATGTTGTTGATTGAATTGAAACCCAACTATCAAACTAAACAGGTGATAAGACGGACAACAAGACTTGAACGCAAACAACACTAAGCATGCAACTACGACACGAGGGCCAACAAGGTAAAAAAACAACAGTTAATAGGAAGTGGGAGGAAGGCTATATCATGGCTGCAAGGTAAACATATGATAGGATCGAGACACAAGCATCGAATCACAAGACTAGAATAAAGGCAACGGGAAGAATCGGTAACAAGTGATGAAAGGCAGCCATATGTAGTAAGTGAGTATACTTGCCTGGAATCCAGCAAGTAGAGATACATCCGCAGAACTTGTCGATGCTCACATCATCTCAACGTCCTATCCGCGAAGAAGCAACAAACTAGAACAAACACCGGATGCAACAATTACTACTACGGCAAAAGATCCAGCATGATCAAGATATGGATGCATGACAAGTTTAAGGATGCATCAAAGATAAACTAGTTGATATGGTAAACATATTTAAATGGGCCCATATGCAATTTGGATTGCATATGGAAAAGCCCATGAATTAATGTTGAATTAAATGATCTACAAATAACCATCATGTGAAAGTTGATTAGAATGATGCATGGATGATGAAAACAATAAGAAAACAACAATAGCTTCAGTTTGATATGTGGTTTACCAAGTTTGGAATTTTATTTGTTAAGTTATGAACTTTGGCATTTTAAATGATTTAAACAAACATTTGTTGTTTTCACCAATTTTAAATGTTCAAAACAGATAACAAAATTTATATTTGGAAAGAACACAAAATTTTAGATGGAATACATATTTCATTTGTTGAATTTGGATTTTAAAATGAGCAAGTTGTTAATTTGACAATTTTAAATGCATTAATTAAGAAATAGTTGTTTTTAGCAATTTAATTTATTCAAAATGGAAAACAAAGTTTATATTTGCGAAGTTCATGACAAATGGGATGGAAAACATATTTTATTTGTTGAAATTGGATTTTAATTGAGCAAGTTATGAATTTCACCATTTAAATTATTTAATTAAAGCATTAAGTAATTGCATTAGTTTTATTTATTCAAAACAGAAAACAAATGTTATATTTGGAAAGAGCATGGAATTTTGGATGGAAAACATATTTTATATGTTCAAAAAGAATTTAGTTTGACCAAGTTATTGATTTAGCAATTTTAAATGATTTAAACAAGATTTAAATTATTTAACCAATTTTAATTATTCAAAACAGGAAACAAAGTTTATATTTGGAAAGCTTGTTCAATTTTGCATGGAAAACATATTTTACATGTTGGAAAACAATTTTAAATGATTTAGTTAAGCATATTACCAATTTAAATGCATTAAATAAGAGGTGAAACAATTATTCAATTAAAGGTTGCAAACCAGAACACAAAGTTGATATTCAAGTGTGGCATTTAATTTTGGATGGAATTCATGTTTTGAGTATTTAATTTGGAGCAACCATGTGAAAGTTATTAATTATGCCATTTAGTTAATCATTTTAAGGATTATTAAGTGACCTTAAATTTAATTGTCCAAATTGCAGAACAAAGGTGATAATCAGAAAGTTCATTGAATTTTGACTGAAAAACATATTTTACAATTTAAATTTGGAGTTTGTTTGCAATTTTTATGGGGGGTTGAAAACCAGGTACTGATCTATGATTTCCAGGGACTTAGAAAATATATTACAGGGGCTTGGTTGAAATTCGGAGGGGTCTGGTTGTGAAGATCTTTTCAGATCTGGATCTGAAAAAGAAAAATAAAAAGTGGGTTTTAATCCCGCGCGGGGGAATCGAACCCGAGACCTGAGGGTGCGTGGAAGTGGGGCTTGCCACTGGGCTAGCGATGCGAGTTGGTGCTAGGTACAGGGGTGGTGGGATTTTGAGGTAAAGCCTCGAGCTTTATCGATCCCTGACGAAACTGAACCCGAAGTTCAGTTACGACGGCACGAACGACGGGACGGTGACGATCTCCGGTGGGGAAACGGCGGCTGCACGACGGCGAGCACCAGAGCAAGGGGGGGTTTGGGGCCTAGGCCGGGACGGGGTGGCCTCACCTCGGTGGTGGTCGGAGTAGGCGGCTGGACGCGGGAGGACGGCGTCGTCGTCGAGCAGCAGCATAGCAGCAGATCGGCGGCGGCATTCCGGCGATGGCGTGGCTTCCCTGGTGGCCCTCCGGCCACGTCGAGGCAAGGCAGCAGAAACCGGTTGTGCCCCGGTTCCATTCCCGCCGGAACCGGGGCCCGACAACGACCGCATAGCCCGCGCCACCGCCTCCAAAACGGGTCCACGGTGCAGCTCGACGTAGTTCAGGCAGAGTTTCAGAGAGGGAAGTTTTTGGGGAAGAGGAAGGAGATGGAGGGGAAAAACGGGGACTCCATGGAGGAGGATGGAGGGAGAGGGTAGGGCTAGATATCTGGGGGCTGGCTTGGGGGAGGGGAAGAAGGAAAAAGGAGGAGGGGCAGGTGGTGCGGTGCTCTGTCGCCTACCTCGCTTTTCTTCAGAGAAAGCGACGGGAGCAGGTGGGGGGAAAACGACAGAGGAGGGGATTTTTGGATCGGGCTGGGGTTGGAGAAGGCCCATGGTGGGCTGGGTGCTTGGTGGGTTTTTGGGGTAGGTAGGCTGGGCTGAAAAGCCTGCCTCCCCCTCTCATCTGTTTGTTTTTTCCTGTTTACATTTTTTTTGTAGGAAAGAAAGAGAGAGAGAAAAAGAGTAAGGTGTTAGGGTTTTATTTTTTATGAAATAATTTTTATTGATTTACAAAACAGTAAAGTCAGGGTTTGTGAACTTTATTTTCAAAAATGTAAAATGTTAATTTGATTTGAATTTGCTATTTGAATTTCAACTAGGGTTTCACATAGATTTGATTTTTAAAACAAGCAAGTTTTATTCAATAAGCTCAAACAACTATGAAAACTTATTGAGTTTAAATGTTTGCAAGATTGCAATTTTAAACCACAATTGGAACATGCCAAGTATGGATGATTTTGATTTGAATTTGAACTGGAATTTACCATTAGGGTGTTAATAAATGGGGTTTATTAACAAGCATTTTAATTGATTCAAATTCAAAACTATTGAAAACATTTTGAGTTGTTTAGTTTGCAACTTCTAAATTGGAAACTTTGGGACATGTTTGAAAGTTTAAATTGGTTTGAACTTTTGAGTTGTTTTGAAAACAAGGTGCAATGCATATGATGCATGTGATGCAAAGCAAAAGGAAAAACAACCAACTTTCTAACTTAGGGAAAACACCCCAGGTGTTACAGACGACACCACTAACAAGGGATTGCGCCCTCGCAATCCACCCACTAACCCGGGAGGGGAAAGAAGTTCGACTATCGATTCTTCATGCTTCCAGTTGATCTCCTTGACACCACTAACAAGGGCTTGTCGACACCACTAACAAGAGAATCTTGCTCGGCTTGATGACGATGTTCTTCCACCAGGAATCTTCCGATGTTCGAACCTATTAGGTTAAAGGCTCAGAAAACGTCCACCCGCGTAGGATCCTAAAACTTTGAAAGATAGATAAGGGTAGAGACTCCAAAACAAATAAGATCGGAGGAGAAATAGAATAAAGATAAGGAGAAAACAAGAATCCTATTGAGATGTTTCCAAAACAGGTTTTGCACAAATAGTTTTTGACACTCTAGAAACAATGACCGTTAGGGAGGTTATCCTACAGGCTTTGCGGACCCGTTGCTTCGATAACCATTCGTATCGAAACAATATCGGGAATCGGAAACCATGCTCTGATACCATTTGTGACGCCCCGAGATCGGGCACTATGCAGATTTCAGCAGTTCCGCCAAAATCCACATAATAACCGATTCCAGGTTGCCACTTGTGATAACATTACAACAGTTCACGGATATTCCGCAACAACAACAGAAAAGATACATACAAGACGACTCAAACGAGTCAAGAATACAACTGTTACAATACAAAGATCCAAATAACAGCGGAAGAAACAACATAGTGTCCAACTACGGACAAGATACAAATTGGACTAAGAGTCCTGAAGATAACCGGTGGCGTCCAATCCCTGCCCAGGCCAAGCCGGAGGGATTCCCAAGCTAACGTCGTCAGACTTCAAACCTGTTGACTGCAATGTGGAATATGCAGCCACGAAAAGGATTCGTGGGTCAGTACGGTTAAGTACTGGCAAGTGGATAAACCATACTCACAAGATACCAGCGTCACCAATCATCACAAGATCCAAATACTTTGGGTACAACGGAAAGAAGGGATTATTGCAAAGAAGCGGCATCGGGCTGCACTAACTAACTACAGAGACTCGCTACAACATCCGGCTAAAAGAAGGGGGATAAGGTAGCGTATCAGAACCAACTACAACTACTCACCAAACAATACCCATCCAATGTTACCCCCTACTAAGGAAGCAACCCAAGGAAACTCACACGGTTGATTAAGGTGACATTCATTTTTATGGTGGAGGTAATCTATATTACTAGTCAAGTTATCATCGTTAAGTGTAAGTTGTCTGAGTACTTGTTAGCCAGCACTTTCACCAAGTCATCCATAACCGCGGATAACACGGCTTCTCGAGAAGATTTAACCCTGCAGGGATGCACCAATTTGGCCGTACACGTAAGAATAACCCGCCAGGCGGGGAGCAAACCCACCAAGAAGGCCACTCAACACAACCCAACTCTTCTTCGCATCAAGCCCAAAGAACCCCGTGCAATTGAGCGCACGGCTAATCAGGCCCCACGAAGAAAAGGGGACCCTCATAGCACTCTAAGAACGTGTCTCCCTAAATGCCGACTACAAAAGTTCCACCCTGGCGCCAAGGGTTCGCACCTGCATATGCATGCGGCAAATGGAAAACCCGAACTAAATGAGGCGATTTGGACGGGATGCGAATCGAATCAAAGTTGCGGGGGGCGCCCATACTCGCTTCCCACATGCGGTTAGTGCGCTCATCATGGATCGGAGGACAAGACCCTTTTCCTAATTAAGTTCGACACTAGCAGGCCTCAAAACCACGCCGGGCCTCCTGCCGGTGCCTTATCATCACATTATTATTACCCAAAACATTAACATGTTGTTGATTTTGAAACCCAACTATCAAACTAAACAGGTGATAAGACGGACAACAAGACTTGAGCGCAAACAACACTAAGCATACAACTACGACACGAGGGCCAACAAGGTAAACAAACAACAGTTAATAGGAAGTGGGAGGAAGGCTATATCATGGCTGCAAGGTAACATATGATAGGATCGAGACACAAGCATCGAATCACAAGGCTAGAATAAAGGCAACGGGAAGAATCGGTAACAAGTGATGAAAGGCAGCCATAGGTAGCAAGTGAGTATACTTGCCTGGAATCCAGCAAGTAGAGGTACATCCGCAGAACTTGTCGATGCTCACATCATCTCAACGTCCTATCCGCGAAGAAGCAACGAACTAGAACAAACACCGGATGCAACAATTACTACTACGGCAAAAGATCCAGCATGATCAAGATATGGATGCATGACAAGTTTAAGGATGCATCAAAGATAAACTAGTTGATATGGTAAACATATTTAAATGGGCCCATATGCAATTTGGATTGCATATGGAAAAGCCCATGAATTAATGTCGTGGTGGTGTCACGGCAGATGCCATAGGATGGCTAAAGATGTGGGGACGAAGGACGCTGGAGGCGCTCGGGGAGGGATCACGCGACGAGTAGACGCGTGAAGGATGAAACAAGCACTGCAAACAATACGATCTACCCAGGTCCAGGGCCCTCGTGAGGAGGTAAAACCCCTACTCCTGCCTTTCTCTCTGTATTTTGATGTCTCACCGAGTAGCCACAGTACAATGGTTCTTGCTACCGAGTAGCCACTCTTCTCTCTACCAGATGATCTAGGTCAAGAAATGTGAAACGGTCTCCGAATCTAGGTCAGCATCCCTCGCGCAGGAGGGGGCAGAGCACCTTATATACTCGGTGCCTTGCCGGATACAGCCAAATACAAACAGATGTCGACATTGTGTGCACATCGTCCTTCTTCCGAGTTCCCGCTACAGCTTTGGCTTCTAGATTTGTCCCGGTGCGGAAAGTCGTTGGGCAAAACCAAGTGTCCACTCTGTTATCACTGTGGCGAACACAGAGTAGGTCCCCCCTATCCTGCGACACCCTGCTGACACACTGTCGCTGTCAGGCACGCCGTCCTCAGATGAACAGTGCTGTGAACAGTGCCAAGTACGGACCCGGGATACGCGGGATTCGGTGTCAGAACGGCTCCTTTGACTTCTGGCCCGAGTAGGTTCCCGCCATTTCTACTCGGACTAGCTCTTCTATTCGGAGGAGCATAACTCTCTTGATTCATCCTTCTGGCCGTCTAGGTGCAAGACCGGGTAGCAGTCGACCGGGTAGCGAGTACCAGGTAGCCGGCTACTCGGCCAAACATCCCTTCTGATCTTGCCTTTAGCACTTGCCTTTACCCTACTCGGGGGTAACCCCCCGACAGCAGTCCCCGAAGCTGGTAGAGTCCTGCGAATTCGTTCACTCGGCCCTGCCAGCTTAAAAACCAACCTTGACAATCTTGCCCTTGAACCTTGGGATACCGAGTGAAAACCTCCGAGTAGCCCTTGATCTTGTTTCTTCTCTTCCGAATAGGGCCACTTTTCTTCTCTGTAGCCGAGTAAAATGACTTGGTGAAATCTTGAAACGGAATCTCTGCGTGACAGAGCACAATCCGGCTTTCCGCGCTGCAACTGGGCACGTGTCACGTGGACACGACTTCGACGCCTCGGTGCCCGGGAACTGACAGGCCACGCGCCCAGTTTTCACGGGGTGGGCCCACCAGCCCGTTACATCCCATCACGCGCAGTAATTGCCCACGATCTCGTCGTGGGATCTAATGCGGCCGTTACGCGCGCGTTCCGCGCTGTGTGCGTTTCTAACCGGCCCACAGACCCCACGCCACACGATTACTGCCACGATCGATCCCACTTCCTCAACTCGTAACGGTAATCCGAGGAGCGGTATAAATACCCCCTCGGTAACTCCTTCTTCTCCTTCCGCTCACAATTTCCCCTCTGCCTTCTCGTTTCTCCGCCGCCGCAGAGCTCCTCGCCGCTGCGCAACTCACTGCGCCGCCGCGAGCTTCTCCACACACCAAATCCTTCGATCTTTTCCCCAATTTCCTCCTCACCGCCATGGCTCGCGACGACAACGCTCGCGCCGGCTGGGCCGGATCTGAGGTCACCGCCGAGGACTGCCAATGGCTAGTGAACACCCGGCGAGTTCCTCCCGGTGTTCGCTGCGGGCAACCTGACGGTGAGCTCGTCCCTGCCCCGCAGGAAGGTGAGCACATCGTCTTCCTCGCGCACTTCGCGCGAGGATTCGGGCTTCCAGCATCAAATTTCCTCCGGTCGTTCCTCGACCATTACGGCCTCCAGATGCACCATCTCCCTTCGAACGCCGTCGTCTTCCTCTCGTACCACGCCGTGGTATGCGAGGCCTTCCTGGGCGTTCGCCCCACAACAGAGACTTGGTTCAGGTATTTCTTCTTTCGCCAACAGAGCAAAGGCAAGAAGGAAGGCGCGGACACCAGCAGCCGGATAACATAGACCGGCAGCGCGATGATGGTGCAGCGCCCTGGAACCAACGATCCGCGCATCAAGGGATTGGATTTTGTCCGCAAGTGGCAGAGGACGTTCCTGTACGTGCAGAATGTCCCCGCCACGAAGGGAGCCAAGGTGGAGGACCGAATCAACCTGCCCCGTTGGAGCAATCGAGCTCCCACCGGGCAGAACTGGCGGACCAAGCCGTCCATCGACAGCAATCTGAAGCAGATGGACGAGCGTCTCGCCTATCTGGCCGGAGAAGGGCTCAAGAGCGACGACCCAATCGCCTGCTGGATCTCCAAGCGGGTGCTGCCGCTCCAGCACCGCGTCCACCCCATGTGCTACATGGGCGGCCCCCGCGACTGTACTCGGACAACCACGTTCGAGCTCAGCAACGCGGATGTCGCCGCTCATGCGCGGTCCATCATGACCACTGGCCTCAGGGACAATTGGCAGTATGGCTTCATCCCATACAGCCGTACGAAGCCAATCGAGCGGGTATGTACTTCTTATCCTATTTCTTGTATGCATGTTCCGAGTAGATAGCCTTCTTATCTTGCAGCGACTAGTATTTGCACTCTGCGTCGAGTAGGGCACTTAATGTGCTTTACGTTTGCACGCCTTGCCGAGTAGCACACGGAGTAGCACTGCTTAGGCTTAATGTGCTTTATGTTTGCACGCCTTGCCGAGTAGGATGCCTCTATGCTACTCGACTAACTTGTGATGTTTCTCTATTCTTCAAGTCCTTGCTCGCCAGCTTGCTGAGAGCATGGAACGCTTCGAGGAAAACTGGTCGGACAACCGAGAGGAAGACGACGAGGTCTCCTTCGAGACCGCGGACAAGCTCAACCTCCCTCATGCCGCTCAGACGGAGAAGCATCACGTAGATGCGTCTGTCCGTGATTGGTCCGAGGATGATGACGAAGGTAATTGAGCTCATCTTGTCTGGCCGCTAGTAGCGCAACCCCACTTCCTCCCGCTTCTGAACTGTTTCCTTCTTCCCAATGGTACAGACGATGCCGGCGCTGAGGAGGAGGGCGAGGACGAGGAGGAGGACGCCCTGGCCGTTGATCCGCTTTCAGTCGCCGCTCCTGTTACTCGCAAGAGGACGGGTAGCGGTGCTCAGGAGCCCCCCTCCAAGAAGACGAAGACGGCCGGGAAGAAGACCAAGAAGGCCGTGGCAAAAGGGCGACGGCTACCCCCTTCCCGCAAAGGGTAAGCCACTTTCTCCTAAGCTATACACCTATGTGGCCGCAATTTCCCAATCCTTTTACTCCGCTGTTTCTTCTCGATTTCTTCTGTCCTTTTTCCTTTTCTAAACTTCTTTCTTCTCTTCAGCGCCCCCTTGGACGCTAGTGCTGCCGTCGCATCCGCCAAACCCAAGAAGAAGACCGCCATCGATGTTGACAAACTCATCGAGATCTCTGAGGAGGACGAAGACGCCGCACGGGACGGGGCGCGTGCATCCTCTCCCGTGAAAGGAGACGACTCCGACGACGCTCGGTACATGGACACCGACGCCCATGACGCCGAGCAGGAGCAGCAGGCCCGCGCAGAACAAGAAGCACGGGATGCTGATCGCGACGAGAGGCCACCTTCTCCTCCGGCCACCACGGCCGAGGAGAACTTAGAACAAGATCTTGAGCAGCATGATGACGCCGCCCTTGAGCGGCGAGAAGAAGACCAAGAGCAGCCAGCGACAGGGGCTGCTGAGCATGATGACCCCGCGGCCCAGCCGCGGGTAGAAGGACAAGACGCCACACAGCAAGACCCCGCTTCCGAGCAGCGGGTTGAGACAATTGATGAGATGGAGCAGTACCCTCTGAGCGACGCGCAACCAGACGCCGCGCAGGGTAGCGCTCAGCCGGATGCTACGCCGGGTAGCACGCCCTTGGTGCCGCCTACCCAGCAGGGCACTTCCTCCACCGCGCCAAATTCCCCGCCGGTGAAGAAGACCAAGACAGCATCCAGCCCTCCGGCCAAGCAGCCTATCAAGAAGATCAAGCAGGAAGCCGTTGAAAAGAAGGCCGCCGAGAAGAAAGCCGCCGAGAAGCAAACTTCCGGGAAACAGGCCGCCGAGAAGCCAGCTGGCCCGCCAGAGGGCACTGTCTGCAGGAACCCCTCGCGTAGCGGTGCGCGGGATGCTGCCACGATGCCGCCGCCAAGACCAACTGCCAAGCCCGGCCAGCTCACCATCCGTGAACCTGACGCGGCTGCTGACACCGCCGCAGGATCCAACTTCCCAGATCCACCCAGCTTCCCACCTTATATGGTGAAGATGAGCCAGCAGCACAGCATCCCAATGACCCCAGCCGAGAAGAAGCTTGCTATCAGGAGGGGCAAACAGGCCACGGCGATGGACTCCAAGCCTCCAGCCAGGAATAAGGACCGGTCCGTCTCGATCTACTCGCGCGAGGTTCAGGAAGCCGAGGTAACGTCCACGGGCCTTGAGCAGATGATCGACCGGGTTGATTTATTGATGCTGAGTGGGACAGCGAAGTCCTTGGCAACACGAACTGGCACGACACGTCTTTGGGCGATTTGGATCACATGCGCATCGACTGGAACAAGGCGGACATGGGTTATAAACCCATGACTATCTCGTCTAATACCAGCACGCTCGCTGCCAAGCTGTTCGTCCATCGCAAGGCCGCAGAGGATCTTGAACAGACTTACGCGGTAAGCTTTGCTCATTCGTCCCGAGTTGCATTTTCCTTCTGTTCTATTCTTCTTCTCCTTCTTCTTATCCATCACCCAGTCCCCGAGATTCTGGCCGAGTAGGCGGGTACTCAACCGAGTTGCCGCCTTCTCGGGTTGAATCTTCACGACTTTGTCTGATTCTTTTTCTTTCTTCCTCTCAGAATAGCCTTCTGAAAAGAACCAACCTGTATCGGCGGCTGCTATGGAACCACAACATCGCTAGGAGGCGTCTTGAGGCCCTGGAATTGGAGCGCAAGTCCGATGAGGCGGCAGAGAAGGAGGTCATGGACAGCGCCCTCAAGATCTCCGAAGTCGAAAGTAAGCTTTTAGCTACGCGGTTCCTGCGTTTGGTGCTTACGCCCGCTTTTGCTTTCTGCTCTAATCAGCCGTTCTTTGCAGGCAAATTCAAGGCCCTGGCCGAGGAGCACGAGAACTGCCGCGTCTTTGTCGAGAGCGGCCAAGCCAAGATCAAGAAACTGGAAGGTTAGTTGATGTCTTCTCGGCTTGCTTTCTTGTGTTCATCTTGGCTACTCTGCTGACCTTGCTTTGCTTTTCACAGAAGACCATAAGAAGTTTGTCGAGGAACATCTCGACTGCCTCAAGCCTGCTGAGGTGCAGCAGTAGATTGCAAGCCTTGAGGTGGAATTCAAGAACAGGCACCTCTCCGAGATGGAACCATTGCAGGTCCAGCTGCGAACTGCTCTCCAAAGGGCCATTGATCTAGCTGCCGAGAGAGATAAAGCAGTGGCCGAGAAGAAAAAGACCGAAGCGGCAGCCACAGACAAGCGAAGGGCTCTCGAGCTGGAATGCAAGACGTTGAAGGAGAGCAACTCGGATCTCATGCTCCAGCTGGCGCAGTTCCGGAAGGTAGAAGAAAAGCATGTTGCTGACGAAGAGTCATGGAAGAACAAGCTGCAGGCGCTACTCTACAACTTGAATAGTAAGTGCCCACTTCTTTGCACTTCACTCTTCCCTTCTGCTTCTCTTCTACTCGACTCATTTCTCTATTCTGCCCCTGTCTCTAATCTTTTTGATAGCTCTTTCAGAAATTTTCCCGACCTCGACTCGTCTTGCAAGCCTGCTTTGGCAAAGGCCCAAGCTGTTCGCACCGAGAAGGGCGAGCCTATGGATGCCAGGGCTTCAATTGAAGATAGCATCACCACCATGCAGGTCCAGCTCCAGCGCCTAAGGGGCGTGGGCACCGATTTGGTGCGCACTGCCTTCCAACTCCATGATCTGTTCTGGCCGCGGGAGACTGCGCCACCAACCATCCGCGGGTTTGCCGAGAAGCTGACTGGCGTGAAGGCCGAGCTGAAGAAATGGCGGGCATCTGGAGCTCGGGCCGGTGCTGACATGCTGCTGCTGTTCATCTGCAGCTGGTATGAAAACCTTGATCTTAACGTCATTCTTGAGATGAGGCAGAAATCGAAGTGGGAGACGGATCCCGACTGTGTGGCTCGCCGCCAGTCGGTTGCGTACGAGATCGCCCAGTACGCGGACACCGCGCGCTTCATCGACAACGTCACCGAGTCCGACACGGAGGTGGAGGACGATGATGACGACGAGGACGAAGACGAGGATGCCACCGAGTCTGAAGGCCTGAGCAGCTTCGAAAGTGAGCGCTACAAAACCGGGAAGGGGAAGGCCGCGGTCGTGGCGGACAGCGAAGAGGAGGCCGAGAGCGTGGAGATGACGATCGACACCGCGGCCCTCGAGTTCGGCACCTCATCAGGTGCGGCTCTCGACGACACGGCGCGACTCCGGGCTCAGACTGCGGCCTCCACCTCGGCTACGGACGCCACCTCGGTGGCCACTGCCACCTCTGAACAAGCTGCTATCGAGCCAGACGCGGATGCTGCGAAGACCGATGCCGCCAACTCGGAGGTTGACGCTGCTAAGGCCAGCGCTGAAGCTGAAGCTGCCAAGGCCAACGCTGATGCTGAAGCCACCAAAGCCGACGCCAAGAACAATGCTGCCTCTACCTGATTACTTCCTGCAACTTTATTCTCGAAACTTTTATCAGATCCCCGGGATGCCGGGTGCAGATGTATCGAAACAATTATGCCTGTTGTTTGCTACTCAGTTTTATTCATGTTTGATATTTAACTTAGTCAATTTGAGCAACTTTGGCTCAATGCCGGGTTGCGTTATCATGCAAGTCCCCGAGTTGCATTTCTTATTCGCTCTTCCTTTTTATCTCAGCTCTTACCCGCAACTTGTTGCTTTTTTGGTATTCGAGTCACAAGAATTCAAAGTTGGAGTTGCAAATACTTAGCCACTTAGAAACACTCATAGTAACGCATCCCACCACTTAGCCGAAAAGGAGTTAACAAGAAGGAACAGTAAAAGACATCCTACTCAGTTCCTGCACTTCTTCTTTCCTTAGTAATTTTTCTTGTGCCCATTGACCTTTTGCTTGTTCTCTTGCTTGCCATGAAGCCGGGTTTCGGACAGCAGCGGAGTCGAAGAGTTGGCATGTAGGTTTAAACACAGTACTAGATGTACTCGTGAAATTTTAAGCAGAGCAACCGAGTAGACAAAGGGTGAAGCCGAGTAAGAACACACAGAGCATTTTTAGGCGAGGGCAGTCCCCGAGTTCAATTTTAGACTGTGGAGTAGAGATCCAACTCGGATAAGAGAGTACATACACATCTTTGCTCACGAATGGAAGCGACGAAGTAGGGCTACATTCCAAGGGCGCTTGGATTCCTCTCCAGCTTTATCTACCCTGTTCTCCTGTGATGGACGCATGTCCACGAGATAATAGGCATCATTGTGCAGCGCTTTGCTCACAATGAAGGGCCCTTCCCATGGAGGAGACAATTTGTGCATTCCGGCTATGCGTTGCACAAGCCTGAGGACCAAGTCCCCTTCTCGGAAAACCCTTGGGTTTACCTTTCGGCTATGATAACGCTGCAGGTCTTGCTGGTAGATAGCTGAACGTGACAGAGTAAGCTCTCTTGCTTCTTCGAGCAGGTCAACGTCATCTTCTCGAGCTTCTCTCGCCTCCACCTCAGTGTAGAGGGTTACTCGGGGGGAGTCATGCTTTAAGTCTATTGGCAACACGGCCTCAGCCCCGTATACCAAGAAGAATGGCGTGTAGCCGGTTGACCGGTTAGGGGTAGTCCTTAGACTCCACAACACCGCTGGCAACTCGTCTAGCCAACATCCAGGTGTTTTCAGCAGCGGCTCAATCAGCCTTGGCTTTATGCCTGCTAGCACCATGCCATTTGCTCTTTCCACTTGCCCATTGGAGGCGGGATGTGCGACAGATGCAACATCTAGTCGGATGTGCTTATCTCTGCAGAACCGCACCATTGCCCCCTCTGCGAAATTCGGGCCGTTGTCGGTGATGATGCTGTGCGGGTAGCCGTATCTTAGGATCACATCCTTTAAGAATTTCACGGTTGTAGCTCCATCGCACTTCCGAATAGGCTTCACTTCAATCCACTTGGTGAACTTGTCCACCATGACTAGGATATGCGTCATGTTGCCTTTAGCCGGCTTGAAGGGGCCAACCATATCCAGGCACCATACAGCAAACGGCCATGTGATAGGAATGGTTTTCAACTCGGAAGCAGGCATGTGAATCTTACTTGCGAACATCTGGCAGCCATTGCACTTCCTCACGATGTCTTCAGCTTGCTGCTGAGCTGTGAGCCAGTAGAAGCCATGCCGAAAAGCTTTCTTGACAAATGCCCGAGAAGAGGCGTGGTGCCCGCATTCTCCTTGGTGTATTTCCAACAGAATTTCTCCTCCTTCTTCTGGGTCCACACAACGTTGCAGCACGCCGGTGGCACTTCTTTTGTGCAGCACATCTCTGAATATAGTGTAGCCCTTGTATCTTCTCTGAATCTGCCTTGTGATCACCTCGTCTCCTGGCGGAGTACCGTCCTTTAGAAAGGATAATATGGGCATGGCCCAACTCGGTGTCTCCCGTGTGGGAAACACTGGTTCGTCCACTTCCATTGGGACAGGCACCTCTGGCTTCTCTTTAAGGTTGGGAGCACTTCTCTGGAGCCCTGAACGATTGGCAAGGACCTCCTCAATGAATGCGACAGTCCCCGGGTTAAGGACGGCAGTCCCCGGGTTAAGGACGGCAGTCCCCGAGTATGGAATGGCAGTCCCCGAGTAGGGAACGGCAGTCCCCGAGTAGTGAGCGGCAGTCCCCGAGTAAGGAGCGGCAGTCCCCGAGTAGGGAGCGGCAGTCCCCGGGTTCTCTGTTGCATTCTCCCAGTCAATCTCCATTGGAACGGATTCTTCACTTGGCAGAGAAGGAACAAATATGGATTCCGAGTTGGGAGATGGCTTGATGGATGGCTTCCTCAAGTGCTCTAAGGCAACTCCCGCCAGGATGGATTGCCGAGAAGATCCCAACTTGGACAGCTCGTCTGCTGCTTCGTTCTCTGCTCGGTGAATATGCTGGAACTTGCAGCCTTCGAAGAACCCAGTCATAGACTGTACCAGGAAGCGGTATGATGCCATGTTGGCATCTAGAGCATCCCAAGTGCCAGAGACTTGCTGCACCACCAGATCTGAATCGCCATAGCATATGATGCGTTGCACGCCAACCTCCTTGGCTACTCGCAAGCCGTGCATCACGGCCTCGTACTCTGCTACATTGTTGGACGCCTTGAAATGAATCTGCAGCACGTACTTGAGCTGATCTCGCTTGGGTGATGTAAGCACTACGCCAGCACCAAGGCCTTCCTTCACCTTCGAGCCATCAAAGTGCATCTTCCAGTAATTGGAAACTGGAGCAGGAGGTTCGTACTGCACCTCAGCCCAATCCACTAGAAACTCCGCCAGAATCTGAGACTTGATGGCTTCTCTTCTCGCATACGCGGGGGCGTACGCGGCCAGCTCAATTGCCCACTTGGCTACTCTGCCGCTCGCCTCCTTGTTGCCCATGATATCCGAGATAGGAGCAGAGCTCACAACCGTGATGGGATGCTCTTGGAAATAATGCTTCAGCTTCTTGGCACCCAGGTATATGCCATAGGTCATCTTCTGGTAATGCGGGTAGTTTTGCTTGGAGCTGGACAGCACTTCACTGAGGTAGTACACCGGGCGCTGCACACTCTTGCCTTCTTCTTCTCGCTCCACCACAATCACCACACTGACTACCCGGTTGGTGGCAGCAATGTACAGCAGCATTGGCTCCTTGGGTAGCGGACTAGCCAAGATGGGAGCGCTAGCCAGCATTGCCTTCAGCTCGTTGAATGCCACATCCGCTTGCGGAGTCCAGACAAACTTGTCACTTTTCTTCATCAGCTGGTACAGAGGCAGGGCCTTCTCGCCCATTCGGCCCAAGAAACGGCTCAGAGATGCCAAGCAACCAGTGAATTTTTGCACATCCTTCAGGGATCTCGGCAAAGACATGCTCTCAATAGATTTTATCTTTGAAGGATTGGCTTCAATGCCTCGACTAGACACCAGGAAGCCGAGTAGCTTGCCAGCCGGGACGCCAAAGGTGCATTTACTCGGGTTCAGCATCATTTTATACTTGCGCAAGTTAAAAAGGTTTCCTCAAGGTCGGCAAGCAGAGTATGTGTTTTATTCGTTTTGATGACAATGTCATCTACGTACACCTGCACATTCTTGCCGAGCTGATCGTGCAAGCATTTCTGCATGCACCGCTGATAAGTAGCACCCGCATTCCGCAACCCGAAACACATGACACGATAGCAATAAGCCCCGTACGGGGTAATGAAAGCAGTCTTTATTTGATCAGCAGGGTTGAGAGCTATCTGGTGGAAACCAGAGTAAGCATCTATGAAAGACAGCAGTTCACAACCAGCAGTGGAATCGATCACCTGATCGATGCGAGGTAGCGGGAAAGGATCCTTGGGGCATGCTTTGTTCAAGTCGGTGTAGTCGACACACATGCGCCATGCAGTAGCAGCCTTGGGATCCTCCTTCTTCTTCTCGACCATGACCGGGTTGGCTAGCCAATCCGGGTGCAGTACCTCCATGATGAAATTGCTTATCAGCAACTTGGTGATCTGGTCACCAATGGCCTTCCTTCTCTCATCTCCGAAGCGGCGCATAGCCTGCTTCACTGGTTTGGCGTCAGGACGCACATGTAACGAGTGCTCAACCAACTCCCTCGGGACTCCTGGTAAATCTTCATTGGACCAGGCGAACACGTCCCGATTCTCACGGAGGAAGTGGATGAGCTCGCTTTCCTATTTCTCCGCCAACCCGGAGCCAATGATGGCTACGCGGTCGGGGAACTCAGGGTCAACCTGGACCTTCTTTGTCTCTTGGGACGCCTGGAACGCGGTCCCGTGCTGGGTACTCGACACACCCTGCGCACCAGCTTGTGCGGATTGTGCCACAGCCACCACCTCGTACATCTTTTTCTTCTCGGCAGCAATCACCATGGACTCCGCCAACTGAGAACCAGCAGAGGCACACTCCATGGAGTTCTTGTAATCACCAGAGATGGTAATCACGCCATTGGGACCTGGGATCTTCATCTTCAGATATGCCGTGTGGGTAGAGGCCATGAACTTGCTCAGAGCAGGCCTGCCGAGTAGAGCGTGATAGGGGCTCTGATGATCAACCACCTCGAACTGCAGGCTCTCCGTGCGGCAGTTCTCCCTGGTGCCGAATAGCACATCTATCCACACTCGGCCAATCGGATTGCACGAGACTCCCGGCACAATGCCATGGAAAGTGGTCTTGCTGGGTAGCAGCATGTTCTCGGCCAGCCTAAGCTTCTCGAGTGTGTCTCTGTACACAATGTTGATGCTGCTGCCGTTGTCGATCAGCACCTTGCTAAACCTCACATTCTTCTCCGGGCCCAAGAAGGTAGGATCTACCACCAAAGCGTAACTACCCGGGTTGGGCATCACCTTGGGATGATCTACTCGTGACCACTTGATCTCTTGGTTGCACCAATGCATATAGTGAGGAACGGCAGGGATCACGGCATTGACCTCCATGGCACGCCTGTGTTGTGACTGCTTGTCGACGGGCTCAGAAGTGAAGATCATGTAGCTCTCATGGTGTTCTTGGTACTGGTTGTGGCCTCCGCCCTTATTGTTGCCGTTGTTGTTGCTCTGGTAGTTGTTGTTGCCTCTGTTGTTGTTGCGGTTGTAGTTGTTGTTGTTGTTGTTGCGGTAGCCCTCATTGTTGAAGTGACGGTTGGCTCCTAAAGCCACTTGGTTCACGTTTTCCCTTCTCGGGAACACTGGAGGCCGAGCTGCGGGTGCACGAGCAGGCTGCACATTGGCATTTGCAGCTGGCAGAGGAGGAGGAGGAGGCAAGCCTTCATTCCTGATCAGATCCCACCACTCGCACTGTCGGGTTGTGTGGTTAGCAGGCCTTGAGGGGTGCTAAGTATGGAAACTGCACGGGCCATCCCTCATGTCGTTGAAGACGAACTTCCTCGTCTGCTCCGAGTTGCCGCTACCCGACTGAGGAGCGCGGAATGGTTTCTTGTTGCCTTGGCCCTGGTTCTGGTTCTGCCCGTAGGCTCCAGCAGGTTTCTGCCCTTGGCTACCCCCAGCTCCAACAGCCACTGCATTCACCTCCTCAGGGTCGTACCGAACATCTATTCGGTCACCCCTGCGCTTGTTGCGGAACTCGTTGCTCTTGTTGCTGTTGAAGTTTCTTCTCGGCTCGGTGGAATCCATCAGAGGCTGGGTAGGATCACCGAGTGCGTACTGATCTGCAATCTTGATGGTCTCCGCCAGAGTGTTTGGCATCTCCCTCTGCAACCTTTGCCACAGCATACTGCCGTGTCTGCAACCCTGCGCAAACCAAGTGATGGCCTGGGCTTCATTCACACCTTCACAGGTGTTCCACAGTGTGCTCCACCGAGTAAGGTACTCGCGGTCCGTCTCGTCTTCCCGTTGCCTGCAAGCGGACAGCTGTTGTGGCCTATTCGGCCTTTTGTACGTGCTGGTGAAGTTGCTGACGAAGGCGTCCGAAAAGTCCAGCCAGCAATTTATGCTGTTCTTGGGCAGGTTGTTGAGCCAAGTGCGAGCTGGACCCTCTAGCATCTGCGGGACATACCGCACTGCCCATCTCCGGTTGCCGCCCGCGATGTGGACTGCGGTGACATAATCGTTGAGCCAGTCTTCTGGCTTGGTGCTGCCGTTGTAGCTCTTGGTGCCCCTTGCGAGCTGGAAGTTCTTCACGGATGGCTCGTTCATGATGCGCGGGCCAAAACACTCGGGGCCAGGAGGACCCGTGTTCTCCAGCCGCGCCGACAAGCTGATCCGGTCCAGCTGGTGCCTTGCATCTCCAGGCGCCAACACGCGCTCGCCCACACGGTCCAGAATGTCATAGCCAGCCATTCCCGTGGCCGAGTAGCCATCATCATATCTGTCCACCTGCACAGCTGCAGGCTGCTCCACCGGGTTGGCGACTGGCGCCACTGCATGCGGCTGCTGCCTCTGCCGAGTAGGCTGAGCGACGGGATGCTGAGAAGGACCTGGACGCTCTCCATCTCGGGCCTGGCTTTGAGCTTTATGGGCTTGAAAGCCTGCTCCTGCAGCGTTGTATTTCTGACCGGACTGTCGCGGCACAGCGAGCTGTTTCGCGGCGACAGCCGGGTCGTACACCTGCATCTGCCTACCCTTGCCGGAATGCCCACTCCGGCTTCTCTCACGGCTAGGATGCGGAGATGAAGCCTGATCGTTAGATCTGGCCACATGCGAGTGCACCACCTGAGAAGCTCCAGCACCCGGGTTGGCTTTCCGGAACTCCTCGTTCTGCCTAGCAGCCTCTAGCACCAACTCGTTCAGCCTCTCCTGCTGCCTAACGCGCGCGTCGCCAGCTAGATGCGGCAACTCGGCGGCTACAACCTCAGCAGCTCTAAGTGTTTTGGCGAGTGTGCTGTATCTGGGTCTAGTGGAGGTGTTTGCGGCGGCGGACTGACTGGGAGCCTCTACAACAGTTGCCATCTCGGCGCCTAAGTTGCGACGTGTAGCGCCTACTTTACTGGCTCTCCTAACAACCGGCGTGAAACCGTGAGCCTTGTTGTACTCAAGCTGATCTAAGCTAAGATCTAGCCTGATCTTCTCCAACTCCGCCTGCTCAGCGAGTAGCTCCTGGCGCTGCCGGTCGAGCTGCGCCTTCATGGTCAGGAGCTCGAGATCAGTGGGAGGCGGCATACCCATCCGCGCAGCAGACGCAGGGATCGTCGGAGTAGTGGAGAGCAGAAGGTTGCACTCCTTCTCGTAGGGCTTGTGCGTCTTCCCGCCAGCACTAGAGCCAGCAAGATCCTCGACGACAGCCGCAGCGGTAGCAGCTGCGCCCTTCCCGGCGTCCGCAGCCAGGCCAGCTACCATCACCTCCGCAACGTCCGCGGAGCGGCCCAGCGGCCTCCCGCGTGCGGCGATAACGGCAGGTGGATCCTCCGCGTCATGCACCAGCTCGGGGTACTCGCGGTCGATGACGGTGGCGACGTAGACGAGGTGCGCGCCGAAAGAAAGCACCATGCCGCCCTCCGGCATGGCCCTGCCGCCGAAATCGCCGGCGTTGTCGGTGACGAAGTCGAAGGAGCCGAATCTATGGACGAGGCCGCAGACCACGCGCTCTCCGGTAGCAGAAATCGATCCCGTCCGAACGGTAACTCCAGCCAGCGCCGCTGGTTGCCCCACGGTGGGCGCCAACTGTCGTGGTGGTGTCACGGCAGATGCCATAGGATGGCTAAAGATGTGGGGACGAAGGACGCTGGAGGCGCTCGGGGAGGGATCACGCGACGAGTAGACGCGTGAAGGATGAAACAAGCACTGCAAACAATACGATCTACCCAGGTTCAGGGCCCTCGTGAGGAGGTAAAACCCCTACTCCTGCCTTTCTCTCTGTATTTTGATGTCTCACCGAGTAGCCACAGTACAATGGTTCTTGCTACCGAGTAGCCACTCTTCTCTCTACCAGATGATCTAGGTCAAGAAATGTGAATCGGTCTCTGAATCTAGGTCAGCATCCCTCGCGCAGGAGGGGGCAGGGCACCTTATATACTCGGTGCCTTGCCGGATACAGCCAAATACAAACAGATGTCGACATTGTGTGCACATCGTCCTTCTTCCGAGTTCCCGCTGACAGCTTTGGCTTCTAGATTTGTCCCGGTGCGGAAAGTCGTTGGGCAAAACCAAGTGTCCACTCTGTTATCACTGTGGCGAACACAGAGTAGGTCCCCCTATCCTGCGACGCCCTGCTGACACACTGTCGCTGTCAGGCACGCCGTCCTCAGATGAACAGTGCTGTGAACAGTGCCAAGTACGGCCCCGGGATACGCGGGATTCGGTGTCAGAACGGCTCCTTTGACTTCTGGCCCGAGTAGGTTCCCGCCATTTCTACTCGGACCAGCTCTTCTATTCGGAGGAGCATAACTCTCTTGATTCATCCTTCTGGCCGTCTAGGTGCAAGGCCGGGTAGCAGTCGACCGGGTAGCGAGTACTAGATAGCCGGCTACTCGGCCAAACTTCCCTTCTGATCTTGCCTTTAGCACTTGCATTTACCCTACTCGGGGGTAACCCCCCGACAATTAATGTTGAATTAAATGATCTACAAATAACCATCATGTGAAAGTTGATTAGAATGATGCATGGATGATGAAAACAATAAGAAAACAACAATAGCTTCAGTTTGATATGTGGTTTACCAAGTTTGGAATTTTATTTGTTAAGTTATGAACTTTGGCATTTTAGATGATTTAAATAAACATTTGTTGTTTTCACCAATTTTAAATGTTCAAAACAGATAACAAAATTTATATTTGGAAAGAACACAAAATTTTAGATGGAATACATATTTCATTTGTTGAATTTGGATTTTAAAATGAGCAAGTTGTTAATTTGACAATTTTAAATGCATTAATTAAGAAATAGTTGTTTTCAGCAATTTAATTTATTCAAAATGGAAAACAAAGTTTATATTTGCGAAGTTCATGACAAATGGGATGGAAAACATATTTTATTTGTTCAAATTGGATTTTAATTGAGCAAGTTATGAATTTCACCATTTAAATGATTTAATTAAAGCATTAAGTAATTGCATTAGTTTTATTTATTCAAAACAGAAAACAAATGTTATATTTGGAAAGAGCATGGAATTTTGGATGGAAAATATATTTTATATGTTCAAAAAGAATTTAGTTTGACCAAGTTATTGATTTAGCAATTTTAAATGATTTAAACAAGATTTAAATTATTTAACCAATTTTAATTATTCAAAACAGGAAACAAAGTTTATATTTGGAAATCCTGTTCAATTTTGCATGGAAAACATATTTTACATGTTGGAAAACAATTTTAAATGATTTAGTTAAGCATATTACCAATTTAAATGCATTAAATAAGAGGTGAAACAATTATTCAATTAAAGGTTGCAAACCAGAACACAAAGTTGATATTCAAGTGTGGCATTTAATTTTGGATGGAATTCATGTTTTGAGTATTTAATTTGGAGCAACCATGTGAAAGTTATTAATTATGCCATTTAGTTAATCATTTTAAGGATTATTAAGTGACCTTAAATTTAATTGTCCAAATTGCAGAACAAAGGTGATAATCAGAAAGTTCATTGAATTTTGACTGAAAAACATATTTTACAATTTAAATTTGGAGATTGTTTGCAATTTTTATGGGGGGTTGAAAACCAGGGACTGATCTGTGATTTCCAGGGACTTAGAAAATATATTACAGGGGCTTGGTTGAAATTCGGAGGGGTCTGGTTGTGAAGATCTTTTCAGATCTGGATCTGAAAAAGAAAAATAAAAAGTGGGTTTTAATCCCGCGCGGGGGAATCAAACCCGAGACCTGAGGGTGCGTGGAAGTGGGGCTTGCCACTGGGCTAGCGATGCGAGTTGGTGCTAGGTACAGGGGGTGGTGGGATTTTGAGGTAAAGCTCGAGCTTTATCGATCCCTGACGAAACTGAACCCGAAGTTCGATACGACGGCACGAACGACGGGACGGTGAACGATCACCGGTGGGGGGAAACGGCGGCTGCACGACGGCGAGCACCAGAGCAAGGGGGGGGGGGGGTTGGGGCCTAGGCCGGGACGGGGTGGCCTCACCTCGGTGGTGGTCGGAGTAGGCGGCTGGACGCGGGAGGACGGCGCCGTCGTCGAGCAGCAGCATAGCAGCAGATCGGCGGCGGCATTCCGGCGATGGCGTGGCTTCCCTGGTGGCCCTCCGGCCACGTCGAGGCAAGGCAAGCCGAGAAACCGATTGTGCCCCGGTATCCATACCCCCGGAACCGGGGCCCGACAACGACCGCATAGCCCGCGCCACCGCCTCCAAAACGGGTCCACGGTGCAGCTCGCCGTGGTTCAGGCAGAGTTTCAGAGAGGGAAGTTTTTGGGGAAGAGGAAGGAGATGGAGGGGAAAAACGGCGACTCCATGGAGGAGGATGGAGGGAGAGGGTAGGGCTAGAGATCTGGGGGCTGGCTTGGGGGAGGGGAAGAAGGAAAAAGGAGGAGGGGCAGGTGGTGCGGTGCTCTATCGCCTACCTCGCTTTTCTTCAGAGAAAGCGACGAGAGCAGGTGGGGGGAAACGATAGAGGAGGGGATTTTTGGATCGGGCTGGGGTTGGAGAAGGCCCGTGGTGGGCTGGGTGCTTGGGGGTTTTTAGGGTAGGTAGGCTGGGCTGAAAAGCCTGCCTCCCCCTCTCATCTGTTTTTTTTCCCTGTTTACATTTTTTGTAGGAAAGAAAGAGAGAGAGAAAGAGTAAGGTGTTAGGGTTTTATTTTTTATGAAATAATTTTTATTGATTTACAAAACAGTAAAGTCAAGGTTTGTGAACTTTATTTTCAAAAATGTAAAATGTTAATTTGATTTGAATTTGCTATTTGAATTTCAACTAGGGTTTCACATAGATTTGATTTTTTAAAAAAGCAAGTTTTATTCAATAAGCTCAAACAACTATGAAAACTTATTGAGTTTAAATGTTTGCAAGATTGCAATTTTAAACCACAATTGGAACATGCCAAGTATGGATGATTTTGATTTGAATTTGAACTGGAATTTACCATTAGGGTGTTAATAAAAGGGGTTTATTATTGATTCAAATTCAAAACTATTGAAAACATTTTGAGTTGTTTATTTTGCAACTTCTAAATTGGAAACTTTGGGACATGTTTGAAAGTTTAAATTGGTTTGAACTTTTGACTTGTTTTGAAAACTAGGTGCAATGCATATGATGCATGTGATGCAAAGCAAAAGGAAAAACAACCAACTTTCTAACTTAGGGAAAACACCCCAGGTGTTACACGCAAGGAGGAGGATCAATTCCAAAGACCAGAAATTCGAGCCGTTCATCACATCCGACACAGTTCGTGAGTCCTGCCGTTCGGTTAGTCGACTTCCTAGGACAACTGCATCGAGCTTCGTGAGCACCAACGAATTTCCTTGCACGTACATGCATGTTAAACACACATATACATAGCTCGTAGACATGGTCCCTACTAGGTCACGCTCTTCCAAGAGGAGTACACTAGTAGGAGAAAGGCTACCAGTGACGAACACATTTTTGCTACCGCTGGCGAAGTGGTGTTCGCCACCAGCAACTCGCCAGTGGTATAGGTTACCGTTGGCAAAGCAGGTTGTTCGCCAGCGCTATATTAGTTACCGCTGGCGAACACTTTATTTCGTTCGCCAACAGCAAGTTTCAAAATATGTAAAATTTTTAAAATAATTTTTTTCCATTACTTTTTTTTCAAAATTTCAAAACATTTGAAATGAGGAATCTTTAATCACAGTGTGGAATTATTTCCCCTTTTTTTATTTCAATTTTAATTGTCCATTCCTGCTCGGTCACCCATCTCCCACTATTCTAGCCCCATCACGCTTAACTTCTTAGTTCTTTCCCTATTAGCTACCTAGGAACAACTCATACCTTGTTAATATAGTACTATCAATCCTCTAACTATTGAACCATAGTGTCACACGCCTTCTCTTTTCATATCAAAAAAATTATTTAAGTAAACAAAAATGAGTAAGCAGTGATAATCTGGAATTGAAATAGCAATAAAATAAACTTAAATATTTTTTGAATTTTGTCATTTAATATTGAATAATTCGTATCTATAAAACCGTAATTCGGTATTCGACAAATGATATGGCTAAACTGATTAGAGAAATAAGAGGAATCCAAATATGACATCCATATCATCTTTTGTTAATTTTTTTTTATTTTTTGAATTTTGAATTTTTTTTATTAATTTGATTTCGTAGGAAAATTTCTTCTATCTTAAATAATTTTTTTTTCCTTTTTGAATTTTACAAATCTGTGAAAACTTGATCGGGTAAACGTGTTTTTTCGACGTCGTATGCAAAAGTTATGCATGTTTTACGTTTTATTTTTGAATTTTGCATAAAAGGTCAAAATTCATATTTCAAATTTCTATACCAACTAGACCCTACCCATAGGTAAAAGGATTCTATTTTTTGAACAATTTATCATTTTCGTTTAGGTTTTAGAAAACTAAAAAGGCGGTCCCCGGGGGCACGTGTGGAGCAAAAATATTCAAAATTACCGCAGACGAACAAAAATAGTGGTTGACCAGCGGTAACCTTAGCGCTAGCGAACAAGTATGTTGGCAGCGGTAACCTTAGCGCTGGTGAACCAAACCGTTGGTTCCCAGCGCTAGGCTAGATAGCGCTGGCGAACCAAGAAAGACGTTCGCCAGCGGTACTTTCCGCCGAGCTCACATCTAGGCCCACTGTTACAGCTGGCGAACCAACTAGCCCATTCGTCAGCGGTAAGCGTGGTACCGCTCGCCAACACAAAATTCACTTCGCCAGTGATAAGTCGGTGTCTATAAGCATTTTCCTACTAGTGGTAAGAGGTAGTGCTGATGACGGGGTGGGGCGCGCAGTGAACTGGTTTTCTAAAAAGATTGGAAGATCCGGCCAAAGTTCAGAAAGAAGGAAACCGGGCTCAACCCGATGCTCGGTGCTGTCGGGGAGACGTATTAAATCTTGATGAAGGCATCTTGAGTTGCTAGGCTAGCGAGCATGTCTCTCATCTTCCTAGTAAGCACGTCCTAGGTGCATCTGAAGTGTGGTTGAGTGAGATGATCCGCAACCAACAAATGATAGGCTTCATGGGCGAGCATACACCGCTAGATAACAACGCCGTCGAGCGGATGTGGTTCTGGTCAGTGCCCACATGCACCGCCTAGGGCGAAATTGAGGTTTCTTGCGTAGAAGCCTCCCGTTGTGAATTTACCGAGGTCGACATTAGGGGCGGAGACAAGGGGGGGCTAGCAGGGGTCAGACCCCCCCTAATGGCTCGTCCCCCCCAACGTTTTATATCACGTAATACCAATACACATTATGAGTACACGTCCTAATTAGTGTTTAAGCCTGTAGCACATAGTAATTCATGGAGATCTGCACACACCGAAGCCCAAAAGAGCAACAAAACAAAACAACCCATGACCGATACTGTCTAGGCAATCGGCAATTGGTCATTTGATGGCATGTTTTATGCCTGTCCGTCTAACCTTCCTCCCCGATCGATTTAGTACCAAGATCGTTGGGATACCTGCCGCCTCCCAGCTGCTCCTGGTCGGGAGCCACCGTCCATGGACGGCTTTTCTATCCACCCGATTTGCCGCGAGTGCGCCGACAGTGATGGTAGATCGCCGCTTGTCGCGGATCTCCATCCCCTCGTTTTCCCAATAGGTTTTTTTTTTGTGTAATAAGGTACACAGTGTATTTATACTTACAGCTAGTCAAATGTAAGCCCCTTTTGCTTGAGTTTGACCATTATCCAGTAATTAGATAGAGCTACAACAATACTATACTCATTACTTCTTCATGCCAATTGCTTAGATTTTGAATCTGACATAGCGCCATATTTGAATCAAATAATTGGTAATAGTGGAACTTTATCTGCGTATAGCTTCGATCTGAATCTAGCCTAGTGCCTAAATTTGATCAAATTGTTGGCAATAGTAGAACCGACATCTACAACTTTAGAAAATTAGCTTTCTTTTGTAACAAAAAAATGTCAATTTATTTATCAGTGAAAAGGTTGATGATTTTTTAAATATTAGTATAAGCCAAATCTGTGATAATATGGTGTTCATTTTCCACATGATATTTTCACACATTGTACTTCAAGGATGATCATCGTCGTCTCGCCCCCCCTATGTCTAAATCCTGGATCCGCTCCTGTGCATGAATCAACTGAAACTGCCTACCATACTACCCAAGAAACAGCTAATCAGCTGTAAACGTATTGATGCATCAAAATCTGACAAACGGTATATGTCACGTATCACCGTTCAAAATCTGTAAAGTTGATATACCCTGAACAGGACTAATCCTCGTTTGAGCTGATATCGAATGGGTTAATCCGCCGTTTCAGCTACAGCGCGCAGGCATTGATTTATGTTAAATAACACAATTGCCATCTGCAGCATCCAGTGTATCCGCTCCTGCTATATCTTTCCTTCGACCATTGTGGCTTCTACTGCAGACTAGCACATCGATTGGGATTTCAATCGATGGATCATTCTTTTCATTCTCTTGCTTTTTTATGTTTTCTCCTCAACTGGATTCTATTATCCTGGCTCTACTCTGGGCGCCAAAGGAGAGAGTGCTGCTACTTGCTTTCTCATATCCTTGCTTCAGCTTCCACTTTTGGGTAATAATAAGTATACCGAACTCATGTGATGCTACTTAAAAAAAGATATCCTATCGTTGGCCCGGACGAGTAGCCAGACCCATCTCAACATGGGGATCCAATCCCCACTATATACTAAAACAGACAACCAGTAAGAAAGAGCTCGATCAGCGGTCAGGTATTGAAAATAAGATTTAGGTACAGCAAAATTATTTTTAAAGTTTTACTAGAATACTAGTATGATTTAGGAAAACCTAGGAACAATTTTGATGTTTATCTCAATGCACATGTTTGTGGGTTTTCCTTCAAAACTCCTATTAAAAAAGCACCGCGGTTATAACATAAAAAAATACACACTAGAAATGAACATAGAAATAGTATGTAATAATACTTATTTTTGCATTCATAGCATATTTTCTTCACATATCTCATCGTTCATCAAAAGTAAATCTCGTAAAGCATTGAAAAATAGCAATTATCCACTTATCTACAATTTTATTTCCATCTGATTGCTGCTTTAAAACTCTCATTGATTTGTATTGTGTATATTCTAATTTCTAATAAATATGCCGTATCCATGCCATTTGAATTGCTGTGTACAAAATCAAAGGGTTTTTCTGCATGTGGAAAATCTTATTTCTCGGTTGGACTTCCAATATATTTACTAGCATCGTCTTTATGTTGACCTTCAATCATGCTTATATATACACATATGTGGTACATGTGTAATAACTAAGAGCATTGCTGGTACATGCTAACATGCTTGTATGTCCTCTTTTGAAGCACTCTTCAGCCTAAGTAACGGATCTGGGGACAAACATTTGTCGTTTCTACTTTGGGTCAACTAGCGGCTAATTACAAGAATTCCAAGTTGCCAAGCCATGGAGAAATTTCAGTCCCACATTACGAAGACAACAAGGTTGAGACCAATTTATAAGATGAGATTTTGTTCACTTCTAAAATGCTACAAACACATATAGGTTGTTCAATTTGTTTTGGTTTTCTTTCCTTTTTGACCAGGAGAAACAAATATGTTATTGACGATAGGGGAAACAAATAGCAAGGGAGGCTGCTCACAATTGGAGTAACATAGTAACATCAATGTCACATAAGTAAAAATATTATGTGACCTCTGTAGTCGGCCATGATCTCCACAAGCACGAATGGGGGCTGCCAACCCACCCCACGTTGTCGCGCCGGAGCCAAAGCACCGGTTGCCACCGCCAAGGTGATGCCAGAGAGATTGGTGTTCGTGGCTAGAGGATCACCTACCAACTTTGCAATTCTGAGCCGCCACCACAAAATCAACTCGTCGCCCTGGTGGGGACCAAACGCACAAAAGGAGGCGAGGGCACCCACACGAGAATCCACCGCGAACACGCCCTAGAGCAACGGAGCCGCAACCATCATCCACCTCCATGCATAGCTCAGCAGGGATCTAGTGGTGATGAGGAGATAACGAGGTGGCGGCACCTACGGTTGGGACGGGAGGCTTGGGAGCTTGCTAGGCTTCTGATATTTGATGGACAATCTTATGTCCATCGGTCCTTTTTGCACCATGTTTGGTAAATTATCAATGATTTACCATGGCCAAACTATAATATTATTTTCTTTATTATTTAGAAAGGTACTTTTTCAACAAAGTGTATTACTCCAATATTGTGATGTATCCCGTGAAAAAATTAACTTACCCATTTTATGACATTGTTTCTTCACTTTTTGTATGTGGAATCCTTCTTGTAGTATTTAGAAGAAAAAAGCGACAACTAAAGGTTGTTCCGAGACGAGACCCCTAGTCTCATGTGCCGACCAAGATTGTGCTGTGATGGCACCCCTGTAGTGTGCCTTTTCCTGGACCACCTCCTAAGTTTGTTTGATGGTCTTGTCACGAGTCTCCATCCAGGCTTTAGTTGTAAAAAAAATTGGTATTGAAGGTTCAGGTTCTAAGATTTAGGGTTTCAAAGTGTAGGGTTTAGGGAATTCCTTTAACAAGCGCACAAACTATCGACGATGTATTTTGGGATTGAAATCATGTTTATTTATTAGGTATGGGCTTGGGCCAAAATATAATAGATAGACAAGTAATTCCCTTAAAACTTTATTGATGGGCATATCATAAGGACATGACGAGAAGATCGATCTGGATCATTTTAGGCATCAACTCGGCGATATGTATGAATCTAGGGTTTATGGCTATTATGTGGATTACGATAACGGTAGATATTGATTTTTTCATGTTTGGGAGTATCTTCCCAACAAAGTTGATGTATTTTCCACCCTACGATGTCGGTATTTACTCTTTAGTGAAGGTGGAGTGTCCTCCCTTACGACAAAAGGTTGTGCCCCGATGAGAACCCTCTTGCATGCTTTAGCATGGACCACCTCCGAAAAAGTTTGCTTGGTGGTCTTGTGTGGAGTCGCCATATGGGATTTAGAGGTCCAAAAGGTTGGTATATGTCTAATATGTATGACATGAAAGTACCCTACCTGGGACGCTAACTATGGGAGGATGGATTTTGGGTCCTTTTAGCAATCCCTCATCTGAAGGATCGAAAGCAGGTTTATCTATTCGGTAGAGGATTGGGCCAATATGTAATGAATTGACGTGTATATTCCCTTTAGGCTTTATTGATAGACACATATCACAATAATTAGACTACAAGATGGATCTGGACGAGTTTAGAGAACAAACTCGGCGAGTTGTATGAATCTAGGGTTAATGGCTATCACATAGACTATGATGGAGATAGATATTAATGGCTTCATGTTTGGGTGGAACAAATTGATTTTGGCATCACGATATTATTATTTGTATATCCACCGCTCCTGGGAGTTTTCTTGATGTACGTGAGGTGCTCCATGTTTTGTACTGTCGAGACATCGTAGTAGAGTTCATAGACGGGGTGCCATGATGTAACATTCCAAGTATGAAAACTCCCTTTTTGTTTTGTTCTTTGTTTAATTTAAGCAATGCATCATGTCATCATCCTCATTTTATTTCTGTTTGCATTGTTTTCATAATAAAAATTCAAACTTAAATCAACCTTTGTTTTCCTACTTGTCTGTTACAATCTTTTTCAAATAAGAAATGCAAATCAAAAACCTCCTTTGTTTCCAAATAATTCATTATGATCACTTATTAAATTGTTGGGTTTAATCAAACAATTAATTCAATCAATTACTTCCAAATCATTTCAAACTCAAATCAAATTCCCAAATCAGCACCCATTTGAATCTATGGAATTCACCAAACAATTATAATCTTTGATCACATTAAATAATAGGGTTCACCCTATTTAAAATGATGTTTTCAATAATATTCATCAATACTTAAAAATCATTAAAAATTGGTTCAACTACAAACAACAGTTTATTTTCAAACTTTTTGAAAACAAATCTTGGAAATTGTTTTCTTTTAACCTAAATAACTTAACCTAATTTTCCTAGAATTTTTACTAAACTAAAACCAACCTTTTCTTCCCAAAACCAAACGCTACAAAAAAAACAGAAAAGGAAATTTAAAAAGAAAAAAAAAAGAAGGAAAACGGCCAGGGGCAGTGGGCTGCGCGCGGCCCATTTCTTCTCCGCGCGCGCAGCAGCCCAGCTGGCCCGCGTACCGGTTCGGCGACGCCCCCGTCGCCTTTCACCTGTACGGCGTGCATCCACGCATGCCACGGCGGCAGCGGGAGCACACCGACGGCTAAACCTCGACGTTCGAGCCTATAAGTACCCTAGGGCTCCGCGCCACCTACCCTAGCCTTAGGTATCCCTGTCCCCCTCATCTCCGCCGCCGATCGCCACCTCTCCATCGCTTTTCCCCTCTCTGTATCCACCTCGCCGGAGATCGTCGTCTGAATCCGTCCACGCCGCCGTCGCCATGGCCCGCCACCGTCCTTCCTAGATACGGGAAACGATCCGCTGTTCCCTCCTCTCCCTCGTCAACACCTTCTCTGCCCCGGTAAGCTTCTGTTTTGACGCCGCGATCATCGCCCTCTCCGACCACCGTGGCGCCATTTCTCTGAACCCGTGGTCGTCGTCAACGTTGCAGAGCCCCTCGTCGCGGTCTGTTCGCTGGGATCGACTCGCCACCACCTCCTCTTCCGATTGGACATCGCAGAGGAGCTCGCCATCGACTGTAACCTCGCCGCCGTCCACGGGATCGCTGCTGTTGTCGCCGACGAGGTCGTCCCCGCGCCTCTGCTTCATCTGCAAACGGTGGTGAGCAACCACCGTCCCCTTCTCCTCTCTGATACGCATCCATCCATCGTCTCTGCACGCGCGGCATCACATCCAGATCGAGCACGGCCGTGCTGCTTCCCCGCCGGCGAGCAACGTCGATGTTTCTCTCAGTTAGGTTCAGCGCGCACGTCAGTTTTGGGTTCAGATAGTTGGATCTGAAGCTCTTCCTCCCCGCGTCGCTGTTTCAGTCACGAAACTGAATCTAGCGCAGTGGTAACACAGCAGTCCGCGCGCCCGCAGGTCCCTGGTTCGATTCCGCGCGGAAGCGAATTAAACCCAATTTTTTTCCACCTCTGGCTGACAGGCAGGGTCCACCAGGCAGTGACCCTGGCTGCCACGCCATCGCGCACACGCCACTCTGGCCCCCCAGGCCCACGCTGCAGTGGCTTGGGCTGGCTAACCGTGCGTAACAAAAGTTTCGGCGTTTTTCTGTTTTCAAAAATAGAACCTTTTAATTACAGATTAATCCTCAATTTCAATTGGTTAATAACTTTTAATCTATAACGCTAAATAATAAAAGTTAAATATGTTTATTGTTCCAAATTTAATCATCTATCCAAATAATCCAATTGTGTACTGTTTTCAAAAATTCCAAATGCATTTAAATTTCAAATTCCAATAATTCAAATGCAAATTTCTAAATTCAATAACTAATTCATCCTTAACCCAAATAATGCAAATAAAATATGTTTTCAATGCTATTTCAAATAACCTTTTCAAATATAAATTTTGTTTCATGGTTTGAATAATTTAAATTGCCTAAATAATTTAATCCTTGTTTAATTCATTTAAATTTGATAAAATCATAACTTGCTCAATTTAAATTATTTTTGAACATGCAAAATATGTTTTCAAACCAACTTTTCAAATGTGAGTTTGAATTTATGTGTTGAACAAGTAAAATTCAAATAAAATTCAAACTTGTTTAAACTCATTAAAACTTGTTTATTTTGTTTAAGTCATAATAAATTCATCCAAATTCCTTTTTCAATATTTGAAACATGTAATCCACCCAAAATTTCATGATCTTTTCAAATATGAAATTAGTTATTATTTTTGAACAATTTAAATGGTTGCAAACAACAAATACTTGTGTGTCACCTTTAAGGCACCAATAATTCCCTAAAGTAATAAATAAACTTCTAAATTGCTAAACCTCATTTCAAATTGGTTCTAATGTTGTTATTTTGTTGTTTTCCTTATGCATGCATCATACTAAACCACTAGCACCTGTTGATTAGTTAGAAAACAAATAATCTAACCAAAAATCCATGGACTTTTCATATGCAACTCAAAATTACATATGTGCCCATTTAAATTGTGTTACCATGTCAATTAGGTTATTTTGATGCATCTATTAACTTGACATGCATCATCCCATGATTGTGCACTATGCCATGATATTGATTGTTTATTTTTCCTGTATTGTTTGTTTGCTTCTTCTCGGATAGACGACGACGTTGATACCGACGATCTTTACGACACCCCTTCTGAGGATCTAGCTCAGTACCCGGCTACTGGGTTTGCAGGCAAGTTATCACTCACATGAACCATTGTGTTCCTTTCAACATTGGTTACCGATACTTTTCCGTTGTCTATTTCTGCTAGCCATATGTATCGTTGCTTCTGTTACGAACCTATCACATGATACCCTGAACCCTGATATTGCCTCACCTCCAGTCCTAAAACCCCGTTGCTTGGGCCCGTGTCTTACTATCATGCCTAGGGTTGTTTTGCTCGAGTCTGTTATCCGGTACTTTCTGTTATCATATTTGCTTATATTCTGGGGCTCGATGTTAAACAACAACCTGTTAATTTGAGGTAATAATAATTTGCTGATAAGGCACCGGCAGGAGGCCCGGCGTGGTTTTGAGGCCTGCTAGTGTCGACCCTAATAGGAAAAGGGTCTTGTCTACTGATCCATGATGAGCGCACTATCCGCATGTGGGAAGCGTGTATGGGCGCCCCCCTCAATTTGATTCGATTCGCATCTCGTCCAAATCACCACACTTAGTTCGGGCTTTCCATTTGATGCACGCATATGCATGTACGAACCCGAGGCTAGGGTGGAACTTTTGTAGTCGGCATTTAGGGCGGCGTGGTCTTCCAGTGCTATGAGGGTCCCCTTTTCTTCGTGGGGCTCGATTAGCCGCGCACGCACAGCACGTGGTGCTTTGGGCTTGATGCGAAAAAGAGTTGAGTTGTGTTGAGTGCCCCGCTTGGTGGGAAAGGCCTTCCCATCTGGCGGGTTATTCTTACGTGTACGGCCAATTTGGTGCACCCCTGCAGGGATAAATCTTCTCGAGACGTGTTTTCCGCGGTTATGGTTAACTTGGTGAAAGTACTGGCTAACAAGTACTCAGAACAACTTACACCTAACTAATGATAACTTGACTAGTAATAGGCTTATTGACACAACAATTTGATCCATCATTAATCCAACTGTGTGAGTTATCCTCGGATTGCTTCTTTGGATAAGGGGCGAGGTCTAGGATGGGTTTTGTTTGGTGGTTAGCTATAGTTGGTTACGATACGCTATCTTATCTCTTTCTGTTACACCGGAAGTTGTAGTATGTTCTGTAGTTGGTTAGTGCAGCCAGTTGCAGCATCTTTTATACCCTTTTCTTCCGTTGATTCCAAGGCATCTGTGCTTGGTGTTGACGGGCTACACTTTGGTGAACTGTGAGTCTTGCTTGCCAGTACGTTTATGTACTGACCCCTTTGGGGTTGTGGTTTCCGCAGACTACGCCTACGAGGATCCAGGTGACGGCTACTACGTGGAGTTTGACGAGGCTGCTGACGAGTAGTTAGCGGACCCGGGCAGAATCCGAGACATCGTGGATGGGCTCCGTTTTCTTTTCATTCCCGGCTTCTTAAGCCAATTTGGATTTGTCTGTACTCAGACCCCTTTGAATGCTTCCGCTGAGTTGTAATGATATTATGTTGGGACATGTGTCCTCTGGATGATTGTATTTGCTATTCTCTGCCCTAGTGAGGGCCAGTTGCAACTTATTTCAATATTTTGTGTCTTAGAGGCATGTTGTGTTATCCTTTTGTTCAAAGCCGTTGACGTACCATGTGTGTATGGTATGAAGTACGTCAATGGTAGTGTCCTGATTTCTACGGGATAGTTTACATCGACGGTGAACAGTAACGTTTGGTTGTCGCACATAAGTGCTGCCCTACCCGTAAGGGGACGCGGGAGCCGTTAAGCCCCGTAATCCAATCAAAATACTGTTCAGTTCGTACGGTGAGTATCCTCTAGAAGTCCGGGTGCGACAAATGGTATCAGAGCCTGTCTGCCTGTAGGATCCCTTTTTACTGGTCGCAGTTGAGTCTAGAAACTATTTTGTAGCTATATAGGAAAAATAAAACGTGAGAGTAGGAATTCTGCCATTTTTCTTCTTTCCCCACCCACCCACCCTTTTCTGGTAAGGAAGTGCAACGTTGTTTTCCCTTCTCACCTAAACTTTCAAGTTAGGATTTCACGTATCCTGGTTTCTCGAGGATAGTTATATCTACTAGACCATAGGAATGGAGGTGGTTGTGACATGATTTATCATGTTGCCTACTCATGATTGAGAACGGAGGCGTGTAAGCCCCGGAAGCAAATCCTCTATCCCTTAAGAAGTAGATATTGATCCTATAGAAGCCCGGATGGGTTTTTCTGTAGTACCTCAGGAGTTTTGGTCTCGTGTTTCCCGTTGTTGCTTCGATATCCTGTTCTTCTCAACATCCTTTTCGTCCGTTGAACCTTGTTGCTGCTTTCCACATCAGTTCTCTATCGGCGTCTAATCAAAACTTCCCCGATCATCTGCAGATGGATCTCAGGTTCTTCCCGCAGGTGGTTCGGATGACTCGTTGTGAGAGCACCGCCGGTTATCCGGAGATGCTGAGAGACATGGTCACTTATCTGGGGTTCCATTGGGCACCAGAGTACCAGGTCTACGAGCAGCAGCGAGAGTTTGACCAGACCTACTACCAGGCTATCGTCTACATTCTGTCAGATGATGGCATGAGCGTTGTCCACCGCTACGAGGCAGTAGGTTCCACAGTGGATATGGCCGTGCAGCAGGCAGCTTACGTGAGTCTCACCGTCCTCCGTGCTGACTACTGGGGGTTTGACGATTCTATCTATCGCCACATCCCCCGTGGTTACATCACTTCAGCGGGAGCTCATTTCACCCTCTACGGCAACCTGGATGTCTACGAGCATGATAACACCAGGCTGCACACCACCGCTCAGTTTGTGAGGCACAGTGACGCTGTTGCCACCACACTTTCTCAGGAGTTGGCCTCAGTTAGGGAGCAGCTCTACCTTGCTTTGACTCGTCTGGCTACGTACACCACAGACTTTGTTGGAGATGAGCGCTTTGCACGTTTCCATCAGACAGTGGGACGTAGTTTGCCAGATGCTGGAGGTTACGAGCCGATCAGAGGTCCACTCCTCAACCTCGGAGCTGGTTACACTGGGATTCCACGCTTTGGAGCACAGGGAGACGACGCTTTCTACTTCATCACACCGAGAGTCGCTCTCAGAGCAGTCCCGCTCTACGTGGATCGTCGTTCTACCTACTTCCGTGGGATTCCTCCTCACCGTATCTCTTGGCGTACTACTCACCGCCGTCCTGCGTGATGAGCATGGGAGTACCGATGTATCCATTCATAGCTATGTTTAGTTATCCTTTGGCTTTCGAACCATGTATTGGTCTGTTGGATATTCTGATGTATTTGAACATGTGATGATGTACCTGTTGGTTATCTATTCATGCGTCGGAATAATCTCTCTTTCGGTTACAAAGTCTATCCTTTTCTATTGTTGTGCTAAAATGCATGTCTATTCAGGATGCCGCCAACAAGGAGCAACCCGCCTGAACCACCTCCGCTCACGGAGCTGTTGACTCAGATGACTCAGGTCGTGACTCAGATGGCCCAGATCCAGGCTAACCAGCACAACAACCAGAATGCTCCGCGAGTCAGCATCAAGGAGTTTCTGAGTCTGGGGCCGAGGGCTTTCGTGGCAACACGTGAGCCTCTGGATGCTGATGACTGGATCCGGGAGATGGCCAGGGCTCTGGACATTGCTCACGTTGCTGAGGAGGATAAAGTCAAGTATGCCACCTACCTACTGAAGGGTCAGGCAGCTACCTGGTGGGAGAACTACCAGACCATGAGAGCTGGATACCCTATCACCTGGGGTTGTTTCAAGGATGCCTTCCTGAAGCACCACATCCCAGATGGTCTCATGGAAAGGATGCGTGAAGAGTTCTGCTCTCTTAAGCAGGGCAAGCTGGACGTCATTGGCTACCAGAATGAGTTCAATCGCCTCGCTCGTTATGCTGGTGATGAGGTGTCCACTGAGGCCAAAAAGATGGCAAGGTTCCGCCGAGGTTTTAACCCGGAACTGAAGTACGCTCTCACCAACATCAAGTGCAAGGACTTCGAGGAGCTCGTGAACACCGCGCTCAATGAGGAGAATGGGCGCAAGGCGTTCGAAGAGTCCCGTAAGCACTCACGTGAGGGTGGTTCCTCCTCCAACATGACCACCCCTCCGCAGAAGCGCCGCATCTGGGTGCCAAACAGTGCTGTCACTAGGGCTCCATATGCCCAAGCTTCTCCAGGCTTTGGTCCCCGCCCACCCAACCCATCTCAGATGTATGGTCAAAGGGTTCCAATGGGACAGCCAAGGCAGGAATCTCCTCGTGTCGTCACTTGTTTCAAATGCAAGCAGACTGGACACTATGCTGATAAGTGCACTCAGAGGCAGCTACCTCCACCACCTCCTCGCCCCAACACCAACCAGGCAATGGTTCGTGCTCCCCTGGCTAAAGCCTTCAACTCCAATAACAGGCCTGTCGGGAGGACCGCGAGGGTGAATCATATCAAGGCCGACAAAGCTGAGGAAGCTGCTGACGTCGTTCTCGGTACATTCCCCGTAAACTCTAACCCAGCTAAAGTGTTGTTTGATACCGGAGCATCGCATTCTTTCGTGTCAAAGATCTTTGCGACAGCAGTTAAGCTACCTTTTGTTGGTTTGGGTTCCCCGCTAGTAGTAAACTCCCCTGGAGCAACTATGCAAACTTCCAAGATCAGTCATGAGAATCAGATCCTAATTGGAGGCCACATATTCCTTGCTTCCCTCATTCTGCTTGGCAATTCTGACATTGATGTCATCCTTGGCATGGATTGGTTGAAGGCCAATAAAGCTACGATTGATTGTGCTAAGAAGTCAATAACTCTGTTCCACCCGTCTGGCCAGATAGTCTATTCTCCAAGTGAATCAAGTTCTGTTCAGCTGTACACCCTGGATGCTAAACCTCTACCTCTGCTCGAAAATGTTCCGGTGGTTTGTGAATTCCCTGACATCTTTCCAGAAGAGTTACCAGGGATGCCTCCGGACAGAGCAGTTGAGTTCGTGATCGAGCTTGAACCAGGTACTGCTCCAATCTCTAAGCATCCATACAAGATAGCTCCTCCTGAACTGAAATTGTTGAAGGAGCAAATCGATATGTACATGGAGAAAGGTTACATTCAGCCTAGTTCCTCCGCTTGGGGTTGCCCAACTCTGTTTGTTGCCAAGAAGGATCAAACAAAAAGACTCGTGGTTGACTATCGTCCTCTCAACGAGAAAACCATCAAGAACAAGTATCCAATTCCTCGTATCGATGATCTTTTTGATCAACTTGCTGGAGCCTCAATATTCTCAAAGTTGGACTTGAGGATGGGTTACCATCAAATAAAGATCAGAAAGGAAGATATTCCAAAAACAGCTTTCACCACTCGGTACGGTCTATATGAATACACCGTCATGTCCTTTGGTCTCACCAATGCACCGGCGACCTTCTCAAGACTCATGAATTCTGTCTTCCATGAATACCTCGACAAGTTCGTTGTGGTATATCTTGATGACATTCTTGTCTACTCAAAATCTGAGGAAGAGCATGGAGAACATCTTCGTCTCACTCTCATGAAACTTCGCGAGCATCGTCTGTATGCCAAGTTCTCCAAATGTGAGTTCTGGATTCCAGAAGTTGCTTACCTTGGTCATGTCATCTCTTCCAAGGGCATAGCCATTGATCCAGAAAAGGTTAAAGCAATTGTTGATTGGAAACCTCCTAAGACGGTGAAGCAAGTCAGAAGTTTTCTTGGCTTGGCTAGCTATTGCCGTCGTTTCGTCCAAAACTTTTCCAAGATTGCCAAACCTCTCACTGATCTCACAAAGAAGGACAAGAAGTTTGTTTGGTCTCCACAATGTGATGAAAGTTTCAATCTCTTGAAGACTAAACTCACTTCTACCCCTGTTCTGGTTGGCCCAGATACTACCAAACCTTTCCAGATATTCTGCGATGCATCTCTCCAAGGTCTAGGTGCAGTTCTTATGCAAGAACGCCAAGTTGTGGCTTATGCTTCACGTCAGTTGAACCCACATGAGCAAAACTATCCCACACATGATCTTGAACTTGCAGCAGTTGTGTTTGCCCTAAAGAAATGGAGACAATACTTGTTGGGTAACAAAACTGAAATCTTTTCCGATCATAAGAGTCTGAAATACATCTTCACTCAACCAGATCTGAACCTCAGGCAAAGGAGATGGATTGAAAAGATTAAAGACTTTGATCTCACCATTTCTTATACTCCAGGCAAGGCTAATGTTATGGCCGATGCCCTCAGTCGCAAGTCCTATTGCAATAATCTCATGATCATGGAAAGCCAACCTCCACTTCATGAAGAATATCCAGAAGCTGAACCTTGGTCTTGTTCCTCAAGGCTACCCTTGCTAGCTTGACAGCCAGTCCAACTCTCGAGGACAAGATTCGTTCTGAACAACTTCGTGATACTGAAATCAAGAAGATGGTTGAGCACATCAAGGAAGGCAAGGAGAAATTCAAGTCCTTCTCAGTTGATGATAAAGGAACTGTGTTCTTTGAAGGACGCATTGCAGTTCCTCAAGTTCAAAGTCTCAAAGATATCATTCTCAAGGAGGCTCATGAAACTCCTCTCTCCATTCACCCTGGAAGTACAAAGATGTACCAGGATCTCAAGACTCTGTATTGGTGGCCTGGCATGAAACGTGAAATTGCTCAATACGTTTCTGAATGCGACGTTTGTCAACGTGTTAAAGCAGTCCATCAGAAAACAGCAGGTCTACTCCAACCTTTGAAAATTCCTGAGTGGAAGTGGGACATGATTGAAATGGACTTCGTCACTGGTTTTCCAAAGTCCAAGAAGGGCAACGATGCAATCTTCGTTGTTATTGATCGTCTCACTAAAGTAGCTCACTTCTTTGCTGTCAAGGAAACTATCTCAGCTAGCCAGTTAGCAGAGCTCTACACAGCAAGGATCGTTCCTCTTCATGGTGTTCCATTGGAAATAAGCTCAGACCGTGGAAGTATCTTCACTTCTCATTTCTGGAAGAGTTTCCAAGATGCATTGGGCACCAAACTTCTGTTCAGCACAGCTTATCACCCTCAATCTCAAGGGCAAGTCGAAAGAGTCAATCAGATTCTCGAGAATATGCTCAGAGCATGTGGTATCTCCTTTGGCATGAAATGGGAGGAATGCCTTCCATATGCTGAATTCTCCTACAACAACAGCTACCAGGCAAGCCTAGGTATGGCACCATTTGAAGCACTCTATGGCCGCAGATGCAGGAGTCCAATCAATTGGTCTGGAGCTGGTGAACGTTCACTCTTAGGCCCTGACATTGTTAAGGAAGCCGAGGAGAAAGTTCGTATCATTCGTGACAATCTCAAGATTGCTCAGTCTCGTCAGAAAAGCTACTATGACAGCAAGCACAGGGATATGATCTATGCACCTGGTGACAAGGCATATCTCCGTGTAACTCCCCTCAGAGGCACTCATCGTTTCGGTGTGAAAGGAAAGCTTGCACCAAGATACATTGGTCCTTTCAACATTCTCTCAAGGCGGGCAGAAAATGCTTATCGTCTTGAACTTCCAGAAAAACTATCCAAGGTGCACGATGTGTTCCACGTGTCACAGCTAAAGAAGTGTTTCAAAGATCCAGATCGTGCAGTTGATCATGATTCCATTGAACTGCAAGATGATCTATCTTATGAGGAGCACCCTGTTCGTATTCTCGATGAGACCGAGCGTAAGACTCGCAACAAGAGCACCAAGTTCTTGAAAGTGCAGTGGTCGCATCATTCCGATAAAGAGGCAACGTGGGAGACCGAAGAGGATCTTCGCAAGAAGTATCCGGACCTTTTCCTTTCTCGGTAGGAATCTCGGGGCGCGATTCCTTCAAGGGGGGGCGTTTTGTAACATTCCAAGTATGAAAACTCCCTTTTTGTTTTGTTCTTTGTTTAATTTAAGCAATGCATCATGTCATCATCCTCATTTTATTTTTGTTTGCATTGTTTTCATAATAAAAATTCAAACTTAAATCAACCTTTGTTTTCCTACTTGTCTGTTACAATCTTTTTCAAATAAGAAATGCAAATCAAAAACCTCCTTTGTTTCCAAATAATTCATTATGATCACTTATTAAATTGTTGGGTTTAATCAAACAATTAATTCAATCAATTACTTCCAAATCATTTCAAACTCAAATCAAATTCCCAAATCAGCACCCATTTGAATCTATGGAATTCACCAAACAATTATAATCTTTGATCACATTAAATAATAGGGTTCACCCTATTTAAAATGATGTTTTCAATAATATTCATCAATCCTTAAAAATCATTAAAAATTGGTTCAACTACAAACAACAGTTTATTTTCAAACTTTTTGAAAACAAATCTTGGAAATTGTTTTCTTTTAACCTAAATAACTTAACCTAATTTTCCTAGAATTTTTACTAAACTAAAACCTACCTTTTCTTCCCAAAACCAAACGCTACAAAAAAAAACAGAAAAGGAAATTTAAAAAGAAAAAAAAAGGAAAACGGCCAGGGGCAGTGGGCTGCGCGCGGCCCATTTCTTCTCCGCGCGCGCAGCAGCCCAGCTGGCCCGCGTACCGGTTCGGCGACGCCCCCGTCGCCTTTCACCTGTACGGCGTGCATCCACGCATGCCACAGCGGCAGCGGGAGCACACCGACGGCTAAACCTCGACGTTCGAGCCTATAAGTACCCTAGGACTCCGCGCCACCTACCCTAGCCCTAGGTATCCCTGTCCCCCTCATCTCCGCCGCCGATCGCCACCTCTCCATCGCTTTTCCCCTCTCTGTATCCACCTCGCCGGAGATCGTCGTCTGAATCCGTCCACGCCGCCGTCGCCATGGCCCGCCACCGTCCTTCCTAGCTACGGGAAACGATCCGCTGTTCCCTCCTCTCCCTCGTCAACACCTTCTCTGCCCCGGTAAGCTTCTGTTTTGACGCCGCGATCATCGCCCTCTCCGACCACCGTGGCACCATTTCTCTGAACCCGTGGTCGTCGTCAACGTTGCAGAGCCCCTCGTCGCGGTCTGTTCGCTGGGATCGACTCGCCACCACCTCCTCTTCCGATTGGACATCGCAGAGGAGCTCGCCATCGACTGTAACCTCGCCGCCGTCCACGGGATCGCTGCTGTTGTCGCCGACGAGGTCGTCTCCGCGCCTCTGCTTCATCTGCAAACGGTGGTGAGCAACCACCGTCCCCTTCTCCTCTCTGATACGCATCCATCCATCGTCTCTGCACGCGCGGCATCACATACAGATCGAGCACGGCCGTGCTGCTTCCCCGCCGGCGAGCAACGTCGATGTTTCTGTCAGTTAGGTTCAGCGCGCGCGTCAGTTTTGGGTTCAGATAGTTGGATCTGAAGCTCTTCCTCCCCGCGTCGCTGTTTCAGTCACGAAACTGAATCTAGCGCAGTGGTAACACTGCAGTCCGCGCGCCCGCAGGTCCCTGGTTCGATTCCGCGCGGAAGCGAATTAAACCCAATTTTTTTCCACCTCTGGCTGATAGGCAGGGTCCACCAGGCAGTGACCCTGGCTTCCACGCCATCGCGCACACGCCATGCTGGCCCCCCAGGCCCACGCTGCAGTGGCTTGGGCTGGCTAACCGTGCGTAACAAAAGTTTCGGCGTTTTTCTGTTTTCAAAAATAGAACCTTTTAATTACAGATTAATCCTCAATTTCAATTGGTTAATAACTTTTAATCTATAACGCTAAATAATAAAAGTTAAATATGTTTATTGTTCCAAATTTAATCATCTATCCAAATAACCAATTGTGTACTGTTTTGAAAAATTCCAAATGCATTTAAATTTCAAATTCCAATAATTCAAATGCAAATTTCTAAATTCAATAACTAATTCATCCTTAACCCAAATAATGCAAATAAAATATGTTTTCAATGCTATTTCAAATAACCTTTTCAAATATAAATTTTGTTTCATGGTTTGAATAATTTAAATTGCCTAAATAATTTAATCCTTGTTTAATTCATTTAAATTTGATAAAATCATAACTTGCTCAATTTAAATTATTTTTGAACATGCAAAATATGTTTTCAAACCATCAAAGTGTGAACTTTTCAAATGTGAGTTTGAATTTATGTGTTGAACAAGTAAAATTCAAATAAAATTCAAACTTGTTTAAACTCATTAAAACTTGTTTATTTTGTTTAAGTCATAATAAATTCATCCAAATTCCTTTTTCAATATTTGAAACATGTAATCCACCCAAAATTTCATGATCTTTTCAAATATGAAATTAGTTATTTGTTTTGAACAATTTAAATGGTTGCAAACAACAAATACTTGTGTGTCACCTTTAAGGCACCAATAATTCCCTAAAGTAATAAATAAACTTCTAAATTGCTAAACCTCATTTCAAATTGGTTCTAATGTTGTTATTTTGTTGTTTTCCTCATGCATGCATCATACTAAACCACTAGCACCTGTTGATTAGTTAGAAAACAAATAATCTAACCAAAAATCCATGGACTTTTCATATGCAACTCAAAATTACATATGTGCCCATTTAAATTGTGTTACCATGTCAATTAGGTTATTTTGATGCATCTATTAACTTGACATGCATCATCCCATGATTGTGCACTATGCCATGATATTGATTGTTTATTTTTCCTGTATTGTTTGTTTGCTTCTTCTCGGATAGACGACGACGTTGATACCGACGATCTTTACGACACCCCTTCTGAGGATCTAGCTCAGTACCCGGCTACTGGGTTTGCAGGCAAGTTATCACTCACATGAACCATTGTGTTCCTTTCAACATTGGTTACCGATACTTTTCCGTTGTCTATTTCTGCTAGCCATATGTATCGTTGCTTCTGTTACGAACCTATCACATGATACCCTGAACCCTGATATTGCCTCACCTCCAGTCCTAAAACCCCGTTGCTTGGGCCCGTGTCTTACTATCATGCCTAGGGTTGTTTTGCTCGAGTCTGTTATCCGGTACTTTCTGTTATCATATTTGCTTATATTCTGGGGCTCGATGTTAAACAACAACCTGTTAATTTGAGGCAATAATAATTTGCTGATAAGGCACCGTCAGGAGGCCCGGCGTGGTTTTGAGGCCTGCTAGTGTCGACCCTAATAGGAAAAGGGTCTTGTCTACTGATCCATGATGAGCGCACTATCCGCATGTGGGAAGCGTGTATGGGCGCCCCCCTCAATTTGATTCGATTCGCATCTCGTCCAAATCACCACACTTAGTTCGGGCTTTCCATTTGATGCACGCATATGCAGGTACGAACCCGAGGCCAGGGTGGAACTTTTGTAGTCGGCATTTAGGGCGGCGTGGTCTTCCAGTGCTATGAGGGTCCCCTTTTCTTCGTGGGGCTCGATTAGCCGCGCACGCACATCACGTGGTGCTTTGGGCTTGATGCGAAAAAGAGTTGAGTTGTGTTGAGTGCCCCGCTTGGTGGGAAAGGCCTTCCCATCTGGCGGGTTATTCTTACGTGTACGGCCAATTTGGTGCACCCCTGCAGGGATAAATCTTCTCGAGAAGCCGTGTTTTCCGCAGTTATGGTTAACTTGGTGAAAGTACTGGCTAACAAGTACTCAGAACAACTTACACCTAACTAATGATAACTTGACTAGTAATAGGCTTATTGACACAACAATTTGATCCATCATTAATCCAACTGTGTGAGTTATCCTCGGATTGCTTCTTTGGATAAGGGGCGAGGTCCAGGATGGGTTTTGTTTGGTGGTTAGCTATAGTTGGTTACGATACGCTATCTTATCTCTTTCTGTTACACCGGAAGTTGTAGTATGTTCTGTAGTTGGTTAGTGCAGCCAGTTGCAGCATCTTTTATACCCTTTTCTTCCGTTGATTCCAAGGCATCTGTGCTTGGTGTTGACGGGCTACACTTTGGTGAACTGTGAGTCTTGCTTGCCAGTACGTTTATGTACTGACCCCTTTGGGGCTGTGGTTTCCGCAGACTACGCCTACGAGGATCCAGGTGACGGCTACTACGTGGAGTTTGACGAGGCTGCTGACGAGTAGTTAGCGGACCCGGGCAGGATCCGAGACATCGTGGATGGGCTCCGTTTTCTTTTCATTCCCGGCTTCTTAAGCCAATTTGGATTTGTCTGTACCCAGACCCCTTTTAATGCTTCCGCTGAGTTGTAATGATATTATGTTGGGACATGTGTCCTCTGGATGATTGTATTTGCTATTCTCTGCCCTAGTGAGGGCCAGTTGCAACTTATTTCAATCTTTTGTGTCTTAGAGGCATGTTGTGTTATCCTTTTGTTCAAAGCCGTTGACGTACCATGTGTGTATGGTATGAAGTACGTCAATGGTAGTGTCCTGATTTCTACGGGATAGTTTACATCGACGGTGAACAGTAACGTTTGGTTGTCGCACATAAGTGCTGGCCTACCCGTAAGGGGACGCGGGAGCCGTTAAGCCCCGTAATCCAATCAAAATACTGTTCAGTTCGTACGGTGAGTATCCTCTAGAAGTCCGGGTGCGACACATGAGACTACTGATAGAGACGTGGGGGACGTGGTAGTATGACAACTAGGAACACCAAGTTTACCCAGGTTCGGTACGTGGCAACTAGGCGGCGTTGCTACTCCTGCAATCTCACTAAATCAGGGTTGAAGCCTGAAGTATACAAAGTACAATGTGAGTAGGATTTCGCTAACTCGACGAGGATCAACTTCTCGGCGAGTTGGCTTCTAGCTAATTGGATGTGTCTTTATTCTCTCCCGTCCGGCTTTATATAGATAGCCGGGTTAGGGCTTACAGAAAGGAAACCTAGAAGATTGCGAAAAGTATCTAACTTGGAGAGCAGGAATCCGCCTTCTATTCCAAGCCGCACTACTTTGGGTCATGGTCCGGGTTCTTCTAGAATCCGGCTTCTGCGCATCAGCTTACTGGAACGCCTAATGGACTGTGATCCATTACCAATTAGGCCACCCTGGTAATCCGACTCTTTAGGACAATGTCGGATATACCCCTAATCGCTATATTTCCGACAGTAGCCCCCAAGAAGCATTGAGACTTCGTTCTGCCACCTTTCGTCAATTTACATTCTTTTTCCGAGAAATGTTGGCGCTTCGTCTCGAATCTTCTTTCCCCAAAATCATTCATAACGCGAAACTCGTATTTTGTCAGAATCCGGCTTTTTTCTTCCACGAGCCTTCGTGGAGAAGAAACTTCATGACGTCAGCGGTGAAATCGTGCTGACATCACGGATGTTTGGGTTCAGTGTGAAACTCTGAAATGTATCTCTGACAGATTGTCGCGGGAAACGAGGAGATAGCCATTATCACCCCGTCCCCTCGTTTCCCTGATTTTCCGGGCGTGACACGCGTCAAGGATCCAACGGCTAAAATAGCCATTGTAGCTCATCTCAACGCATTTCCGGCTATAAATTGCCACATCGGACCCTTTGGATTGCCCTTCTACTCTCTCTTCTCCTTCCAGCCCCCAAGCGCCATTGCCACCGAGCTCGAGCTTGCAAGAGTGAACAGAGAACGTGCGACAGCACCTTCCCAGGAAAAAACCATCGGACGATCCGGATCCTCGTCGCGCCGCCCGAATATGACCACTGGAGGATCACCTCGCGCTATGGAGGAGAGCTCTGTCGCTCATGACATAGACAACATCATCAACGACATTGACCCACACCTGGACTCCCCCGGCCGCGCCACCGCGAGCGCACCGGAGGGAAACGTCGACAACTTGGCCCGCGGGGGTCTTCCTCCCGCGGCCGAAAGCGTGCCGTCGTCATCTGCCGCGCCAACTCCTCCCCTCGCCACAGAGCCCGCGGAAGAAAACCTCGCTCGCGGTAGTGAGGAGCTCGCCGCTGGAGCGGAAGAAGACACGGGGGAAAACTCCGGGAACTGGAGCCACTTCAACGTGGTTCCGTCCCTTCTTCCGACAATGGAGAAGGAGGGGCTCGTCCGGAAGGGAAAATGGCGGTACGAGGAAGACGACTCTGAGCCATCGCCAAAAGCCGGAGAAAGGGTTCTCCTCACCTCTCACATCAGCGGAGGTATGGGATTTCTGCCTTCCGCCTTTTTTCTCCAAGTCCTGAACCACTACAACATCCAACCACATAATATTCCTCCCAACTCCATTCTTTATCTAGCCGGGTTCTAGGCCCTCTTCGAAGGGTATCTAGGAATAGAACCTAGGTTAGATTTCTGGCAGTATTGCTTCGGGGTGAAGCGCAACCCCTCTGAGGGCGCTCTCCCCACCTGCGGGACCATCTCCTTCACCCTGCGTAGGTTTAGGTAGGATTGTTTCCGAAAATAAAAACCTCGGAATCCGTCAAATTTTGGACGGGTTCCTTCTTCTATCACGAAGATGTCCCGTATCCTGGAAAAGATACGGGAATTCCACCTTTCGTCAACTCTGCGGCCACTCCCCAAGAAAATTGGGCAGTGGACGCAGTCCAAACTTTGCCGGATGATCTGATGAGAATCAAACGGCGCATCGCAAAACTCGTCTCCTCCTCTCCTCCTCTTACTGGCACCGACACAGTTCTGTGGTTCGGGAGACGCATCTAGCCATTGGCTTATCGCGGAACCCGGCTACTGTGTGACAATACGGGCCCGGAGGATGCAATGAGGGGAACGGACAAAGCGTTCTCCAAGAGGGATTTCAAGAAGCGGGTTAATCATCTGGTCGCTACTCGCGACCAGTATGAAGAAAGCCGAGAAATGTATCACGAGGAAAATCCAGCTCCAAAGGTAACATTTTTCTTCTTTGGGCAATTTCTTGGATTTTCCCTTTCTTAGATTTCTAACTTAACCGGATTTTGTGCTTTTTCCACAGCTGGCCGATCTCACTGATGAGGACCTTGCCACCGACGCCGAGTTGGATGCAATGCGTGCCAACTTTGCAGGCGGACGGAAACGCAAGAAGCCCTCCACTGCTCAAGAAGTGGTTGAACTTGACGGAGTTCCCGTTGCTACTTCCAGGTAAATCATCCGGGTTTCTCTTTTCTCTGCTTTTTATTGCAGGAACTTCTTTTCTTTCTCGGAATTCTAACTTCTCGGATTTTTTCTATCTAGCTTGGCTCCGACAACACTGAAACCAAAAAGCCGGAAAAAATTGAAGTCTGTTGCCCGGAGAGGGGCATAGACTTCTCCTGCTGCTGCTCCCGACACTCCGGTCGCAGCTGCGGAGGAAAATGTGGCTGCCAGGGATGAGGAACCCCTGCAGACCAGCCAGCCCATTGCGTCCAAGTCGGACGCGAGGGAAAGGGCGGTGGAGCCGGAAGTTGGGGGGGTCCTTCCAATGTTCAATTGGAAGAGCCAATCCCCAACTATGATCCTCAATTCAAGGTAAAACAAGATGAATACTTTGACGAACATGGATATATTCATCCATGGGCGACAAAGTACTTTGCCCCAGGTCCTTTAATCCGTCCTTGGCTGCAAGGCGGACTTATTGTTAGGAATAACTTCTTATTTTCGCCTCGGCAGATTATCCAAGATGGACTTTGCCACGTTGGGATTCTCTTTGCCGAGTATGCAAAGGAATTCAACGAGAATTTGTCGAATCTTCAACGGATGAGCTAGGTAATATCTCTAGCCCCCAAGCATTTTGCCAAATGTATACTTTTGACTTAATGCTTTTATTATGACCTTGCTTGTTTTTTACTTAAGCGTTCTGTCTCTTTTCCATGTTTCGGCAAACTCTCCTTAATATTCTTGAGGATAAGGACTCGGAGCTGGCCTTCGTTCAGCAAAAGCTGGCTGGATCAGCAGGTAATTTTTATCACTTCTTTCGTTTAGAATATTTTCTAAGTAATTTTCTGAGTTTTTAACTCTTCCTTTTACTTGCTTTTCAGCTTCTTTGGCGAAAGCCAAACAAATTGCTGAAGATGCAGGCAATGTCGAGAACCTCCGCAAGGAAAACCCGGACCTTCATAAGGTCACTGTGAAGCTCCAGAAAGACCTGGAGGCTAGCCAATTGACTGTTGGCATTGCCGAGTATAAGGCCTCCAGCCAGGCCGAGAAGGACAAATCCACCATCAAGGACCTGGAGAATGATCTGAACCAGCGCCTGCAGGAAGGCACGGAGATGGACCGGATTCTCGGTAAGTTTTTTAACTTTTACCGGATTTTTCCTTTTTCCTTCTTCTGTTTTTCCTAACTTTCTTTTCTTCATTGAAACATAAGGTAGCCCCCAACTTACCCGGATCGAACGAATCCGGGCTTTCAAGAAGTTCTTCACCACGCTTAAAGCGGCGGGGATGTTACTTATCAATAAGTACATTCCCGACAAAGCAGGGGAGTTCTCGGAAGCCAGTAAGCTTTCGGAGGCGATCGAGGAGGTGGCGAACCGCAAGGAATCATGGTTTCTCTCCGCGCCTCGCGGTGGTGCGTGCATGGCCCTTGGGCTTATGCGTATTCATTATACCACCGCCAAGTCTTGGCGCGTGGAGTCAGGTATCCCTCAAGGATACACAGACGCTCAGCGGGCCAGCATCTTTGACGCTGTCGAAGGCCACGCCACCAAGATTGCCAACATGGTGAACATCTCCACCTTCTACCCCGAGGAGGAAATTCCGACAACTCCAGAGGATTCCAGCAGCGAGGATGAAGACTCGGATCCCGAAGAAGATGCTTGAGTCTTGGGTAGAAGGCATGCAAAAATAGAAGCATTACAATTCTTACAATGTAATATTCATTGTAATGCTATCTATCATTTGTACAAACAAGTACTCCGCTTTTGCAGTTTAATTTATAAGTCTTTGCAAGTTTTCTGGGTTTTAATTCCTTTATCTTCTAAGTTCTGTAGTTTATATGTCTTAACTGTCCTTAGTGTTTGAAATGGCTCGATAGTACGTAATCTTCATGCCAAGTGACTAGGTATAACCGATCAGTCGAACCTCGGAAACATGGATCGTAGTAAGGCATTTTTACTTACTAATTTCAGTGACCCAACATAAAAACAATCAGATAATACTTAGAGAAAAGTAAGGAATTTTGAAATTTGTGTGAAACTAAGGCACGCAAGCACAATCTGGGTTTCCTTAAGCCTCCTTAGGCTGAAAATCATTCAGTTTTTTTAACTCCGAGCACGCAGGCACAATTCGGCTTAACATTGAGTATTTTGAAAGATCATTGGGAAATAGATAAGGAGGATTTATGCTTTGTCCTATAATGAACATGTAAAAACATAAATGTACAAATTTCGACAACTTTATTTCATGATCTCAAAGATGTTTACATAGAAATTGAACTAAGTGTAGAAGGGACGTAACTGCTGGATACTCCAGGTTCTGTTTGTCTCTCCCAGTTCGACATCTATCTTTTTCTTTCTTTTGGGGTTCGGTCTTTTGGGATCATCCTCCGTATCCCGAATATCTACAAGATAGTAAGATCCATTTTTCATAGCCTTGCTCATGACGAATGGTCCCTCCCAAACTAGGGATAACTTGTGCTTCCTTTCTTGCACCAATCTTAGCACTAAGTCATCTTCTTTGAAAGAACGGTGTCTGATTTTCCGACTATGGTAGCGTCTTAATCCTTGCTGATAAATGGCGGATCTATGAAGCACAAGGTCTCGTTCTTCTTCTAAAAGATCGACGGGATCTTGTCGTGCGTTTTCGGCATCCGAGTCATCGTAAGCCTGCACTCTTGAGCTATCATGGAGCATGTCCGTAGGAAGCATTGCTTCTGCGCCATAGACCGGGAAAAACGGGGTTTCCCTGTTGATCTATTTGGCGTCGTTCGAATACTCCAAAGCACGGAAGGTAATTCCTCTACCCATTCTCCAGCTGCTTTATGAAGAGGAGATTCGAGTCTTGGGCGTATTCCCTGCAGGATTGAGCTATTCATTCTTTCAACCTGCCCATTGGATTGTGGGTGTGCCACAGATGTAAGATCTAGGAGTATTCCCGTTTGCAGGCAATATTTTGCCAACTCTCCAATTGAGAAATTTGTCCTGTTGTCTGTGATTATGCTGTGTGGAATGTTGTATCTCATGACTACGTCAATGATGAAATTTTTGGTAGTCACACCGTCAAGTTTTTTGATGGGTTTCGCCTCCACCCACTTGGTATACTTATCTACCACAACAAGTAGATGTGTGACTCCACCTCTTGCAGTTTTGAATGGTCCCATCATATCTAGCCCCCAGACCGCAAATGGCCATGTAATGGGGATAGTTTTGAGTGCTTGGGCTGGTATATTCGTCTGCTTGGCGTAATACTGACATCCGGCACATGTATTTACTATGTGTTCGGCGTCTGTCTTGGCTGTTAGCCAGAAAAACCCTGCATGAAATGCTTTTTTGACTATGCTTTTTGATTGAGCATGATGTCCGCAATCTCCTACGTGGATTTCTTGCAGGATTTCTCGGCCTTCTTCTTGCGAAATACATCGCTGAAAAATTACGACAGTGATGCGTTTATACAGGCAACCATTAATTACCGTGTATCCTTTGCATCGACGTTGTATCTGTCTTTGCAAGACCTCGTCTGCTCCATCCGGTAACTTCTGGTCAACTAAAAAGTTTAAATATGGAATTGTCCAATCCTGGTTAACGAGCAGGACTTCAATTGACTCAGAAATGATAGGATAATCAACATCTCCACCTATGATCGATGGTTCATGCAAATGTTGGACAAACACACCTGGTGGTAAGGTTTTCACTCTTTCCGAGCCCATGCGGGCTAATGCATCCGCTTTCTAATTTTCTTCCCTTTTGATATGAAGTACTTCAAATCCCAGAAAGCAAATAGCGAGCTCGTCCACCGTTCTCCGATACTCGGCCATGATGGGGCTTTTGGCGTCCCATGTTTGGTTTAGCTGATGTTGTACCAAGTCTGAGTCACCATAGCATAGTATGCGTTTGACGTCTATTTCTTTCGCAATATGCAAGCCATGAAGCAAAGCTTCGTATTCTGCCACGTTATTATTGGCGTTGAAGTGTATTTGTAATACATACTCCATAGTATCACCTTTTGGAGATTTGAGCACTACACCAGCTCCAACGCCTTCCTTCATCTTGGATCTGTCAAAATGCATGACCCAGTATTCCGACTCCGGCATTGATGTATTTTCCATTGCTTCTGTCCAATCAGCGATGAAATCTGCCAACGCCTGGGATTTTATTGCCGTCCGGGGTTGGTACTTAATGTCGAACGCAGCTAGCTCGTTGCCCCATTTGGCTACTCGGCCTATTGCGTCCGCATTGTTTATAATATCCCCTAGTGGTTCTTTACATACCTCTGTTATGGAATTTCCTTGGGAATAATGGCGGAGTTTTCGAGATACGAAAAACACGCCATATGCTAGCTTTTGATAGTGTGGATACCTTTGTTTTGACTCGGAAAATACTTCGCTGACATAATACACTGGGTATTGATCTGGTATGCTTTGCTCTTCCTTCCGTCTTTCCACAACTATCACTGCGCTAATAACCCTTTTTGTCGCTGTAAGGTACAATAACATGGGTTCTTCGTCCTTTGGTGATGCTAAAATCGGAGCTTTCATCAAGGTTTCTTTTAAATGTGTTAATTCTTTGTCCGCTTCTTCTGTCCACTCAAATTTGTCGGATTTCTTCAACACTTTGTATAATGGCAGAGCTTTGTCTCCTAGACGGCTTATAAACCTGCTGACTGCGGCTGCAGAACCCGTCAATCTTTGTACATCTTTTAAGCACGTAGGCTTTGAGATGTTCAAGATTGCCTTGATCTTTTCCGGGTTTACTTCTATTCCTCTGTGAGAAACGATAAAACCCAGAAGTTTTCCCGAGGGAACCCCGAATACGCACTTTAATGGATTCAACTTCATTTAATAAGTGCACAAATTTTCGAAAGTTTCTCGTAGATCCTCAAGGAGTGTATGCTTTTCCTTGGAAACGACGACAATATCGTCCATGTAAACGTGTATGTTTTTGCCAGTCTGACTATGCAAAAAAAGTTGCATGCAACGCTGGTATGTTGCACCTGCGTTCTTCAAGCCAAAAGGCATGGTTATGTAACAGTATGTTCCATACGGGGTTATGAAGGAAGTTTTGATTTGATCTTCCTCCTTCATACGTATTTTATGGTACCCGGAATAAGCTTCCAAAAAGCATAAAATCTCAGAGCCAGTAGTGGCATCTATTATTTGATCGATTCGCGGTAACGCGAACCTATCTTTTGGACACAATTTGTTCAAGATGGTGTAATCTATACACATTCTAAAAACAATACTATCTTTCTTTAGGACTAATACTGGGTTCACGGACCAATCAGTATCTATAACTTCCCGGATAAAATCTGCTGCTAAAAGTTGGATAATTTCCTTGCCAATAGCCTTTCGTCTTCTTCCTTCAAATCGATGGAGACCTTGTTTGACGGGCTTTGATCCTGAAATCACTTTGAGTTGATGCTCAACAAGTTCCCTGGGTACACCCGGCATGTCCGCAGGACACCAGGCAAAGATATCCCAGTTCTCACGGAGGAACTTGATGAGCGCGCTTTCCTATTTGTCGGTCATCCCAGTCCCCACTACGACAAATTTTGTCGGATCTTTGGGATCTAGGATAACTTGTCTTGTATTCTCGGAAGCTTTGAAACTATCTGCCGGCTTCTGGCTTTATTTTCCTGCTGGCATTTCTGTCGGTGATACTTCTTTTGCCAGCTCTTTCAATTCCTCCTTTGCTATCACTTTTTCGGCGCAAAGGGTGTTTCCTTTTTCTAGCTCGTTTGCCAATTTGAAGTCTCTCGATATGGTGATTACTCCTCCTTTTGGCCCTGGCATCTTCAGCTTGTTATAAATATAACATGATCTTGCCATGAATTTGGCAAAAGCTGGACGTCCGAGTATTGCATGGTATACACTTTCGAACGTCACCACCTCTAAAGAGATTTTTTCCTGTCGGAAATGCTCTTTTTCTCCAAAGGTTACGTCTAGGGAAATTTCTCCTAGGGAATGTGCTTGTCTGCCAGAAACGATGTCGTGGAAACGTATGTTCCTATGATTGAGCTGGGTCTCGGAGATTCTTAGGTGCTTCAGTGTATCCAAGTACATGATATTGATACTGGATCCTCCATCCATCGACACTCTTTTTAGCCTAGTGTTTTGAACAATAGGTCTTACAATTAGAGCTTGTGTGCCGGTGTTCTGGGATATTTCTAGGATGATCAGACTGATCCCAGGTAATTGGTGTATTCGAGTACTTCAAGAATTTGGGGGTTGGTGGAACAACCACATTTATTTCTCGAAGTGTTCTCTTTGCCACTTTTGCTGAGGGAGTTGCCCGGAAAGTTAGGTTGCATTCTCCATCAACTATCGGGAATTTTGGTTCGCCTTTTCGCTGTTGTTCCTGGATTTTTTTGTCAGTGTCCGATTCACTGTCTTTTTTTCAGCTTCTGGCTTTTGCTTGGAGAATTTCCTCTTGGAGCTCTTCCCCTTGTTCCCGGATCCTGCAGTTCCTTTCATATCCTTATTAAGCTGGCATTGCGCATTGGTATGGGTAGGTTTCCCAAATTGTGAATGGTGGACACAGTTTTCCGACTTAATCTTTTCCCTCTCTTCCTTTGAGTAGGAGATAGGTTATGTACTTCTTTCTTTCCATTTGCTGTTATTATCCTTTGCAAAGGCTAAATTAACTTCTTTGGGCTTTGGCTGTGCTTCTGGAGTAGCTTTTTTCTCAGAACGAGGCGTCTTTTTGGCCTGGGTCAAAGCATCAATATTTCCACCTCTCGCTCTAATGTCATCTTCAGCCGCTGCATGCTCATTAGCGGTAGTAAGCATAGATCCGAGATCTTTGTGCTCTTTTGAACCAACCATGAACGGTACGAGGCCGGGTTTTAAACCATTGATGAAAGCATGCATTGCTTGTACATCACTTACTCCAGAGCAGTTGTTTTTCATTGCTATCTTGAGATAAAGTCGACATACGGCTCATCTTCAAACTGGATGTAGCGGTTTAGCTGGTTGATACTCTTGGGGCGTTTCTAAGTTCCCCGAAAATGTTGAGTGAATACCCTAGCCATATCATCCCAACTATCCATAGTTCTTAACGGAAGCCCGTTGATCCAATCTCTGGCTCCATCCAGCAACATTAGGGGGGGGGGATTTACCGCCTCTAGATCTGTCCCTTTGTTAATCTGGACGGCTGTATAGTAGTCTGAAAGCGAGGTATCCGGGTTTGTACTGCCGGTATATTTTTTGTATGTTGCACCAACTTTGGCAAAGCCGTAATGTAGAGTTATTCTCCGGATCCTATCAGTGAAACACTTAGGTACAAAGTATAGATCATCTCTTTCGGCTTTATCAGCGTGAATGGAATATATGCCGGCTGAATGGGCAGAAGGGGATCTGCTCCTTTCTTTACCATTGTTGCGCGAGTGCGCTTTTCCGGGATTATCCCTATTTCGTCTCTTGTCATGTCCTTTGGAATAAGGTGGAGTTCTACTCCTTGGCCTTTCTTTGTTCCTAGGAGGAGTATGGGATCTCTCACGTCTGTGAGGAATATCGTATCTTCCGGCTTTTTCAGCTGGGCATCTCGGAGGCGGCATTGCTTTTCCGTCTTTCTGGTTTTGTTCCTCTCAACCTCGGGGATTAATTCCACCTTTCGGCAGATGGGATCCTGTCCGGGGCGCTGCATCCTTATGATCTGGAATTTTCTTGTCCTTTCTCGGATCTCCTTTCTTCTCTTTGGAATTGCATGAATCTCCAGGTTCGCCAGGTCCAGGTGCTCCAGCGGCGCATGTGGCGGTTTTGCATAGGGCTCAGTCGTCATGCAACTTCCCTGATCTTGCCTGCCCTTGTTGTTGCTGTTGCAATGCCTTTCCTAAGAAAGCATACACCCCTTGAAGATTTTCTTCATTGGAGTATAGATTATCATTGAGGATGGCGAATGCGGCTTCCGCGTTTTCTGCTGCGGTTTTGTATACACGTTCGCCCTTGGCATCAATGTCGTTTACTTGCTTTTGCCAGGAAGGGTTTTGGAACCTTTCTTTTGACGGCAATACTTCCGTTCTTGCGATTTCGGGTAACCGTGTAGGTTTTATGCTAGATCTATTCCTTCTTTCGTATTCCTCTATTTGTTCATGCTGCAACTTAATGTCAGCATGGGTTTTTAGGAGGTTTTTCCGAGTTCTGAATAGATGTTGCTTCTGCCGCTGGAGAGCTTGTCTCCTAGCTTCCAGCACTTCAGGGGGTTCGTCGCTTCCCACTTGAGTTTGAATTAAATCAAGTTCGTCCTGTTCTGACATTGGTGGAACAGGGATTTCCTTCGTTTTCTTCTCCGCGGGCTTGACTCCGCTTCCTCCTCCTGCTTCCAGGTTTTTATTAGCAGTGTCTGCCAATTTTTTCTTCCGGAGTTTATACTGGAGTTTCTTGGCAGTCTTGTCTCTTTTCTTGGAAGAGGGAGGTCTTTTACCAGGTTCATCTTCTGTCATTTCCTTGACACCAGGGTAAATTTGACTGGTTTCACCGTCCTCTCTTTCCTCTTCTGGCGGAGGTGTTTTGGGGTTTTCCTGGCTTTCTGCATCTGTGTTTTCAGCCGTTTTTGCCATAAGAACTTCATGGAAGCCCTCTTGCATAGATTTGACCTTTCTTTCGAAAGCGTCTTCATCTTCGTCCTCGGAATCTAACTCTTCAGGTCCGGGTTTCGACTCCAATCTCGCCTCGATGGCGGCTAGCACAGAGTCGGATTCCGCGTTCGTCGTCATATTGACGGGTGTCGGATCTTCCACTTCCACTATGGGATTGTTTTCAACTTCCTCTTCCATGGGATTGCTTTCATCCGAGTTTTCAGCGACCTCGGATTGCACCATACCAATAAAGTGAGATCTGATTGCAGGCATCTCCGAAGAGGCAGCAATTTCAGCGGGGTATTGGCTATCTGAGAAAAATCTGGCATCATAGTTTTCTTCAACTGGGTATAGGGCGGGTGGGATAAATTTACTTCCACAATAGAATCCCATTGCTTCTGCAGTTAATCCGATAAAGATGTTTGCAGATCCAATCGGTAAAACGCAGACACTGATGTCTATGCACGCTTTTATTCTTGTCGACAGTGTTGGGCCTCCAAGTGCAGAGGTTTGTAGAACAGCAGCAAGTTTCTCTTAAGTGGATCACCCAAGGTTTATCGAACTCAGGGAGGTAGAGGTCAAAGATATCCCTCTCAAGCAACCCTGCAATTAAGATATGATAAGTCTCTTGTGTCCCCAACACACCCAATATACTTGTTAGGTATATAGGTGCACTAATTCAGCGAAGAGAGAGTAAAATACAAGCAGTATGGATGATTATAAGTGATGATAACAATCTGAAATAAATATGGCAGCAAGCAAACATGTAGCAGAACAGGGGGGAAACGGTGTTTCAATACTTGGAAATAAGGCCTAGGGTTCCTACTTTCACTAGAGGACACTCTCAACAATGAAAACATAATTGAATGCATAAATATGACCTCTTCACTATGCTACTCCGAACCACTCTTCGGTCGAATAACGAACACTAATCATTGCGTAGGGCTTTAGCAGCACTCCTCAAGTCTATATTCCCTCTCTAGGGCACCCCACACTATCACCTTGAGCGCACTAGATTAGTACTAAACAAACGCCACAATTTCATAGGTTCATCTTCCAACACAAGATATAAATACCATGCTAAACCACGCGGTGCACACACTATATCCTTTACATCGTGATCAAAATGTTTACGGAGATAACAAAACCACTTGAGTAGCCTAACAGATGAAGATAAATCTACATATTCAACTAGATTACAAAGCTCATGATCACATAATGATCAAACCATGGGAGAGAGAGATATGAACAACATAGCTACCGGTAGAGCCCTCAGCCCCGGGTAAGAACTACTCCCTCCTCATCATAGGAGAAAGCAATGACGATGGAGATGGCGGTGGAGTCGAAGGAGATGGCTTCCCTAGGCACTTCCCTATCCCGGCAGGGTGCCAGAATAGAGATCTGTCCCCCGAAACTTGTCGGTGGCGGCGGCGGAGCTACAGATGTATTTTGCGGAAAAGGTCGATCTCTTTAGGGTTTTGCATCCGGGGGGGTTAAATAGGCGAAAGGGTAGATGTGGTGGAGGTCCAGGGGCCCCACACCACCCCCTGGCGCGGCCAAGGGAGGGCCGCGCCACCCCATGGTGTGGGCCCCCTGTGGCCCCCTCCAGGGCTCTTCAGGACTTCTGGAAGCTTCCGGGACTTTTAGGACTTCTGGCTTTCGAATTTTCCAATTCCGAGAATATTTCCTGAACAACTTTTCTGAAACTAAAAATAGCAGAAAACAGGGAACTGGCTCTATGGCATCTTGTTAATAGGTTAGTCCCGGAAAACGTGTAAAAAATGACATAAAGTGTAAGGAAAACATGTGGGAAACAACATGGAACATCAGAAAGTAGGGATACGTTCATGACGTATCAAGCATCCCCAAGCTTAGTTCCTACTCGTCCTCGAGTAGGTAAACGATAAAGCAATAATTTTTTAGGTGACATGCTACTAACATAAACTTGATCAATCTAATGTAAAAGCATATGCACGCTGAGATCATAAAACTTTAAACACAGGCATGATAAATAAAACTTTAATAATAAAGCATAGCAATTACTTTGCATCACGAACATTAAATCAAATAAAGGATCATGAATAATAATGCAAAGAAAGATAAACGTTTGTTTCAGGTATAGAGAAAGCATGGCAAAGTGGTATTTCGCTAGTCCTTAAGAGTGGGACAAAACATAAATGCCAGGACACTTTCAAAGTTCATGAGGAAGACTAGAACAAATAATTTAAGAACAAATAATATCACATCATGAAGTAATTATTGATGTTTATGGGACAAATGCACATAGAACTCAGAATGGCAAAAATGCTCTCTCAATTGTGCATAAAGTTAGAAGATGTAGACTCAACATAAAAGGAAAAGAAAGACCATTCGCAGAGGGATGCAGGGATCACTCATGTGCTAGAGATTTTTATTTTATAAAACATAGGTATTAAAAGTTTAACATTTGTGGAGGAATGTCTATATTTTAGGAGGGTGTATGCTAATGTCAACGAATGGTAAACAGACAATACAACACGTCACAAGCCAACTGGATTCACAAGAGAGGCTCCCATTGTGAAGGACGCAACTGGTGTAGAAGGTAATCCCTCTTTCTCTTTTGTTTACACAATTATGCTTTGACTGATAAATCATGGGAAAATAGTGAAGAGAATTTGTTTGTATTAATTTGGGGCTGGGCACCCCACTGCTAGCTCTTCTATCATTTGGATAAGCGGATGAAGCCATTAGTCCAGGGTGTGAAATCCAATTAACAAGTGAGATTGACGTCCTGATGAGCAGAAACAAGAACACAAAGCAGGAATAAGTTTGAAGGTTTTAAAGGTAACACATGAGAAATTTACTTTGGAGTGGCAGTTAAATACCACATGTAGGTAGGTATGGTGTACACAATGGAATTTTTTGGTTTAAAGGAGTTTTGATGCACAAGTAGAGCTTATACTCAATACAGGTGGAGGCTAGCAAAAGACTGGGAGCAACAAATCAAGAGAGCATAAGAGCCATAATCATGCATATCGACATAAGCATCATTAATTAAAGCATAAGAGGTATCACAAGTTCAAAAACTAAGTGGTCATGGAGGCTATTCGTTACTGGTTTGTAGTCATAAACATGGTGTGAGCACGCTCCAAGTCAACCAAATAAAACATTTGAAAGAGAATACCATATATTGATGCTTTACTATGACAAGAACAACTCATGAATCTTTCAAGGAATATTAAACACACTCAGCTATTTAAGGCTATTCATGCTACTCAATAACCACAAGGCTTTAAAACTAAAATAACATTTAGCATGGCATGAAAAAGTTCTAGCCACATTCTATACAAGCTTCTACTAGCACTGTTATGAATTCTACATCAAGAGCGGTTTCTTTTCCCAACAAGCAACATACAATACATGTTTTAACAAAAATACTATTTATGATACAGCAATCAAGCATGAGAGTACTCACATAACACTACTAAAACTAACAGCTCTGAATAAGAGATGCATGAAAACAAAGGCTAAACGCAGTATTAGCAAAAAGTGAGCACTCACAGAACAATAAGAATGAAAACTAGAGTGTTCTAAGCAATGAAAACGGAGGGTGTCTCTCTCCCACACAAGTATGATATGATACAACTATTTATTACAGCAAATAAAATCAAACAAACTGAAAACAAAAATAAAAGACGCTCCAACTAAAGCACATAAGATGTGACCGAATAAAAATATAGTTTCACTAGAAGTGACCCGATAATTTGTTGATGAAGAAGGGGATGCCTTGGGCATCCCCAAGCTTGGACGCTTGAGTCTTCTTGGAATTTTCTGGGACGTACCTCCGGGGCATCCCCAAGCTTAGGCTTTTCACTCTTCTTGATCACATCATATCATCCTTTTCTCTTGACACTTGAAAACTTTCTTCACACCAAACTTCTCACAATCTTCATTAGCAACGTTAGTGCAATCGAAATAATAAATTCACATGGTTAAGTTTCAACACAATACTAGCACTCAAAAACACATTATCTACTGTCACAAATTCTTTTAAAACTCTTTTTCTCAAAAGAACACCAAAAGAAAGAGATTAAGATGCAAATGCAATTATTGGCAGAAATCTATCAAAACAGAACAGCATGTAAAGATCGATTTTTTCGAAAATCTTATGTTGCTCAAATTAAAAAGTGGTCAACTAATAAAAGTTGCGTATATAGCCCAGAATTAAGCACCGAAAAGCGCATGTCATTTTGAATTTTCTGTTATTTTATACGTATTTAACAGTGGACAGAAGAAATCTGTTTCCTGCGCAGAAATCCGAAATATAGTCTCAACTTTCCACTGGAGTCTTTACTTGGCTCAATAAAAACACCAACGAAAAGATTCAGAGGGGTTGCTAAGGAAATATAAAACACCAAGGTGCAAAGCACACAAAAGAAAACATAGGAAAACTGAATGAAAACAGAGAAATATAACGGGTTGTTCACCTGGTAGCGCTTTTCTTTAACGCCTTTCAGCTAGGCACAATAATTTTAAAAGATGCTCACATAAGAATAAGAGTTCAAGATCAATAAGAGAGCATCAAGAATAAAATATAAAACACATTTAAGTCTAACCCACTTCTATGAAAAATAATCTTGCAGAAAAACAAGTCATGAAAACACAAAGCAACAAGCATAGGAAGGCAAAACAAGTGCAACTTCGAAATTTTCAGCATAAAGAAGGGAAACTTGATATTGTTGAGATGCATAAAATTATGTTTCCCTCTCTCCTAATAACTTTCAGTAGCATCAGGAATAAAATTAACAATATAACTATCAGATATAACATTCTTATCATGAGCCACATGCATAAAAGAATTAATACTCTCCACATAAGCAAATTCATTATCATTAATAGTAGTGGGAGCAAATTAAAAAAATAGCTATCATTATTATTCTCATCACCATAATCATGAAATATAGGAGGCATATTGTAATCATAATTAAAATTTTCCTCAATAGTAGGTGGACTGAAAATATCATATTCATCATTGTAAACAGGTGGAACTAGAATACCACAATCATTATAATCATCATATATTGGAGGCAAAGTATCATCAAAGAAAATTTCCTCCTCAAAACTTGGGGGACCAAAAATATCATATTCATCAATACTAGATTCCCCAAGTTTAGACTTTTCCATAGCATTAGAAATAATAGTGTTCAAAGCATTCATACTAATAACATTGCTATTAGCAAGCAAATAAAGTTCCATAGGTTTTTTAATTTTCTCTTCAAACACTTGATGTCCTAACTCAAGATAAAGATCATAAAGCTCTCTCATATTTTTGTTGTTTTCCGTTAAGCCTAACTAGTGAAAACAAGAAACAGAAAGATATATTTGCAGCGTCTAAAGAAAATAACTTCGAGCACTCACACCTGAGGATGTGAGTACCTTTTACCTTACTTCCCCGTCAACAGCTCCAGAAAAGAGCTTGATGTCTACGCACGCTTCTATTCTTGTAGACAGTGTTGGGCCTCTAAGTGCAGAGGTTTGTAGAACAGCAGCAAGTTTCCCTTAAGTGGATCACCCAAGGTTTATCGAACTCAGGGAGGTAGAGGTCAAAGATATCCCTCTCAAGCAACCCTGCAATTAAGATATGAGAAGTCTCTTGTGTCCCCAACACACCCAATATACTTGTCATGTATATAGGTGCACTAGTTCGGCGAAGAGAGAGTAAAATACAAGCAGTATTGGTGATTATAAGTGATAATAACAATCTGAAATAAATATTGCAGCAAGCAAACATGTAGCAGAGCAGGCGGAAAACGGTGTTTCAATGCTTGAAAATAAGGCCTAGGGCTCCTACTTTCAATAGAGGACACTCTCAGCAATGAAAACATAATTGAATGCATAAATACGATCTCTTCACTATGCTACTCCGAACCACTCTCCGGTCGAATAACAAACACTAATCATTGCGTAGGGCTTTAACAGCACTCCTCGAGTCTATATTCCCTCTCTAGGACACCCCACACTATCACCTTGAGCGCCCTAGATTAGTACTAAAAGAACGCCACAATTTCATAGGTTCATCTTCCAACACAAGATATAAATATCATGCTAAACCACGCGTGGCACACACTATCACCTTTACACCGTGATCAAATTGTTTACGTAGATAACAAAACCACTTGAGTAGCCTAACAGATGAAGATCAATCTACATATTCAACTAGATTACAAAGCTCATGATCACATAAAGATCACACCATGGGAGAGAGAGATGAACCACATAGCTACCGGTAGAGCCCTCAGTCCCGGGGGAGAACTACTCCCTCCTCATCATAGGAGACAACAACGGCGATGGCTATGGCGGTGGAGTCGCAGGACATGGCTTCCGGGGTACTTCCCTGTCCCGACAGGGTGCGAGAACAGAGATCTGTCCCCCGAAACTTGTCGGTGGCGGCGGTGGAGATGCAGATGTATTTTGCGGAAAAGGTCGATCTCTTTAGGGTTTTCCATCCGGGGGGGTTAAATAGGCAAAAGGACAGAGGTCGTGGAGGTCCAGTGGCCCCACACCACCCCCTGGCGCGGCCAAGGGGGGGACCGCGCCACCCCATGGTGTGGGCTCCATGTGCCCCCCTCCGGGGCTCTTCGGGACTTCTGGAAGCTTCCGGGACTTTTAGGACTTCTGGCTTTCGAATTTTCCAATTCCAAGAATATTTCTAGAACAACTTTTCTGAAACTAAAAATAGCATCAAACATGGAGCTGGCTCTGTGGCATCTTGTTAATAGGTTAGTCCCAGAAAACATGTAAAAATGACATAAAGTATAAGGAAAACATGTGGGAAACAACATGAAAACAAAATGGAACATCAGAAATTAGGGATACGTTTATGACGTATCAGGCACTTACCTGATGATTTCGTGCAGGCATGTACGATCCATTGTCGAGGAAGCGCTCGCCGTCGTTGTCGAATTCCAAGCTTCCGACGGTTATGGAACTGCCGATTCCAGCGAGTATCCCCGATCGAAACATAACGCCTGACGTCGCTGGCCCCACGGTGGGCGCCAACTGTCGAGACATCGTAGTAGAGTTGATAGACGGGGGTGCCATGAGACTACTGGTAGAGACGTCGAGGACGTGGTAGTATGACAACCAGGAACACCAAGTTTACCCAGGTTCGGTACGTCACGACTAGGCGGTGTTCCTACTCCTGCAATCTCACTAAATCAGGGCTGAAGCCTGAAGTATACAAAGTACAATGTGGGTAGGGTTTCGCTAACTCGACGAGGATCAACTTCTCGGCGAGTTGGCTTCTAGCTAATTGTCCGTGTCTTTCTTCTCTCCCGTCCGACTTTATATAGATAGACGGGTTAGGGCTTACATAAAGGAAACCTAGAAGACTACGGAAAGTATCTAACTTGGAGAGCAGGAATCCGCCTTATATTCCAAGCCGCACCACTTTGGGTCGTGGTCCAGGTTCTTCTACAATCCGGCTTCTGCGCGTCAGCTTACTGGACCGCCTAATGGACTGTGATCCATTACCAATCAGGCCACCCTGGTAATCCGGCTCTTTAGTACAGTGCCGGATATAATTATTTTGTGTATCTTCATGTGTTGGTCTTCTGGTAGGGAATTTACTAAGAGTTGTCCGGGTGTTGTACGGAAGATTAGGCAGGTGAAGTTTGGAAGTGTGCTTCAACCATCTTGCACGGCATGGGCTGGATATTGACCTATAGGATTGTATAATGTAGGTGTATTGTTTGAACTCGTATATTTTAAAGAATCATCTAGTAGTACATCCATGGAACTGAAACTACCTTCCCAGATTAACCAAGGATTACCGTGACATCAACCAATCAAGCACCGGAAGCCCCACATTAACCGACAACTACAATATAGAAAAATTTGAATGGCTCAACAACTAGCAAACCACAACAATGTCGTCATATGAACGATTGACGTCCATCATAATTCCGAGGATCCTCACTACCACCACCCATGTTGTGAAGAACTTCATGATGGTTGTGACAGGTTTCCCTTACATAGTTATCATGCACCATTACATTCTACTTTGGGACACCCAACGACCAACAGACAGCTCCAAATGGTCCCCACAAAAGGGGATCTACCATGTGGACCACAAGCCTGCAAGATATATCACACCATTACTTCAAGGATCGATTTTTTCATGCCATTATCAACTTAATTTCCACACTAGATTTTTTTTTTGTAAATAATATCTTTCCAAATCTTTTCTCTTGGATTATATTACTAAACAGAAGATTCATACATTAATACCATATCTTTTACATATGAATAGACGATATACAAACAATTAAATTTTATATATTGAATAGCAATAAATGTGCAACATCATTAGTTCCATTCATGAATACTTCAATCACATTAAATTTATTATATGGGAAAGATCTCCGTCCATATTTATTTTTATGGATTGTGATCCCAAAATAAATGACCATTGCCATTACACGTATATTTATATATTCGTTTGAACTTCTATATATAGAGAATGTGCTCATAAAAAATCACAATTGCTTTTGGAGATCACATGATGTCGAGACTTAGTTTCTTATATCTAGTTCTTATCACCATTTCAAACTTCCTTCTCCAAAATGAGGCATGTCAAAATTGTCACATGATAAAGGAGGTAAGTGCAAACTTTGTTGAGATCTCTTAAAGTTGTTACTCTCCTGTTGAACCATTGCAAGCATTAAATTTGGATAATGCCATCACATTGTGTTAGTTTATAAAATGTCAGACATTTTATTATATGCATTGATCGAGACATATTATACAAAGGTGAACCACTGGGATAATTATTTTGGAGGATTACCTTGTTTTTTCAGGCAGTAACTGGACACATCTATGGATCAGAAGGTGGTAGTGATCACGCTGACTATGTGAGTTTCACTTTTTGGATCAATTTTTATTTTTTACAAGGTTAACTATATATGAATTTGGTATAAGTACCTAACATATTGTGCATACTAAAATATCATTGTAATTTTAATCTTGAAGCATTGCTTGTTTACTCTGATTCCACAAATGAAGTATTCATTGAAATTCATGAATTTATTTTATACATAAGTAAAAAAATCATCCTTTTAAATAGCTGAGCTTGACCAAAATGTTTGCGAGCCAAATTATAGTGGTGGGTCCACACATATTTTAAACAGGTTCATGTTGTTTAGACATGAATTTGTAACTGAACCTTGCCACGTCAGATCCACGTTTAAGTCTGCCAAGCCATGTGTGGTCCACTGTAGTTTGACAGCAAAGGTATCTGATGATACTTTTTTCATTCAATTACCTTTTCAAATTTATTTTTTCATTCAATTATATTTTCATATGAGATACTCTATTTGGATCATGATTGCTAATGAAAAGGAATATATCCTATTACACCTTTGTGTGTGCATATATCATACAAATACAAATAATTTTAGTTTATTGGATAGTATATAATTACTGAAGAGGTAAGTGCAAACTTCATGAATATTATTCCTTGTTGTTTCTTTCATATTGAACCATTTTTGGCATAATAATTGTTCTCATTAATTTCATTTTGATATCTTCTAAACTTTCATATACATTATATGCTTTAAGAAATATATATTATGTTACTTTTATGGGGTTTCCAGATTCTTTTTAATTAATGGGGATTCATGTATAAAGTAGAAAATGGGTATAATAGTTAAGGATGGTTACCTTCTTGATTTTCAATCACCAATCGGACCTGCCTATATGCATCAAAAGGTGTTAGAAATGACCTTAGATATCTGAGATTCAATAATAGAGGAATTTTGTTATGTAGAATATTAATTACTTATGAATTATGGTTAACATATTTTGCATATTTTTTACCACAAATTTTCATATTTGTATTAATTATCACTTTGTAATTATATGATTGAAGAATTGCTGGTTTAATATAAGTTCATAGATAAATTATCTACCGAAACTTCATGAATTTTCTATTCCGGAGAAATAAGGAATCATTACTTTGTAGGTTGAGAATAAATAAAATAAGCATGTGTTTGTCACATCCTGTAAATAGTTGTGGGTCAAAGTTATACCTATTAACATTTGAAATGGATTGGGGATGTTTGTGTGTAATACAAAATAAATTAATTGATGTTATAAAAATATGGTATTATCACCATACCACCCCTTTTAACCATATTATCTTGCAAAAAGAGCTTGCATTTCCGGAACTAAAAATACTACATGACTTATTGGATTAACGCTCCATTTCCAAGAGAAGTCAGTTGGGTTCCAATGACTTCCAAGTGTTTCGGTGGTTTTTAAGATACCAAAGCCATGTTTGATTTGAGGAGTGGATCATTTAACGACACCGTCTTTAGTATTATATAGTTAACCGACGAATGAGGATTTGTGTTACCCACCAAAATTCCTACAATGACCATATGATTCAACGTCTATCCCTAGATAGGTTCTTAAATATAAGTTACCCTCAAGTATTACCCTACCTTTCCATGTAGTAATAATCAGACCTGGCACCTTTGTTTGATTCCAAAATTTTAAGTGTTATATCTCCAAAGACGACACATATTTCTTGATTTTCTTTATCCACGGAAGAGAATATAAAAATTAGGGGGAACTTATATATATTTTATTGAATATATTAAAAACAATCAATAAATATTATAATAACTAAAGTTGGTTATCAACATATATTTCTTGGAATTTATACAATCCTAATTATTTATTTATAACGCTGCAGTTTGCAGCGCATGCATCACTACCAGGAAAGCCGTATGACGAGTACTACGGATTTGTTGCAACCATTGATGTGTATGGTCATAATATAAGTCAAGGCCAATATAGTGCATCCACAATTTGGGTTGCTAATGTTGGAAATTGGTCAAAAGAAAGCTACAATTTTATTAGTGTTGGCTGGATGGTAAGTAATGTTCAATTTGTAATTATGTATATAGTATGATTTCTTGCGCCCAATTTTATTTTTATATCAACAGGTTTCAAGATCCCATAAATGACTCTATGAGCTGACTTGTTTCTGTATTTATACACTATAGTGTTAGTTCGTTTCCATTTTCCAAGAATCATGAACTGCAATGTTATAGCCATAAGTTCATTTATACTTTTCATAGTACGTATCATGGCTTGACTTACTCCTACACACATTACTGATTATTTCACTACCCTATGTTCCTCCAAAGCTAACAATTATGCTCACATTGGCTCTCATTTATGTCCCGTAAATGAACCACCAATCGTGTCGTGGCTATTTTATGTATCCTACTTTTTAGTGCCAGCGTGATTGATGGCTGCATAAATATTTTGCACCATATGCCCATAGTTGAGTTGCCATGTCTTGTTAGTAAGTACTAATATTAAAATAATCGATCAAGGCCATTGAATATGTTAAATGTTTTATGTCAAGGTCACCATGAACCGGGAGATAATGGTAGTTTCCCCACGTTTCAATCTTTGGTCATAAAACACCACATATATAAATTTAGGTCGTGATCCCTTGCAGCAGCGCAAGAATTAAGCATGTGCATGTTAATCAGGAACTGCCGAGACTAAATGCACTCTTATAGTTCTTAGAAAGCCGATCACCATCCCCTTACACTATGAGGGCTAGTCCGGCGAGGAACTTGGATAATACTACCCCATACAGCTACACCATGCCTAAAAATACATGCAAGAAGATGTCATGGCTCATCATTCTCTCCTATTGTGGCCACAACCATCACATGTATTGACTAATCTTCTTATATTGACAGTGTTCGAATAACAAAGTCATGTTTAGTGATATGTAAACAAAATTATTTTTCTACCATAATCGACATAGTCAACATGTAGAGTGTTGAAATTAAGTTCCATACTCAGCACATAGTTTTTCCACTTGCTTACTTTTTGTTTTGTAGGTTTCTCCTGATATATATGGTGATTCCCATACTCATTTCTACACTCAATGGGCAGTAAGTTCCCGTATTTCTCGATATTATCATACTCTAGGTCTCCATTGGATGACATTAACAATTTATACGTCTAAATAGAGAGATGGATATGGGAAAAGTGGGTGCTACAACATGAAATGCCCTGGTTTCCAATTAAAGGAGGGATCAAAAATAATTCCAGGTGCTATAATAAAGAGTTCGTCTACTACTGGTGGCTCTAGTCACACTATTACATTAAAAGTTTTTAAGGTATGGAAACCATAACCAATTTTATCAGTATGTTGCTCTTACCGTTGATAAATATTTAAGGTTTACAATTTTAGTTTCCACATGAAATCTAACTTTTTTATACATGTTAATTTTGTAATTGAAAATATTGTTTCCCAAGGACAACTAAATTGACCATATAAGATATTCAATAAATGGTACAAATTTCTTTAGGGTGTTCGATTATCAGATGTATGCAGAAAAGAGTAATGAATGGATCGCTACATAGATAGGGCTAATACTTGATCCCAAAATAGATTGATGGGCCCAACAAAAACATAGCAACAAGTAGCATGGTAAACGAAATGAGTAAACACAATTTATATTCAAAAAGAAGATATCATGATTCTGAACTATATTTTTTTTAAAGTTTTAGTGGAAATAATTTAGGATTTTTGTATCGTCCTGCATACACCTAGAGTTAGTCATTCCAATAATTTAAACGCACCTAGTGAAATATTGTATAAACATCATATTATTAATGCCCACCCATGTTAGCTATGGTTTGCATTGCCCGCACCTCCAAAGGTAGCTCTCATTGTAGTTGTGCTAACCTATGTTGACGCATTAGTACATGATTTTTGAAGTTGGGCTTTGGGGCATAATTTACGCAGGCCATTCAAATATTTCAGTAGTCATGTGTGTTTGACATGTACGTCCACATGGTTTATTTATTTATTTATGTTCAAAAAATTAATACGTGATAGTAGCGAGGAATCAAGCTTGTTTGTTGTTTCCATAAAATTTCTTAGATAAATGAATGGCATTGGTTGGGATCCTTCCTACTTTAATAAAAGTATTTGTCCCAACACCCATATACATTCTTAGAGGCGCCAGATTGGGGACATTGTATGAGGGTGATTGATGGACCTTATTACTTGAAAGCATGATATTTTCTGTTTGTTTCATGTGCCAAAACACAATAGTTCTTACAAGGAAGAACCATAACAGTGGACCTACCAAGGACCATACACAAAGTACAAAAGTAATGGAATTTTTTATTTTAAAGTGTATGACAAACCTTTTCTCCACACTTTGTCGAACACTATTTTGAACCATCATATTAAACATTGATTTAAGAATGCTAACCATGCATGTGCACTTTCCATAAATAAGGAATTGCGGTTTATTTCTTGAATAACGTTAAACATATTTAGACACTTCACTACTCCAACATTCTTCCCAAATGGTTGAATTTGAATCAAATTTCCCCATATTTTTTTATTTGTCTTAAAATTCACTGATCCAACATTTTCCCCACAGGAAAAATCTAGTGGAAATTGGTGGTTGTATTGTGGCATAAATGAGGAAACTCCCACAGCAGTGGGGTACTATCCCGCAAACTTATTCACAACATTAGCTGCAAAAGCAGATTGCATTGCTTTTGGTGGAGAATCAGCTTCTAGAAGAACACTTCCAACTCCTGCAATGGGAAGTGGGTCGCTTCCATCAAAAAATGCTGCATTCGTATCCAACCTTCAGTTTGTTGATCGGGATGGTCTAGCCACTCCTATACAGTCAGAACTAACAATTGTTGCAGATCACCCAAAATGTTACTATGTGTCACCGATAATAGGTTCAAAGTTTTCCTTTGGCGGCCCACCGGGCTGCTTTTAGCTACATGGCAAAGTTATATAATAATTTTGGGGTGGGACAAGAAATCTAATAAAACTATGATTTCTTGGTAATCTTATGTTAAACAGTACATGTATCCTCCAAATAAAGCTCGTGGTTTATTTTAATAGCATCCCTCGTCAAAATTTAAGTTTCAACCACCTATTTTAATTTAAACAATTGTATCTTCGTTTAATTATTATTTTGCAGGGTTCTAATCAAACCCAATTAATAATAATACCATGGCACGAATGAAATACCCATCGGGGGAAATAAGACACATGGTCTACATGATATGATATTCTTCGTCTCTCAAGATTATTACTAACGGTTTTACCAGGTCTAGTTGTCTGTCACATTACAATAAACAAGCATGTTTCTGAAATAAATCAACGATCACCATCAACAGCAGGTTCCAAACCACAAGTCGATAATTAATAGTCGTACTTAGTAGAGTTACAGCGTTAAACAGTAAACTAATTAATGGCTCCGGCTATAACCCTAAAAATTAAATAGTGCTTCCATACTGTACTGAGGGTACATGTCCGCGCTTCCTCCATTGCCTCCACATTCTACAGCGAATGGTGCATCACTTCCAAGGCGTGGGCCCTCTAGATTGAACCTTAACTGTCTAGCGAGCCTCGCTTTCCGAAGCTCTACTGCCGCGAAACTCTCGAGGGACGCAAAAATTTCACCGAATTTAAATTTTTTATTGAGAAAATTTTAACCGTTGAGCGAACAAGAATTTGGAGTGTGCCCACCCTTCAATTTCATTGTGTTGTTGTCCTTCTTATGGAGTTGTACATTTATGACCCACAAGTATAGGGGGTGTATCGTAATACTTTCGATAAATAAGAGTGTTGAACCCAATGAGCAGCACAAGGTGTTGACAAGCAGGTTGGATAGAGGATACGCTGTAAATACTAGCAAATATATTTTTGTTGGTGTTTGATATAGCAGATAAATAAAGTGCGAGTAAATAAAATAGAGTAAATGTAATTGTAGAGAGTGGCCCAATCCTTTTGAGAGAAAACGACAAGCCAGATGTTTTACTTATGATTATCAAACGTTCTCGAGGACACATGGGAACTTCGTCAAGCGCTTTCGTTTCATACAGTTGATTAATATTTATTGTTTTGATAGGTGTTGTGTGGGTGAACCTATGCTAATGCAACTCCAAACTAGTACTAATACATACTTGTGATTAAACCCCTTGCAAGCATCCGCAAATACAAGAAATAAATAAGATAAATCTAACCATAGCCTTAAACTCTGGGATCCTACACTCCCTAGTGCATTGGTTTCCTAACGAGGGTTTAGGTTTTTGTCACTCAGGCAACCCCACAATTAGTATCCAAATACACAATGCATCCCTCTAGGCCCATAAAGGTGAAGTGTCATGTAGTCGACGTTCACATGACAACACTAGAAGAATAACACCACAACTTCAGTATCAAACCATTAGATATTACTTCAACATAATTCCACTACTAACAACTTGACTTCCCCCATGCCCTCAAGAAATAAAAGAATAATCGCAAGACATCATATGGATCAAGATCAGAGGTAATATAATGATGAATAACAATCTGGTCATAAAGTGCAAACACCGATAAATCTCACAATCATCAACTACTAACAAGTAATCCACACCAAGAGAGAGATCTAGTGGAAAACAACGATAAAGAACCCTAATTGTTACAACGGGATGAAGGTGGACGGTGAGGGTGATGGTTCTGGTGGTGAGGACGATGACGATGATGATGCCCGGAGCGATGACGGTGAAGATGGCGATGATTTACCCTCTCCGGGGAGGAATTTCCCCTGCAGATTTCTCCCTGCTGGAGAGCTTTTCTCTCTATGTTGCTTTCCTCTCCGAGGAGGCGGCGTAATATTTCCTCGATGGTTCTCTAGGTCTTAGGGTTCCCTTGGGATGAAGTACGCAAAAGGAGGCGGCCAGAGGTGGGCCAGGGTGGCCACACCATCCCTAGGCGCTACCAGGGGGTGCCACCTGGTCGTGTGGGCCCCTGGTGGCCCCCTCCGGGTATCCTCGTGGATGGCTTCCTCTTCTGGACTTCTAAGACTCCTCCGATGCCCCCTTCTTCTTTTGATCTTCTGAAATAGGGTATCTTGACGATGCTTTTCCATCAAATTTCTGGTCCCGGGGTGTTTATTCTCCAATAATTATTAAACATACAAAATAAGATGAAATAACATAAGTAATGCATCATAACATGAAATATATCGATGAATAACAAAAAATTACGATATAAAAGGGTGATGCAAAATGGACGTATCAACTCCCCCCAAGCTTAGACCTCTTTTGTCCCCAAGCGAAACTGAACTCGGTAAACATGACCACAGGTTTATGGAGTAAGGTGTCGATAAATAAAATACGAAAAAGAAGCATCACATCTATCAATACACAAGTCATTCTAAATAGCAACTTCCTCTCATATAATTTAACTTGAAACAAGTAGAGGGAATCACAATAAAGGTGCAAAAAGGAAATCATAATTGGTGAAGGCGAACTTCGTTCTTGGTCAGAGAAAATTAACAGATTGTACTTATCTTCGATCAAAGTATTTATATTAGAGCTTATATTGCAAAATTTAATATGCTCAATCATAACATTTTCTTTGCAATCATTGATAACTTTGAAAGTGATATTCATTCAGACAACAACATTTGTACTAAGCAAGGAAGGATAAATGGCATGATTGAGTAAATCAACATATAGATGGATGGATCACAAAAACTCAAATGCTTGCTTAAGACAGAAAGGAGTAGGTTTACTGACTCAACATAAAGGTAAAATATAGGCCCTTCGCAGAGGGAAGCCGGGATTAACTCATGTGCTAGAGATTTTCATTTGATAAATAGAGAAAGCATAAAATATTTGACACTCCTCCTGGCCTTTCTTACACAAACAATGGCTAACCGAATCCTCGGGTGCCTGCCAGCAATCACATACCATGGAGGAGTGTCTAATTTTTAGGGGTAGATGTCTATGTCTATGTCTATGTCAACAAATGGCAAATAGAAAATGCAGTACGTCACAAGCCAACTAGACCTTACAAGAACAGATCCCATTGAAGGACGCTAGTTGAAATCAACAGATCATCCTTCTTCTCTTTTTTTTTTTACATAATCATACTTTGAGTGATAAATCAGAGGAAAAAATTGTGAAGATAATTTGTAACGATTAAGTTTTGGGGCTAGGCACCCTGATGCCAGCTCTTCTAGTGATTGGATAAGCGGATGAAGACACTAGTCCAGGTGTGTAAAGTCCAATCAACAAGTGAGATAAAGATTCTCAATTTACATCACCATGAGTTAAAATAGGAGCACAAAACGGGTGTAATTTTGAAGGTACCACATACATGTAGGTATGGTGGACACAAATGACATGGTTTTGGGTCTCAAGGTTTGGATGCACGAGAAGCATTCCCTCTCAGTACAGGTTTTTGGCTAGCAAGGCTTGGGTAATAAGCATAAGAGTTGAGGGAAAACAAACAAATATACATATGATAGAACCAATCATGCAATCTTCCTTGGAAGTAAAAACAATATTAACTTGAGAATACTAAGCTTATGATCCAACAAGAAAGAAAGATCATGGAATAATATATCTACATGCAACTCTCTCTTTTCTACTTAAGCCTCAAAGTATTGTTGCTAGTGACCAATGCTAAGTTTTCCAAAACCAACTAGATTAACTTGATGCTCCAATATTGATACCAATACTAATGACAAGATCAACCATATAACAAAGATTGCAAACTAAAATAAAGTGTAGAAAGTAAATGATGAAACTTCTCATTAATATTCCATAACGACAACTCAAACCAAGGGATACACTAATAACCAACTAAAGGAGAGATATTTCCATACTGCAAACCATCCTATATGATAACATCTCTACTCGTGATATGACTCTACTAAGAAGTAAAAAGGTGAAATATAAAGGTGTGATACCGTGGTGGTGGTGAACTCTTCTCAATGAAGGTATGTAAACGTTCCAGCATCTCGCGAAATCTGTTGTTCTCCTCTTGATGTATCTCCACCTCCGTCCTTAGAGCTCTATATCGATCACATAACTCATCTGCGACTTGAAGAGCATCCTCTACTCCAGGGATGGGACTGAGACCTAGAACTGATGATCTTGGTCCCTGTATGTTACAAGAAGAAACACTTCCAGCATTAGTTGATGACGTCCTCTTTGCTTCCCTCTTGACGCCCTGGTCCATGTTCTTGCTTTTGGGGCCTTGGAGATCATCTTCCATCGGCTCCTTTCCCTTGTTGTTGTTGGCGGAGGCCATGGTGCTTCTAAAACTGAAAACAGGTCTTGACAGAAATAGGTCAAAACAGAAACATGACGAGAAAACGATATACGGACCTCGGGGGTCCGGGGGGTTTTATAGCTAAAACATATGTAACGAAAGGAAAGTGCATGACGAAAACGGGTTGGAGAGGGCTCTGAGGCCTCCACACCATAGGGTGGCACGACCATGGGTGGGCCCACGCCCCCATGTGGTATGGTGCCCTCGGGCACCTTCTCCTACCCTTCTTCGGCTCAGTATTTTTCATATTTTCCATAGATGATAAAACTCTAAGTTGGAAAGTAATCCAAGAACTTTTTCTTAATATAACTGTTACCTATTCAAAAATGGGCTATGCAGATTCTAGAATTTTCTCCCTTATTAACTCTTCTGGGGTTACCACTTGAATAGTATCAACATCTTCGTCATAAGAATCTCCGGAAATATAATGTTTGAATCTTTGCCCATACACCACTTGTGTAGTGTTATCTTTAAGGGAATCAATTTCAATTGTACCATAATGATACACCTCTTAAATAACATAAGGTCCTTCCCATCTTGAGAGTAATTTTGCTGCAAAAAATCTGAGACGAGACCTATACAATAGAACTTTCTTACCAACATGAAACTCTCTTTTAAGAATTCTTCTATCATTCCATTATTTAACTTTATCTTTAAAGAGACTAGCATTTTCATATGCTTCACATCTCCATTCATCTAAACAACTCAAGTCCAGCATTCTTTTCTAACCAGCAAGTTTAAAATCTTTATTCAGTTCTCTCACTGCCCAATAAGCTTTGTGTTCTAATTCTAAAGGCAAGTGACAAGCTTTTCCATAAACCATTTTATAAGGAGACATACTCATAGGATTTTTATAAGCAGTTCGATAAGCCCATAAAGCATCATTCAACTTTTCAGTCCAATTTTCCTAGATTTATTAACAGTCTTTTGCATGATAGATTTAATTTCTCTATTTGATAATTCTACTTTCCCACTGGTTTGAGGATGATAAGATGAAGCAATTCTATGATTAACAACATATTTAGCAAGGGTTTTTCTAAAACCACCATAAATAAAGTGAGAACCTCCATCAGTCATAAGATATCTAGGCACACCAAACCTTGGGAAAATAACATCTTTAAGCATTTTTAATGAGGTTTCACCATCAGCACTTTTTGTAGGTATAGCTTATACCCATTTAGTAACATAATCAACAGCAATAAGAATATGAGTGTAACCATTCGAAGGAGGAAACAGACCCATAAAGTAAAGTCCCCAACAATCAAAAGGTTCAATAACAAGAGAATAATTCATAGGCATTTCATTACGTCTAGAAATATTACCAACTCTTTGACATTCATCATAAGATAAAACAAATTTACGTGCATTTTTAAAGAGAGTAGGCCAATAGAAACCTTATTGTAGAACCTTTTGTGCGTTTCTATCTCCAGCGTGATGCCTCCATTAGAACTGCCATGTCATTTTCTCAATATTTCACGTTGTTCATATTCTGGAACACATCTTTGCATAATACTATCTACTCCTTCTTTGTGTAAGTGTGGGTCATCCCAAAAAAATGCCTCAAATCATAAAAGAATTTCCTTCTTTGTTGACCTGTAAATGTTGGAGGCAAATACTTGGAAACAATAAAGTTAGCATAATCTGCATACCATGGACTATCTCGCGAGCTTGCTTTTATTGCAGCCAGTTGTTCGTTTGGAAAACTATCATTAACAGGAATAGGGTCATAAGCAATCTTTTCCAATCTAGACAAATTATCAACAACAGGATTTTCAGCAACCTTTCTATCCACAATATGCAAATCAAACTCTTGTAAAAGCAGCACCCATCTAATAAGCCTAAGCTTAGCATTTTTCTTTTCCATATGGTATCTAATAGCAACATGATCAGTATGAATAGTGAATTTTGTCAACAATATAAGGTCTAAATTTGTCACAAGAAAAAACTACAGCTAAGAAATCTTTTCTAGTGGTAGCATAATTCTTTTGAGCAGCATCAAGAGTCTTACTAGCATAATGAATAACATTCAATTTCTTATCTACTCGCTGTCTAAGGACAACACCTACAACAAAATCACTAGCATCACACAAAATTTCAAAAGGCAAATTCCAGTCAGGTGGTTGAGCAATAGGAGCAGTAGTTAAAGCGTTCTTTAAAGGTTCAAAAGCGTCCTTGCAGTAATCAAAATAAGTTCCATAGACGGAGAAATCGTCCATGAATACTTCCATAATTTCTTCACAAAAACCATGAAAAATAGTAGACATGCATCTTTGAAACGTAACAGGAGCATTACACAAACCAAAAGACATACGTCTATAAGCAGAAGTTCCATAAGGACATGTAAAGGTTGTTTTCTCTTGATCTTGTTTCCTAACAGCAATTTGAGAAAACCCAGAATAACCATCAAGCAAGAAAAAATGAATTTTCTTAGAAAACCTCTCTAACATTTGATCAATAAAAGGTAAAGGATAATGATATTTGTTAGTAACCTTGTTCACTTTTATAAAATCAATACACATTTTATAACCAACTACTACTCTTTGAGGAATAAATTCATTATTTTCATTAGGCACAATGGTCATTCCTCCTTTCTTAGGGACGCAATGAACATGGCTTACACATCTACTATCAGCAGTAGGATAAATAGTACCAGCATCAAGGAGTTTTAATACCTTATTTATTACCCCTTCCTTCATCTTAGGAATTAAACGGCGTTGATGTTCAACTACTGGCTTTGCATCTGGTTCAATATTAATAACATGATGACATATAGTGGGGGAAATCCCTTTCAAATCATCAAGAGTATATCGAGTAGCTCCACGGTGTTTCTTCAATATTCCTAACAATATTTCCTCTTCTTCACATGAAAGCTTAGAACTAATAATAATAGGATAGATTTTCTTCTCATCAATATAAGCATATTTAAGACCATCGGGTAAAGGTTTTAAATCAAAAACATGATCCTCCTTGGGTGGTAATGCGGTACCCAAATCCTCCACATGTAAATTGTGTTTCAGTATCACTGGTTGACGAAGAAGAATATCGTCAATCTCATTTCTTTCTTCCATAAAGACCTCACTTTCATGGTCTTCCATATATTGCTTCAAAGAATTTTTAGGGGCAAGAGCAATAGAAGAAAGTTGTTCAACTCTAAAATTTTCATTACGCAATTCAGATTCATAAGGAGGTCTAGCAAATTTAGAAAAATTAAACTCATAGGATTTTCCATCAAATTTTAGTCAATATTTTCTCTTTCCTACAATCTATAACAATGCCACAAGTGTTCAAGAAAGGTCTACTAAAAATAACAAGACAAGTTTTACTAGCAGCTTTACCCAGTACTACAAAATCAGTAGGATATTTAGTTTTACCACATAAAACTTCCACATCTCTAACAATACCAATAGGAAAAACAGTTTCTCTATTAGCCAGCTGAATAACCACATCAATATATTCAAGTTCACAAGAACCTGATTTCTTTATAAAGCTCGTAAGTAATAGCACTAGAACTTGCACCAATATCACACAAACCGTAATAGAAATGATCACCAATCCTAACGTAATAGCAATCATCACTATTGGGATATGAAACAATATTAGAAGCATCCTCACATAAGACAATGTGTCCATTTTCTACATTTTTAGAGACAATATCTTTAACCATAGCTACCGTAGGTTCTATAGTTATTTGTTCATCAGGTTCAATAGGTTTCTTTATATTCTTGTTAACCACACTAGCTGCAATAGAATGTTCCTTTACCTTAGCAGGGAAAGGCATTTTCTCAATATAAGGTTCAGACACAACAGGATTAATAGTATGCACTTCTATGTTTCTAGCAGGAACACATTTAACAATATCTTTATAAGGTGCATGATATTTGTTCAACTCATTTTTGGGAATATCAAGATATGAAGCAAAGGCTTTAAGAAAATTTGCAAATATTTGAGAATCAAGACCACAAACTGCACTAACATTATAGAAATCATCAGTTCCCATAAAAGCTTTAATGCATTCAAAATCATAATTAATACATGACTTTCTACCTTTGTCATTCTCCCATACTTTAGTATTTTCTTGAATACGGTCAAGAAGGTCCCATTTAGCTTCTTCCTTCATACGTGTGAATGATCCAGAACAAGAAGCTTCCAATAAAAACCTATCATGAAGAGAAAGCCTTGCGTAAAAATATTGATAAAAATATTACCCAGGAGCTCATGAACGGGACATTTAAACATTAATAACTTCATTCTCCCCAAGCTTGGGAAATACTCTCACCATCATGAGGCCAGAAATTATATATTTGATTCCGATCTTTATGAATCTCACTGGGAGGATATAATTTATAATAAAAGAGAGATACAATTTGCTCTCATCCAATAGATTGACCATTCTTCAACATCTTGAACCATTCTGCAGCTTTTCCCTTCAGTGATAAAAAGAATAATTTCCTTTTAACTTGATCCGTTGTAATACCTGCACACCTGAATAACTCACAAAATTCATGTATAAAGAGCAAATGATCACCGGGATGGATAGTTCCATCTCCAAAATAGCAGTTAGCCGTAACACGTCCAACAATGTCCATACATATTTTAAAAGGATCCAATTCAGCAGATAACGAGTCATCTACTAGCCTAGCACTAATAGTAGTACCCTTAAATATATAACCAAATGGATTCTCCATAATGATAGAAAGCAACAGATAGAAATAAAAACAGCACTCACAGTAAACATTTCTCTTACCAATTCCACTTACCAATAACGCTTCACTCCCCGGAAACAACGCCAGAAAATAGTCTTGATGACCCACAAGTATAGGTGGGGTGTATTGTAAAACTTTGGATAAATAAGAGTGTCAAACCCAATGAGGAGCATAAGGTGTTGACAAGCAGGTTGGATAGAGGATTCACTATAAACACTAGCAAAAAGGTTTCTGGGTGGTTTTTGATATAGCGGATAAATAAACTGCGAGTGAATAAAAGACAGTAAACATAATTGCAGCGATGGCCCAATCCTTCTGAGAAAAAGGACAAGCCAGTTGTTTTACTTATGATTACCAAACGTTCTCGAGGACACATGGGAACTTCGTCAAGCGCTTTCATTTCATACAGTTGATTAATATTTATTGTTTTGATAGGTGTTGTGTGGGTGAACCTATGCTAATGCACCGCCCAACTAGGACTAATACATACTTGTGATTAAACCCTTGCAAGCATCCTGATACGTCAGAAACGTATCCATAATTTCTGATGTTCCATGTTGTTTTCATGCTATAAGCTACATGTTTGCTATATACTTTATTCCATTTTATCGGTTTTCTAGGTCTAACCTATTGATAAGATGCCACAGAGCCAGTTTTTTTCTTCTTTTTTTAGTTTCAGAAAAGTTGTTCTGGAAATATTCTCGTAATTGGACGATTCGAAGCCCGAAGGTCTTAGAAATCTGTCGCGCACACGGAGTCTAGAGGGGACCCGGAGGGGGGCCAAAGGGGCCCCACACCATAGGGCGGCGCCCCTGGCCGCGCCCAGGGGTGGTGTGGGCCCCCTGGCCACCCACCGACGTTGCCCTCTCGCCTATTTATACCTATCGAGAGGTTAACCCTATGAACAGAAGCTTTTTCCACGTAAAACACCTGAGGCCGTCGTCATCGTCAACCCTAGTCTGGGAGGGTTCTGGAGCTCTCCCCGGCACCCTGCCGGGAGGGAAATCATCACCGGAGGGCTCTACACCTCCATCGAAGAATAGGGTGAGGCCGTTGTGGCGTTGAGTAGGACTTCATGGCGAGCTCACACCCCTCCAATGAGACGTACTCCCTTAACAAGAAGGAACTCGGGATTACATCGTGTCTCCGCGTGCTTCATATTGGTTACCTCGTTCCCTTCTCCCTTTACTTGTACTTGCATTGTGATTGTTGTTATCCTTGTCATATAGGTTCACCTTAGTTGCATTATCTAGATAATTTACCTTTATGTCAAGCCTAAACTCTAAGAAAAATTAAAATTGGTCGTAGCACCTATTCACCCCTCCTCTAGGTGCCCATACTTTACTTTCAAAGTCCTCTTGCCGCAACATGTTTGTTTGATATCAGCAAGACGCCATGGTCGCGTTCAAAGGAGGAATTAGATGAGCAGCCGCGCTTGCTTGAATTCCATAAGCAGCAAGCCCCCGAGCAGCAAGCGGAGCAGAACGCGCCCTCTGAGGACTACACCACGAAGTACACCGGGCGTCCTCGAGCTCATATCAGGAGGATGGCTCATCCTCGACACATTACGGGGGCGCCACTTCTTGTCCCACATGGGATTGATCTCCACTTAGGCCAAAATCCTAAGCTTGGGGGGAGGTATACCGACATCACGCTCATCTATATATCATGTTTATGTCGGTTCTTTTCGTTTCTTTCGTTTGTTTTTGTTTCTTTTTGGTTCTTTCATTTCTTTTTGTTCTTATTGTTTTGTTCTTGCTTTCCAAAACACAAAAAGACCAAAAATATTTCTGTTGTTTCTCTTTATTTTTGTATTTAGTTTCTTTCATTGGTTTGTTTTGCTTTCTATTTCATTTTAGTATTCAAAAACCTAAAAAGATTTTTCTTATTTGTTTGTTTTCCTTTTGTTCTTGTTTTAAATTCGAAAACCCACAAATATATCTTGTTCTTCGTTGGTTTTGTAAAGTTGCTGCAGAGTTCATCAGTTTTCCATGTATCCATTGGAGCTAGGTTATGATTTTATGTCATTCGATGCACACAAGTGAAGAGCAACAATGACGAGTTACAACAATTCAAGTTGTGGTGAGAGGATGGTAAGAACTCTATTTGTTTTCATTTTTGTACATATACTCATCCATGTGGACATTCTTAGTTCGTTCGTGTAAGGTGTATGTTATTTATTGGATGCTTAGTAGTTCGTGCTCTCTCATGTTTAGTTCCAACTTACTAATATTAGATAGCATGTCGTATAAATATTTGCTTGCATTGTTTTATTCATAGAAGAGTGTGACATTGTGGTATCTCCCTCTAAATGTTTCGCTTGAATCGACATGGCACATGCTCACGCATACATAAGACTGAAAACAAAAATTCAATTAAGCCTCGATGATTTTTTTTGCCTCAGAGTATTTATATCTTTTTTATGCCCCCGTTAATTCTATTTTGTCACAAGCATGATTATGACAGTTGTTTCTCTCTTGATTATCGCTTCCAGTCTATTGCTAGCCTTCACCTGTACTGAGTATGAGCTCTACCGTGCATCAAACTCCCAAAAACCAAAGTTCAGCAAATGTGTCCACCATACCTACCTATACGTGGTATTTCACCACCACTCCAAGTCAATTTGCATGTGCTACGTTTAAAACTTTCAAAATATTTCTCGTTTTGTGACACTATTTTAGCTCATGAGGAAGTAGTATTTGGGTTTATTGTCTTCCATGATATTTAGGTACCCTGACTTGCATGCTTCATCTGCTCGTCATTAATTTTGCAAAGAGCTGGTTAGACCATTATAACATCAAAAAGCTAAAGAACTAAATAGGCACTCCTACATGGTACGAGATTGTTGGCAGGCACCCGAGGATTCGGTTAACCATGGTTTGCGAAAGCAAGGTGGGGAGGAGTGTCATACTATATAATGAGCATGCTATAAATGCTTAATATAAATATTCGGAACCGCTCTCAACCTATTTAGTATGGAAGATAAAAAGGACTCTATTACCATTCGTTGACATGAACAACCACCTCTCAAAATCATTTTACTTCTGTTTATAAAATAAAAAGCTCTAGCACATGTTAATCCCTGCTTCCCTCTACGAAGGGCCTTTCTTTTACTTTTATGTTGAGTCTTCACCTTCTGACTGTACGCACGTTCTTGAGAGCATAGCTGTCATTCTTAGTGTAATGTGTTTGTCCGAGGATACGGTTAATTGTGGTATAACTTTGATGCTTTTATCTTTGATATCTTTACTTCTAGTCTTCACCTGAACTTAAGAGGTGCCCTAGCATTTATGTTTTGCTCCATTATTAAGGGCAAGAGAGTACACCTTATCATACCCTATTATGAACATTGTAATCCTGTAAATTGATATATTTCATGTTGCATTTATTAGTGTGTTGGAATCTCTTCATGGTTTGCATAACTATTAGGTGACTTTATTTTACATACTTCTTATTGTGAATTGCCTAAGCACTTGATCATATAGTGAGAATATTTAGTGTGTTCGTAGAAGTTTTTTTATCGCGCCCGGTTGTTAACTGAATTGCTTGAGGACAAGCAATAAGCTAAGCTTGAGGGAGTTGATACGTCCAAAACGTATCTCCTTTTCCGAACACTTTTGCTATTGTTTTCTTCTAAACTTGTGAGTTTTGGATGCAACTAACATGGACTAATGTTGTTTTTAGCAGAATTACTTCGGTGTCTTGTTTCTGTGCAGAAAAATTAACTTTGAGGAAATTTCCCGGAAAAGATCCCAAAGGGGGGCAAGGAGGGGGCCACACCACCCCTGGGCGCCCCAAGGCCTCGCCGCCTGGTGGTGTGGTGGCCCCAGGAACCCCTCGAGCTCCCCTTTTGACTACTTATGCCCTGTAACACTAAAACATCACGGGGTTCGTCATATTCCAGAGAAACACACGTGAGTGCCACCGTCACCTCGAAACTCAATTCAGGGATCAGAAGTTCTTATTCTGGCACCCTGCCGGGACGATCATCACCATTGTCACCGCCACCACTTCTGCATCAACCATCCATGATTCCCCCATTCATGTGTGAGTAATCTCTGCTGTAGGCTGAGAGGGATGGAAGGGATTGGATGATATCGTTCATGTAATAATGCCAGATTGTTAGGGCATAGTGCCTATTATCCGTTGTTAGTGATGTATATCATTGTTGGAACTTGCTATTCTTAATGCTTGTCACTAGGGCCCGAGTGCCGTGATCTCAAATCTGAACATGTTATTGTTTCACGAGTATATTATGTTTCTTGGTCATATCTGCAAGTTGTTTACACATGTCGTTGTCAGGAGCCCGATGCCCCAAAGTGACAGAAATTGGGACAACCGGAGGGGATGGCTGCAATGTGAGGATCACATGTGTTCACGGAGTGTTAATGCTTTGCTCCGGTGCTTTATTAAAAGAAGCACCTTAATTACCAGTAGTTTCCCTTGAGATCCCGATGCAAACGGGCTGGTAGGACAAAAGATGGTGTGCAAGTTTCTCATTGCGAGCACGTGTGACTAAATTGGAAGACATGCCTATGGTTTGCCTAGAACTTGGATGCTTTATTATTACTTATCTGCAATGGCCATGTTATTATTATATGAACTATCTTATCCATGCAACGCCCGTTCATCCATTCCCTATGCCTACAGTACTTTAACCGTGTTGTTTTCACGATTGCTACTTGAAAGTACACAAAGGTCAACTAGAGGGGGGTGAATAGGTGGCCTACAAATTTTAAGTCTTTTTAAATTTTAGTGGGGGCTTTGGGAAGTTAATAACTTGGTTATCTAGATGTGCAACTAAGTAGACACCCTATGTGACAAATAACGAGTAGCAACGGAAGTAAAAGCAAGGCACAAGATAACCACAAGTGAAAACACGGAAACAAGAATATGTTTCCCGTAGTTCCTTCTTAAAAGAAGTACGTCTACGTTGGAGAGGTGGGGAGCCACCTAGGCGCTCCTCAATAGCACGGATGTGCACACCTTATTCTCCTTGAGCTTCTCCGGTGAGGGAGATTCTCGTTTCCACTATGAGGTCGACTTGAAGGCGTTGACCAAACCTTTACAAGTGGTTGAGGCTACTCCACAAGTGAGATGGAGGCTCTCAACAATCCGAAGCTTCTTGCTACAAGGTGGAAGCTACAAGCACTAGGGTTTCCCTTGGATGACAAGGCAACCAAGATATTACAAGATCCCAAGAGGTATGGTGTGGGAACATGATTTTTGGCTTAGTAGAAAGGTAGATCTAGTCCTCCTCCATGAGATTCTTGAAGGGCATCGAGTTTGGTTGGAGGAGGAGGGAGATCAGGCCGCTTTGAGCTCTTCAACAATGGAGGAGAGAGAGGAATGGACGAACTAGCTATCTAGAGGAAGAAGACAGCTATTTATAGGATCCTCCAATTTCTGACCGTTGCAGTGTGCCAGGGCCGGAATATTCCCGGGTTAGCACCGGAAATTTACGATGCACCACGGCTGGATATTTGAAAAGTCCGGGGGGCGGAAATTTGAATATTCCGGGGCCGGAAAATTCCGCCCAATATTCCGCCCCCATCTCTGTGCGCGGGCAGCAGCACCACGCCGAAAAACTGCTAAGGACCAGGCCGGATATTTGAATAATCCGGGGCCGGAAATTTCCGGCCAATAATCCGCCCCCATCTCTATGAGCGGGCACCTGAGAAATCTCCAAAATCTGCTAAGGACCAGAGGGCCGGAAATTTGTCCCGGAATATTCCGGGCAAATATCTGCCACACCTTCTGTGCGCGGGCAGTAGGAGAAATACTTAGTCGTTTTGAAGTGGCCAGAGTGGCCGCAATATTCCGGTGCAAGGGCCGGATATTCCGCCCCATATACACCGGAAATTCCGGGGATAGTAGCTGAAAAATCCGGTGTCAGTAGAGATAATTTTCAGAACTACTCTTTAAACTATTTTAGTGCATTTATCAATAATCATCTGAGAGGCCAGCTGCATATACTCAAACAACATTGTTAGAGAGATGATACCTGCGTTGTTATCATCACCAAAATCATTAGAGGGATCATGAGCTTTCAATCTCCCCCTTTTTGGTGAGTGATGACAACACGGGTATTTGCATAGGGATAAACTAACAATGCGATGAAAAGTAAAACACCACATATAGCATATATAGGAGACATGCCTCCTAATAATAATAGTTCGCAAAAACAAATCCACGAATAACGAGCACGATGAGACGAAGTTCGAAAAAACGCATGAGACGATAAAAACGATAACGAAAAAGAACGAAACCCACCTAGCAAATCCCCGGGATCACTAGATCTTATCCCCCTTTGGCATCAGGATACCAAAAAGAGAAAAGAGAGCACTACGTCCCATAGAGAAAACTCTAGGCATGGGTATCTTCTTCTTCCTCCTCGCTAGCAGACGCAATGTCCTCATCATCATCCACTCCCAGATCCCAGTCAACGTCGCGGTTGTTCCAGTTCTTGTATGGAATCCTGTCAGGAAGAGGAGCTGACACATTGGGAATGTTGAGAGCAGTCATGATGGTGCGCTGATTCTCCTGGATGTTGCGGAGCTCAACATAGGCATTGTAGTTCTCCTTGTGGATGCACACATTCATGCACATCACCTTCTCAATGGCACAAGCGAGCCATGAGCGCTTCTTGGTGCCATGGAGGAGGTGGACGCATGCGAGGATCACGGTGACCCTGACCCGTGGCACCAACATCATGAGCAGCCTGCTGAGTGTGGGCGGCCTTCTTGTACAGCCTGACATCATTGTGGTCATCACAGTCTAACTCCAGATCATCACAGAATTCAGCAGGATAGCGAGACTTGATGAGCTTCATGATGTAAGAAGCATATGGGGGCACTTTGCGGTTGAAGAGAGCAAAGTGGATCTCGTTGAAGATGAAGTCCATCACATCAATCTTGTGACGCTCAGTATCTGTCATGTCGCCCTCAGTGAAGGTCAGGTAGGCGTGGTACATGAGGTTAACCAAGCCACCACAAATCTCATCATTATTGCCCGCGCTCGGGGCAATAGTCTCTCTGAACATACGCAGCAGGATGTCATAGATGGGGTAGAGACCTTTCGTAGAGCCCACAACACCAGTAGAACCATACAGCTCAGCAAGCATGTTCTTCTCATACTCCATCCCGTGAATGTGCATGCGAGTACCCTGAGGAGTGTGAAGACCAGCAAAGGGATATCCAAGCTCGGCAGCAAAGTCATGGAAGTTGGCAGTGAGCAGGTAAGGGCCAGACATCCAGGACATACCAATATCCTCAGACTCATCGAAGACCAGAGTGGAGAAGAACTGCTGGATGAAAGTGATGTTGTAGGAGCATTGGGTCTCCATGAGGTGACGCAGACCCAGAAGTTCAGCCAGCTGGACAGAGTTGTTGAAGTATGCGGGATTGGCAGGCGCCATGTGTGCAAAGTTGATGAACTTCATGGGGCAAACTGGCTTGCTCATCACAGTGTACACCTGCTTGAAGAGAGTCTCCTGCTCAACTTGCCAGAAGCAGGAGTCAATGGTTGGGTCTTGAGGACCCTCAATGTACCAGGCCTTTGCCCTCCATGCCTTGAATTCAGAGATAGACATGGTGGCCAAGTTGAGAGTTGCCTTCCCCTGCTGCTTATTGGCCTTGCGAGCTGCCCTGGAAGCATGACGTTCACGCTCATATGCCTTCTCAGCATCCCTCTCACGACGGCGATTCTCCGCCTCATCCACTAAAGTGCCCTCAGCATCTTCCCTCAAGTGTTGGAGCCTCTTGCGCGAGCTAGTCACCTTGGCAGGCCTAGAGCTTGAACTATCTGCGAAAAAAGCAAGAGAAAATGCAAAGAAAACAAACAAAAAAATATCAGAACGGTGGCTCACAACTTGTGGAAGTGAGAGAACAGATCTCAGTTAGAGATTCAGGGCAGGCCGGATATTCCGGTCTGGGGCGGAAATTCCGGCCTCAGGTGAAATTTCCGGTGGGCGGAAATTTCCGGCCCTCGAGATTTCGCACCAGATCTGAATCTAGGGCCTGCCACGAATCTAAAACGACGAAGAAGTGCAACGAGGGGAACAATAGGGGATGTGTGATACTAGTATATGGACGTTCCACCCAAGAATACACGGAATATGAAAGAACATGAGATCAAATCAACCGATAACCCTAGATTGCGGAGAAAACGAAGCACATAGTGGGATCCATGGTGGAGGAAGGGATGAGCGGTCTCTTGATCCGCAAAAGGCAACCGGAGGATGAGGAGGGGAGGCAAGGGGGCCTCCCGGACGTCTCGGAGGCGGCGGCTACGGTTGGGGGCGGAGTGGAGGCGACGGGAGGGGAAACAGTCAGGAACTGCCCCTCCCGTCGCCTATTTATAGCCCCCACCTAATACCGTAATAATCCGGGGGACGGAGATTTGAGGCCGGAATATCCGCCCCAAATATCCGGTGTGCCTTCTGCGAGCGGGCACGCTGGATATTTGGGGGAATTTTCTGGTCAATCTCGAGCCCGGAAATTTCCGGGGCTTAAGATACGGAATATTCCGGGCCCCCGGATATTTGCGCCGGAAATTTCCGCCCAAATTTCCGGGGTGCCTTCTGTGAGCGGGCACCTTGGAAATGGGTGAAAATTTCTGAGGCAAATGTCTGGAGGCCGGAAATTTCTGGGCCCTAAGCCGGAATTTCCGGGGTTCCCGTGCCTTCTGGGGTTTTTGTGGAAAAAGGATACAAGAAGTGAGCCTCCAAAACAAAACATGAATCAACGACGATGAACACACACAAACACGAAAGAAAAACAAAAACTCAATATAAAGAGAAATGTTGGTGGCCGAAGCCACCATGTTTGAGTGTATACCAAGGAGCCGCGAAGATCTATCTTGGGCCCAAAAGTATGTCTCACGTTTAAGCACAATAAGTCACAAAATGACTAGATATGCATGAAGTTTTGATTGTTTTGCGCATGATAGGTGGAGGGTTGGTTCATGAATTGAACTACGCTCCCCCTATGTCCATGCCTACATCTATACTCGATAGCACATATAGTGAAGGTAATTATGCAAGGGTTCAAGAGAAGTTAGACGCATCGATAACATTTAGTTCATTCCTCAAACCCCGAAATCTTTGTTCATCAAGGGCCTTTGTGAAGATGTACGCGAGTTGATCCTTGGTCGGCACATAGGAAAGATCAATATCACCCTTCTCGACATGATGCCGAATGAAATGATGTCGTATCTCAATGTGCTTCGTCTTGGAGTGAAGAACGGGATTGTAGGCAATCTTGATGGCACTCTCATTGTCGCACAATAGGGGAACTTTGTCGAAGTCGATGCCATAATCTCTCAATGTTTGCCGCATCCATAGTAATTGAGCACAACAACTCTCCGCGGAGTTGTATTCGGCCTCAGTGGTAGAGGGCGATGCAATTTTGCTTCTTGGAAGACCAACATACCAATGAGCGACCAAGAAATTGACAACCTCCGGATGTAGATTTCCTATCCGTCTTCTCGCCCGCATAGTCCGCATCCGAATACCCAATGAGCTGAAAACTTGAACCCTTGGGATACCAAAGACCGAAGCTTGGGGTATGAACTAAATATCGAAAGATGCGCTTAACCGGTTCAAAATGACTTTGTCTCGGAGAGGCTTGAAACCTTGCACATTTACCTATGCTATACATAATATCGGGTCTAGATGCACATAAGTAGAGCAAAGAGCCAATCATGGGGCTGTATACCTTTTGATCTACCTCTTTACCATTCGGGTCGGGTTTCAAGTCAATAGTCGTGGACATAGGAGTCTTCATAGGTTTGGCATCATGCATGTTGAATCGCTTGAGCATGTCTTGAGTATACTTGGTTTGCTTGATGAATGTGCCTTTGGGATGTTGCTTGATCTCAAAGCCAAGGAAATACTCTAACTCTCCCATCATAGACATCTCGAATTTATCCGTCATAAGCTTGCAAAACTCATCATTGAATGCGATGTTAGTAGAACCAAAGATGATATCATCCACATAGAGTTGGCATATGAACAAGTCACCTCCAACCTTTTTGGTGAAAAGGGTGGGATCGATTAAACCAACATTGAACCCACGATCCACTAAAAACTCTTTAAGGTGCTTGTACCACGCACGTGAAGCTTGTTTAAGTCCATAGAGTGCCTTATCGAGTTTGTAGACATAATTGGGGTGGTTGGGATCCTCAAAACCCGGTGGTTTCTTGACATAGACCAACTAGTGGATGGGACCATTCAAGAATGCACTTTTAACATCCATTTGTTGTAGTTTAAAGCTATGATGAGAAGCATATGCAAGCAAGATACGAATAGATTCATGACGAGCTACGGGAGCGAATGTTTAACCGAAATCGACGCCTTCGACTTGAGAGAAACCTTGAGATACCAATCTAGACTTGTTGCGGATGACGATGTCGTCCTTGTCTTGCTTGTTCTTGAAGATCCACTTGGTGCCGATGACGTTCTTGCAATATTTGGGTCTTGGCACCAACTTCCACACCTTGTTGCGCTCGAAGTTGTTGAGTTCATCGTGCATAGCTTCAAGCCAATCTTGATCTTCAAGAGCTTCATAGACCTTCTTGGGCTCAATATGAGAGACGAAAGCATGAGCCTTGCTAAAATCCGCCAATTGCCTCCTTGTGACGACCCTTCCATGAACTTGTCCAAGAATCATTTCCTCCGTGTGACCTGCACGAGCAAGATTATCTAGCCTTCTCTTTGCCCTACGAGCTAGCATCTCCTCCAAAGTTTCCTTGGATATCACTTGATCATCACCTTCATCATCGGAGACTTTCCCACCTTGATTTTGTTCATCAACGGGAGGTGGATCCCTTATGTGTCGAGTTGTATCATCACCATGAGTATCTTGTTCTTGTCCTTCATTGTGAGCTTGGCCTTCATCATGAGCTTGGCCTTGAGTGTTAGCTTGGCCTTGATTGATCGAATGATCTTGATCGTTATCTTGGCCTTGATTTGAAGCATGAGGGATTGGTGCCTCTTGTTGGGTATCTTGAGTATCAATGGGTGTATTCAATGGCTCCACTTGAGTGGAGCATAGTCCTTCTCCCTCCGTCATCCGGTAACCCTCAATGGGGATTATTTTCACCAATCCCCATTCTTCTTATGACGATGGGAGGAATTGCATCTCCTATAACACCCTGATCTATACGGCCCCCTTGGGACCCATTATCCTCATCAAACACCACGCCTATAGCTTCTTCAACTTGTCTGGTGGACTTGTTGTAGACTCTATAGGCGTGAGCGTTTGTGGCATAACAAACAAAGATACCCTCATAGGATTTAGTCTCGAATTTCGACAAGCGTTCACCTCTCTTACGAATGAAGCACTTGCACCCAAAGACCTTGAAGTATGAAACATCCGGCTTCTTGCCCGTGAGAATCTCATAAGGTGTCTTGTTAAATATCTTGCGGAGATACAATCGGTTGCTAGCGTGACAAGCGGTGGAGACGGCCTCGGCCCAAAAATTATAAGGAGAAGAGAACTCCCCAATCATGGTTCGAGCCGCATCCATTAGTGTCCGATTCTTTCTCTCCGCCACACCATTTTGTTGAGGGGTGTAGGGAGTAGAATATTGACGAGCAATTCCTTCCTCGCTAAGAAATCCCTCCACGGTGTAGTTCTTGAACTCGGAGCCATTGTCACTTCAGATAGCCATGATGCTTGTATTATGTTGGCGCTCCACCAAAGTGATGAACTCGATGACCCGCTTTTGAGTCTCACTCTTCCTCTTGAAGAAGTACACCCAACAATATCGTGAGTAGTCATCCAGAATCACCAAGCAATACTTCTTGCCTCCGAGACTATCATATGATAGGGGACCAAATAGGTCCAAGTGAATGAGATCGAGGATTCTTGAGGTGGTGATGTTTGTCTTGGTGGGGTGAGCTTCTCCATGTTGCTTTCCAAGAATGCAAAAGCTACACACGATATCTTTAGCAAACTTAGCATTTGTTAGTCCTAGAACGTGATTGCCACTTTGTAGGTCATGCAACGTCCTCATATTGGTGTGGGCTAACCGGCGATGCCATAGCCAACCCACATCAACTTTTTTAGCCATTAGGCATGTCGCGACACACGTGTCTCCTTTAGAGAAGTCCACTACATACATGCCGTTCTCGACATGCCCAACAAAGGCTACTTTAAGAGTCGTCTCCCAAGTGACAATCACATTCTCCTTATTAAAGAACGAGGTAAAACCGCTTTTAGCAAGTTGAAGAACCGAGATGATATTATAGCCAAGGGACTCAACAAGAAGAACATTCTCAATTGACTAGTCATTTGAGATTGCCACCTTGCCTCGTCCCAATACCTTTAGTTCAGAGTTATCACCAATAGTAACACAATTGAGATGAGGTAATGGAGGATGAAGATCACTCATTGCGTCATTGCTTCCGGTCATATGTTGGGATGCACCACTATCCACCGACCATTTGCTCGAACCGGAAGCACTCCCCTACAATAGATTAGTTTCTTGATTTAGGTACCCATCATTGAATGGGTCCTCTTTTGTTAGCGACAAGGGTCTTTAGAACCCAAATACTCTAATGATAATCATCACCATAAGAAGTACCAACATATTTAGCATATACATGACCATCTCTAGATTTCATAAGAACATAAGATGGGTTGTATTTCCCGGTAAAGTCATTATGAGTGGTGCTCCCCCTAGAGGTCTCACCACCCACAATGGTGTTGGTCTCCTTTTATTTGGCCATATCTCCCTCTTTCACAAATCTTACTTCTTATGAGGGAGAGGTGACTTTCTTCTTGTTCTTCTTCTTGTACTTCTTCTTTGACTTGGCTACATAGCCAAGTCCCTCCTTTCCATTGTTGACTCGTTGAGGAGCAACCTCATGGAGATTCTTCTCACTTCCTACAAGATTAGTCGCACTACAAGCATTGCTAGGCAAGACACTTAAGCTAGTAGATTAGGATGACATAACTTGCTTGTTTGATTGTTGAGCTAGAATATTGTCACGAGATTTGGTTAACTTGTCATGAATTTCTTTAAGATACATGAACTCCTTTTCTAGTTTCTCATGACGAGTACCAAGTTCCTCGTGTGCAATTCCTAGCTTCAACTCTTCATGTTCAAGTGTTTTAATGATAGCAAGAGATTGTGCATTATCCTTCCTAAGCTTAGAGACACTCATGGAAAAGTTTTTTTCAAGACTAGATAATTTCTCCTCAAGAGAGGCACGAATGGAACGCTCATTCTCAAGAGCTTTTTCAAGCTCTTGTTCATTGAAAGTGTGACCTCCATGGCTTTCCAAAGTCATGATAATCTCCTCCTTTTCATCTACAAGAGAGTTAGCCTCATCAAGTTGCCTCAAAAGGGCATTCACTTTTTTCCTTAGTCTCACCTTTAAGGCTAGCTAGCCAAATGCCTAACTCGTTAGCCTCACCATCCTCCTCACAAACATTCTCAACACAATTGAATAATGAAGGAGGGTTAGTGATAATGGTCTTGGTGTTAGGAGAGCATACCGAAGTGGCTTTTGCCATAAGACATGTAGGTCGGGTAGCCACAATCTCATTGGGGGATTCAAATAGAGATCGAAGGAGATGACGCGGTAGCCATGGCGATGTGAGAAACTCCTACTACTTCATCTTCTCCTTCATCTCCGGAGATATAGGTCTCTAGGACCGCCCCTTCTTGAACATAGAGGGCCCTTGGCACTCGTCTAGTGAAGTTCTTGTTTTGTGGAGCCTTGGCCTTATTTTTGCGAACAAGCTTGCCTTCATTTTCTTCTCTTTGGCTCAAAAGGGCACTCCTTCACGAAATGGTTTGCGCTACCACAGTTGTAGCATGTCATTGGTCGCTCCCCCTTCTTCTTGTAGCTCTTGTTTCGTGGAGGTTTTGGAGAGCCGGCCTTGTGAGCTTCCCATCTCTTCCAATATCCACGCATAGCAAGATCAATTCATTTGTGAGCTCCGGTGTAAGTGCCCTCATAGTCTTCCTCGTCATCATCATCTTCTTCACTTTCATCGACTCGAGCCATTGCCTTTGACTTAAAAGCGAGGTTGGGTGACCTTCCCATTCCACTAGAGCGAGCTAGAGCATCATCCGCACTCTTGTGTGATAGAGAGATGGTGATGAACTCACTAAGCACACCAATAGAATGGAGAGTATTGTAGTCCGCTCTTGTCCGGATGCTAGTGGAGAGATTCTTTTCAAAGGGTGTAATGGCTTTGACAAATTTCCTCTTGATCCACTCATCGGAGATCTCTTCCTTTCCAAAGTCTCTCAACTGATTGGCAAGAGTGACAAATCTTCTATATAGCTCTTCGGGAGTCTCATCCTCATGCATGACGAAGTTCTCGGAGTTGTCAATGGCCACATCGTACTTGGAAGATTGGATGCTAGCATTTCCTTGAAACAAGGTGTCAAGTTTGTCCCAAGCTTCCTTGGCGGTCTTGCAACTACGAATGTGAGTGAAATACTCCCTTGGGAGAGCCTTCTGGATGATGACAAGTGCAGTCTTGTTGAGTTGAGATTCCACATCCTCCCTTGGAGTCAAGTTGCTTGGGTCATGAGGATGAAATCCATGAGTCACGCTCCTCCACAATGCGGTACACGATCCAGAAATGTGGGACTCCATTTCAAACTTCCAAGAAGAGAATTCATTAGTGTTAAGCATGGGAGGAATTCCAACATTAAGAATGCGTGGCATGGAAACAATTGGGTGGATGGAGTCATAGTTTTGCGGTGGTGGAACTTTTGAATTGGACCCCGAACCATTAGCCGTTTGAGACTTGGAGCCACCGACACTCTCCTTCGCTTTGGCTTTAGCTTTTTGTGCGGCTTTAGCCTTAGCTTTGGCAATGTTCTCTTCGAGTTCGGAATCTCCGGAATCATTTCCTCATACGAACTATCCTCATCGGAGATGTGGGGAGAGTGCGAGGACCCCTTAGGTTTACCCATCATGATCTCCATCATCTTCTTGATGGAGGAAACCTTCGAACCTACACTAGAGCTAACCTTGGACAATTGGGTTTGGATGGTACAAACCGTTGTCTCTAGGTTAGCTATAGTGTCGGCCATTTTGGAGAGCTCCTCCTTAGAAGATTCAGGATCATCTCCGTTGACCATGATACTCTTAGGCGGTTAAGCCCGATAAAAGAGTCGAGGCTCTGATACCAATTGAAAGTACACAAAGGTCAACTAGAGGGGGGGGTGAATAGGTGACCTACATATTTTAAGTCCTTTTCAATTTTAGTGGGGGGCTTTGGGAAGTTAATAACTTGGTTATCTAGATGTGCAACTAAGTAGACACCCTATGTGACAAATAACGAGTAGCAACGGAAGTAAAAGCAAGGCACGAGATAACCACAAGTGAAAACACGGAGACAAGGATATATTTCCCGTAGTTCCTTCTTAAAATAAGTACGTCTACGTTGGAGAGGTGGGGAGCCACCTAGGCGCTCCTCAATAGCACGGACGTGCACACCTTATTCTCCTTGAGCTTCTCCGGTGAGGGAGATTCTCGTTTCCACTATGAGGTCGACTTGAAGGCGTTGAACAAACCTATACAAGTGGTTGAGGCTACTCCACAAGTGAGATGGAGGCTCTCAACAATCCGAAGCTTCTTGCTACAAGGTGGAAGCTACAAGCACTAGGGTTTCCCTTGGATGACAAGGCAACCAAGAGATTACAAGATCCCAAGAGGTATGGTGTGGGAACACTATTTTTGGCTTGGTAGAAAGGTAGATCTAGTCCTCCTCCATGAGATCGTTGAAGGGCATCGAGTTTGGTTGGAGGAGGAGGGAGATCGGGGCGTTTTGAGCTCTTCAACAATGGAGGAGAGAGAGGAGTGGACGGACTAGCTATCTAGAGGAAGAAGACCACTATTTATAGGATCCTCCAATTTCTGACCGTTGCAGTGCGCCATGGCCGGAATATTCCGGGGTTAGCACCGGAAATTTCCGGTGCACCACGGCCGGATATTTTTCGGTGCACCACGGCCGGATATTTGAAAAGTCCGGGGGCGGAAATTTGAATATTCCGGGGCCGGAAAATTCCGCCCCCATCTCTGTGCGCGGGCAGCAGCACCGTGCCGAAAAAACTGCTAAGGACCAGGCCGGATATTTGCATAATCCGGGGGGTGGATATTTGAATAATCCGGGGCCGGAAATTTCCTGCCAATAATCCGCCCCCATCTCTGCGCGCGGGCACCTGAGAAATCTCCAAAATCTGCTAAGGACCAGAGGGCCGGAAATTTGCCCCGGAATATTCCGGGCAAATATCCGCCCCACCTTCTGTCCGCGGGCAGTAGGAGAAATACTTAGTCGTTTTGAAGTGGCCAGAGTGGCCGGAATATTCCGGTGCAAGGGCCGGATATTCTTCCCCATATACACCGGAAATTCCGGGGATAGTAGCTGAAAAATCCGGTGTCAGTAGAGATAATTTTCAGAACTCCTCTTTGAACTTTTTGAGTGCATTTATCAATAATCATCTGAGAGGCCAACTGCATATACTCAAACAACATTGTTAGAGAGATGATACCCGCGTTGTTATCATCACCAAAATCATTAGAAGGATCATGAGCTTTCACTACTGCTGTGTCCACGATTGCTACTGATGTTACTATTTTATTCCTGCTGTTATTTTACTACTTCAGCTGTTATAAAACTGTTACCACTGATAAATTATTGCGAGCAAGTCTACTTTCAGGTGCAGCTGAATTGCAACTCATCTGTTATGTCTTATAAATATTCTTTGGCTCTGCTTGTGTCGAATCAATAAATTTGGGTTTTAGTTCCCTCGAAGACTGTTGCAATCTCCTATACTTGTGGCTTATCACTCACTGTGGTGGGGACGTCGTCGCCGACGACGTTCGCGGCGGCGCTGCGTGCTGCCATGGATGGCGACGGAGTTCCAGTGATCCTCCGACACGACGAAGACCGCGAGGAGCTGCGGTACGATGCGGCGAAGAAGATGGGCATGGATGCATCGTATGGAACCTCCCGTCAGGCTCCGAGGCACGACCGGAGTGGTGCGGGCGCCGGTGACCTTCGGGTCGAGCTCCCAGTGCACGTTCTGTAGCCGAGAAAAAACCAGAGGTTAATTTCATGAGATGCACGCGGACGAGGGGAGATGAGGAGGGGGAAAAGGGGGTGGAGGACTTCCTGTGCTGGTCGGGGGGTAAAATCTTTCAAGAGTAAACTATTAGGTGTTGTTTCCAACACATTTTAAATAAGAAATTTCAAATAGGGGTTTTGAATTTGAGAAGGCACTTCTTTGTTTAAAACTTGGAATAACATTTTAATTACAATATACTTTTATAGAACGTTTTTAGGCCTGGGTATTATCAAAATAAATAATTATTTTGTTTTCAAGGCTAAAAAAACTTTCAAAGTATTGATATCATTTTATGTAATAAGGTTTACTAGAAAGAAATAATTATTTGGATAAAGAATATTTATTCTTGAATAAGTTTTAAGGTTTAGAGAGTAGAGGCATATTTGTATCAATATTTCCAATCACATTGGAAATATGTATATTTTTTCTTTTGTATTTAGTTTTCTTAATTTTTAGTAACTTGCAATAGCAGAAAATAAAAGGTTCTAAATTTTCGTGATTTTTAAATTTCTCCAAAAACCAGGGATATTACAGCCGGTGATAGAACTTTCCAGTCCTCGCTAGTTATCGGTTACTTTGCTCTTGATCTCTCTTGCTTACCTCGTGTTCGTTGAACGGGTCAATTTGTGAGATCGGGTCAAACCCTTGCGGTTAACCCACATCACCTTGATTCAAGTTTCTCCCTATGCCTTTGACCAAACTTTGATGTAAGTTTAACATACTCCGTCCATTTCAAAACAGATTAAATACATGCATGTTTGAATAAATGCAAGTCATCTATTTTGGAACGAATGGAGTGCTTGCGAAGACGAGGACAAGTCTATTCTGAAGCACTAAATATTTCCATATGTTATTTACTCTTTCGTGAGCAAACAATTCGATTTCGTCGACTAACTAGAGTACATGAGACGAAATTAGTGCGCCTGGACGACTCATGTGTATTTTTTTTTTGCGAGAAAACTTCCAATCTATTCATCAACAACCATGGTAGTACAAAGAATACTAGAAATAATAGAAATTACATCCAGGTCCGTAGACCACCTAGCGACGACTAAAAGCACTGGAGCGAGCCGAAGGCGCGCCGCTGTCATCGCCCCTCCGTCACCGGAGCCGGGCAAACCTTGTTGTAGTAGACAGCCGGGAAGTCGTCGTGCTACGGCCACAAAGGACCAGCGCACCAGACCAGCAACCATCGCCGATGAAGAGAATCGTAGATCAGAAGAATCCAATTTGTAGACACACGAACATAGACGAACAAATACTAGATCCAAGTGATCCACCAAACACAAACGCCGACCGAATCCCATGAGATCCGCCGGAGACACACCTCCACACGCCCTCGGATGATGTTAGACGCATCACCGAAACGGGGGCTAGGCGGGAAGGATCTTATTCCAACTTCAAGGAGCCGCCGCCTCGTCTTCCTCGATGGGACATAAACCCTAACAAAACACAAAAAAACAGCTGAAAACGGAGCCCTCCCGCCGGCAAGTAACCAGATCCACCAAGTCTCCATGGCCCTAAGGCCACGGGAGACCGAGCAGATCGGCCACGGCCGCCGGCAGGAGGCGGATGCCCTAATCGCCTTTTTCCTGGGAGCCGCGGACGAAGGGGTACGTGAGGCGAAAGGTTGTCTTCTTTTTCATGTGTATTATTCTCCCTATAGTATAAATAAAAGAGAGTTTGGACTGACACGTATTTCGATGTCCAATTTGTACAGTTGCGCCATCGATTTGATCAACAAAATACGGGTTATTATGTACTGTAACATTTTTGAAATGGTAGTAGTATAGTTTTTACGATAAAGGTGTATATAGTCCTAGTTACTTTGTGTCGAAAATTCTGATGATAAAAGAATAAACCGCGGAAAACGAGGACGGCAGCTAAATAAATCGGGACAGGGAGGGTCACTACGCCTCAGGCAGGTTCCAGAACCTTCCGGCGCAACCGGAATGGCCCCGTCCAGGGCCAAAACTGGAAACCACCCCGCACCCGGGTTCACCGGTTACGCGCTCTCCCAGGGGCAAACCCGCCATTTCATCCGAGCCTTTTCATCAAAATTTATTTTCCCAGTAGGAAAAAATCTATGGGCCGCCAGGGCAAACAAAGCCAAGGCACTCTCTCGCTCCGCTCCGCCTATTAAAAGGTGGCCGCCGCCGCCGCCCACTCCCACCACAGAGACACAGAGAGACGCAAGGGAAGGGAAGGTTGGTGGAGGCCTCCGGCAAGGGAATCCGCCGCCGCTCCGTCCTTCTTCCTCCTCGACCGCGGCAGGTAGCAGCAGCACCACCCTCGATCCGTTTTTTTCTCTGCACCCCTGGTCTGTTTTACTCAGCCGGCGACGACGAACCCTACCGTGGAAGTCCGTCCGTCAGCCCCCCTCTCCTATTCGAATCCCACCCCCCGGCGAGGAGCCTATTCCCGTCCTGAGTGAGCCTCTCTCGTCGCGGGGGTAGTCGGCAAATTATTTCCTCGCGGATTTTGAACCACGCCCACGCCTTCCTCGTTAGGTCCGCCGGCCCCTCGCGCCGCCCAACGGGGGGATCTCGCCTTTTACATCGGCGGCTGATTTCGAACCACGCCCACGCCTTCCTCGCTGCTACTTTGTTTTACCACGGTGCAAATCACAGTACCGCTGCTAGCGCTAGGTACCCCAAATTGAGTAGGCGGATTTAGGTACTTTTGGGCATGCTTGCGTGGGTGCTGGCTCACGATTCGACGATGAATCTGTCGTATGCATACGTTGGAAGGGATTTGACAAGGGACGTCTATTTTTCATGTACCGTGTCCTTCCGAGAGCTTCGAGGGAAGGGCGGGGTACTGGAGCGGAATTGGTGGTTTGTCCTCAGTTTCTTCGTACTTTGTGAAGATACCATTTGGCATATATCCACATCCCGATGTGGTTTCATCTTAAACCTGATGACTATCCAGTGCTAGTGTTGTAGAGCATGTCATAGGTGCAGATCAAGCATGAGTTCTGATGACAATTTTTCCATTATATACGTAATTAAGGTTTGTCTGTTTTGTACTAGAACATGAAATTGATTGCTCTATTAAGCACAGAAATGGACCCTTATGTTAAGTACTCTGTCCTGGAGCTTCGAGTGAAGAGCAGGGACACAATGCCTGCCTTTCATCTTAAGCCTGATGTCTGTCCAGTTGCTAGAGTTGTAGAGCATGTCATAGGTGCAGATCAAGCATGCGTTCTGATGATAATATTTTGTCTGTTTTGTACTAGAAAATGAAATTGATTGCTCTGTTAAGCAGAGAAATGGACCCTTATGTTAAGTACTGTGTCCTGGAGCTTCGAGTGAAGAGCAGGGACGCAATGCCTGCCTTTCTCATATTGCTCCAAAAGTGAATATGGCCTTCTCATGAAGGGAGTGGATGGCTTGTCCCCATTTTTCTTTCTCGGTAAAAACACCGTTGGCATATATCAGCAGCCCATTTTCATTAGAAAAATTCAGATTTAGTCTCAGCCTTGCATCTTAACAGTAGAGTTTTCCTTTTGTTTCTTGTGTGTCCTGGAGCTTCGAGTGAAGGGCAGGGGCTCAATGCCTGCCTTTCTCATAATGCTCCAAAAGTGAATATGGCCTTCTCATGAAGGGAGTGGATGGCTTGTCCCCATTGTTCTTTCTCGGTAAAGGTACCGTTTGCATATATCATCCTTCTGTTTCCTATGTGCCCTGGAGCTTCGAGTGAAGAGCAGGGTTGCAATGCCTGCCTTTCTCATATTGTTCCAAAAGTAAATGGCCTTTTCATGAAGGGAGTGGCTGGTTTATCCCCATTTTTCTTTCTTGGTAAAGATACCGTTGGCAGATATCACCAGCTCTTTGTGGTTGACATTAAGCTGTTTATCGTGAAAGCAATGCGTGCCTTTTCCGTGCTAGTATCAGGCCCAATTAATGCATATCTTGTGCTGAATATTCTGTTTTGTGTTGCTTAAGTCGCTACAATGATGGTTTGAGAGGTGACTGACTTTGGATGATTTTATACGATTGTAGGTTTCAAGATGTCGACCAGCACACTTGCAACCTCCTGCTTGCTCTTGGGCAATGCCAGAACTGACGCCTCGCAGAGAGCGTCCAACAAGAGCTCCTCTTCTCTAAGCTTCTTCAGCCGGGCCAAGCCACAGGTTGCGGGCCTCAAGTCGTCTTCCAAAAGGCTGGACGTCTCCGCCATGGCCGTGTACAAGGTGAAGCTGGTGGACGCGGAAGGGAAGGAGCAGGAGTTCGAGGCCCCGGACGACACCTACATCCTGGACGCGGCGGAGTCTGCGGGCATTGAGCTGCCCTACTCGTGCCGCGCGGGGGCGTGCTCCACGTGCGCGGGCAAGATCGAGACCGGCGAGGTGGACCAGTCAGACGGGTCGTTCCTGGACGACGGGCAGCAGGAGGAGGGATACGTGCTGACCTGCGTCTCGTACCCCAAGTCGGACTGTGTCATCCACACCCACAAGGAGAGCGACCTGTATTAGTAGGAAGGTGGTGGCCTGAGGCCCCGTCTTCCAGTGCCGGACGTCTAGCTTGTAAACTTTGATGGCTTATGTTTCTATTGTTAGTTCGAGAGGGTAATAAGGAACAGCTATGATGGCATATAATGCAAAATTCATGGTTTTGGTTGTCTTCTGAATTCATGCAAAATTCATGGTTTTGGGCACCTTGCTGGTAGCCTCCTTTTCAAGCTGATTTGCTCATGAAGCTGAATGCCGCATCTGCGGTCGATTGTTCATGCATTTTTTGTGTATTGAGTGTGTTTTATGCATTTATTTTTATTCGAGGAGGCGCAAATGGGATGGTTGTGTGCGCTATTTGCATGTCCAGCTCGTGAGAAAACTTTGCGAAAACGACCTGTTTTCGGTGCCAGGAATCTCGACCCTGTCAAAATGTTGGGGTTGCTCAAGATCCCTGTGGTATTCGTTTTGTTTTTCCTCTGAAGATCCCTGTCAAAATGCTGGGCAATCACCAGCTTTGCATATTTTTAAAATGTACTACTCGTAGTTGGTATTCTTGGCTTTGGTCTAGGTCTACGCAACTGATGACGATTTCACAGTTTGGTGGCCGGCCGGCCGAGAGATCTTCCACCTAAAATCCTGTTTGCACGATGCCTCCACTTGATTCCTTCTCCTCTCTTGTCCCTTTCATCCTTGGGAAAAGCCGGCAGGGCCATTTTCTTCCACGTTGTGCAATGTCCTGTGCCAAATTTCCTTCGGCGTGTTGCGACAAGGAACATGCCCAAAGCATCAACACAAAATGGATGCCTCATAAGAATTCTAGAAACTTATTGTTTGATGACAACTTAGTAAGGAAATAGCAAACCGGAATAGACCCTGTAACCATGCCTCGCTGACAAAAGCTAATTGAGTTGAAGAACACCACTAATAAAATTATAGTTCCACACCGATATTACTAATGTGAAGCAACCATACGACCAAGCAAATATTTATACATACATACATAGACAAAGACAACCTAATGTTCTGCGGCCACAGAACAGAACAGCTGAAGCCCAATCCCAGGCGCACCAGCTAAATCGACATATTTTTCACTAGAGCGAACAAGCGTCGTCTCAATCACTAATGTACCAACATATCAAATGAAAGGCAGGGCTTGGATCTACTCTTCCTTGATCCAGCCAGCAAATATAGTAACGCGTTCACAAAAACGACTCAGGGGATACTTCATGGAAGGTTGGAGACACACTCAAGTGTGGGAGCAGAGACAGGGTACGGCAGAGGAGGAAGCCACGGCCCGAGGGCTTAGAAGCACTTGCGGTGGACGATCGAAGGGCCGGATTCGTCGTACTCTCCCTTGGATATCCACATCTGAGAAAAAAATGAAAAAAGGAATCAGGGGGCAAGTACTTTCCTATAGGACAGGACAGTCGGGAAAATATTACTGTAGTTGCTAGTGCATGAACTGACTGTAAAACATTCACAACACGATGTAGTCAGGCATACCAAGTATCAAATGATTGATTTGTTGTATGGTTTGGTTCAATAGGTAAGATGTCAAAATGAGATGCGGAGAAAAGAAAACAGCCACGACAAACAAAAGGTCGTGTAAACAAGTATACCTGCTGGAACGTGCTGAGGGAGGCGAGGATGGAGCCACCGATCCAGACACTGTACTTCCTCTCGGGAGGCGCCACGACCTTGATCTTCATGCTGCTCGGCGCGAGGGCGGTGATCTCCTTGCTCATCCTGTCAGCAATGCCAGGGAACATGGTGGTTCCACCACTGAGCACAATGTTGCCATACAGATCCTTCCTGATGTCCACGTCGCACTTCATGATGGAGTTGTAAGTGGTCTCATGGATCCCAGGAGCTTCCATGCCGATGATCGAGGGCTGGAACAGCACCTCCGGGCACCGGAACCTCTCTGCGCCGATCGTGATCACCTGCCCATCAGGCAGCTCGTAGCTCTTCTCCACAGAGGAGCTGCTCTTGGCAGTCTCCAGCTCTTGCTCGTAGTCCAGGGCGACGTAGGCGAGCTTCTCCTTTATGTCCCTTACGATTTCCCGCTCTGCGGTTGTGGTGAAGGAGTAGCCCCTTTCTGTGAGGATCTTCATCAGGGAGTCAGTCAGGTCACGGCCGGCGAGATCCAGCCGGAGAATAGCATGAGGAAGTGCATATCCCTCGTAGATTGGCACAGTGTGGCTCACACCGTCACCAGAATCAAGCACGATACCTACACAAGAACACAGCAAATTCAGGGTCATGTAATCGATAAAGGGATATAAGCATGGATAAAATCATCTTGAGCAGGAGAAAATGGACAAGTACCTGTTGTACGACCACTGGCATACAGAGAAAGAACAGCTTGGATAGCCACATACATCGCTGGTGCATTGAATGTCTCGAACATGATTTGGGTCATCTTCTCCCTGTTTGCCTTTGGGTTCAGAGGAGCTTCTGTCAGCAAGATCGGATGCTCTTCAGGGGCAACACGCAGCTCGTTGTAGAAGGTGTGATGCCAGATTTTCTCCATGTCATCCCAGTTGCTTACGATACCATGCTCAATAGGGTATTTTAGAGTCAAGATACCCCTTTTTGACTGCGCCTCATCACCCACATAGGCATCTTTTTGGCCCATTCCAACCATGACACCTGTGTGCCGTGGCCGGCCAACTATACTTGGGAAAACTGCTCTTGGGGCATCATCACCAGCAAAACCAGCCTACAGAGACAAGAGAGGTGTTTATTTTCCAGACAACTAATTTTCTGTGCTGAAGGTTTGGATGAAACAAAGGGATGAGCATCAAACCTTGACCATTCCGGTGCCATTGTCGCATACAAGTGGCTGGATATCTTCACCGTCAGCCATTGATCTGTAGAAGAAAGTCAGAAACCATGTCATTCATTTACTTGTTAATTCACATAACTATTGCTGGATATCTTGCAAATCACAGTGACGGCTGATGAGCACATGAAACAGAACCAACTGAACCCTTTTTTTCAAGAAGCTTTGAATTTATCTCTACCCCATGCGCTGAGCAAATTATTTAGACATCTAACAGAAATCTAGAAATGGTATTTAGCAGAGGTATCTAACAGATGTTACCTCTGTCTCTAAGCATAGCAGGTATTTTCATCCTTAATGAGGTTATGGGACAAAGGGTTTATGCTGGCAAAAAAATCACAATTGCGAAAAGCACACAACACTTCAGTCACATTAATGGATCCTCCTTTATTCTTAAAAAGTGAAAGAGAACAATAAGCTGTCCTGGCTGGCAGGCATGCTCTACCCATGTGCAACTGTGCCTACTAATGCTGAATAAGATGGAAAACTACAGATGCATTTAGCAGAGCAAGTACTTTCATCCCTAATGAGGTTACTGGACAAAGGGTAGGCTGGGGAAACGAATCATAATTGTGAAGAAGGAAGCACACACAACTTCAGCCACATTAATGGATTTCCTTTATGCTTAAAAAAGTAAAGAGAGTAGTACTTGCTATGCTTAGAGCTACCCATGTGCAGCTGTGGCTACCAAAGTTGAATAGAACGAGATCGGTACCGGATCACAATTATTGCTGTTGCTAAACATCCAGCCTGCTAGAAGTAGTTATTGATCAATGTTTAGTCATCAAACACAAAAGTTATGTGGCTGTAAAGTCTATGTGCCAGCAGTAGGGGCATTCAAACTGTATTTTGTACAAGAACCCGGCACTGAGGTACTAATATGCAGTGGATATGATGTTTTGTCAACACCATGATGATGCGGTTAGCAAATAGCAACATATATTCTGGTTAAGCTCGGAAGTTCCAAGCACGAAAAGATGTTATGTTCCTTAACACAGAAAGGATTCTAAATCACAAGATCACAGTAGTATGAACCAGCGAGTGGCATAGACAGCAAATCTTAAAGACGATACTAGCATTTAGTTTTTTATGTCTCGTGATATCAATGTCCCAGAGAAACTACCCCACCTGAAATCGGCTCCCCAAGTATTTGTTCTAGGATTTAGTCTAAATTTGAAAGAAAAAGACAGTATCGCAGGGCAGTCATCTCACATATTCAGGTGATCGAACTCTGTCATGTATTCTTCCTTTTCCACTTAGACCAAGGGACCCTACCCGGTTCAGGCAACGGTCGCCGCCACCTAACAGAGTAATAGATCCCTTGATGCCACTATGCCAGCACCATTCCGGGCAAAAACCTACACCATTTCGTATCTGCACCACCATTGTTGCGTCAAGCCTGACCCTCAACCAAATAATAATCACTAGGTGGCCGAGCAAACTCAAGCAGGAACTTAGCTGGAACCGGAACCATTTTGCAGAACCAACCTAGATCGCGCAGAGGACAGTCCTACCTACACGAGCAGATCGCACCTCACGCTCCTAACCAATCAATCGATCAAATCATTAGTCTCCGGCCGGAGGAGCGCTAGATCAGGCGAACCCACGCATACGAACTGGAACCAGCGATGGACGGGACGCGGCGGCGAGCAGATCCGCCGACGAAATCGACGGTACGTCGACAGGAAAACCCCAAACACAACCCCGCATCACAACAGCAGCACAGCCTGGCGGCGCACCGCAGAAAGATTAACGGGGAGGTTCGCGGCCAGAATGCCAGATCCGCCGGACCCCTGAGGAGCGAGAGAAAGGAGGGAGAGAAGGGATCGGACCTTATCGAGGGAGGCGGCGGGGCGGAGGAGGTGGCTGGCTGGCGAGCGAGAGATAGCGGTGCGTCGGAGAAGACGAGTCTGGTGCTGCGTGCGTTGGACTTGAGCGTGCCGAGTTAAATACAGGAGAGGACTGAAGGAGGAGGAAGCCGTTCGCCGTTACGGATTTTCGAACGGAGAAGAAGATCTGGAGGAGTTATTGGTGGGATTCGATTTCAAACGGATCTGCCCCGCCCGGACCCGCACATGTAGGCCGCATGCGCATGCTGTCTGCCTGTCCTAAATGCTTCTCAGGGAAGAAAAGAAAAGAAAACACTTTCTACTGTCATAAACCTTTTTTCCTATATTTGTTATAGCTAGAACGATTTCTCTTCTGAAAAACACAAATGGATCGCTGTAATGTGTTACACCGACATTAGTTTTGTCATATATCCAAATAATTTTTTATCTCGACTTGGCTAAAATGTGTTCAATTAAAGGTGGCGCAATGAGATGGAAAGAAGTTCCATGCTAGATTTGGATAAGTTCTAAAGTTGAACATTATGACGGTTTCTATAAACGGAGGCTAAGTATATATATCGTTGTTATGACAACGCCGTTTGAGTTACAAACGAAGGAGCTTATTTCGAAATTTGTGCGGTTCCGAGTGTGTCAGATCTATGAAGTTGTATTGTCTGACAATATTAGTGACATGATTCAGACCAAGGAAATAAGGTTTCACCAGGTGACCAATGTTGGGAATATGCCCTAGAGGCAATCATGTATGATGTAATTCCCAATGTATTCATAAAGTTATTAAGTCGTCCTTGTTTTGAACATCTGATATATGTCATTGAATATATGATTCAATTGTGGAATATGTATTTATGTTGTTCATGCTAAATTGTCCTTGGTCATTAAGGTTGTGCTGGACACACACCCTAGACTAATGTGAGTGTTGGCTGATGACTCGGTTCCACTTGTCAAGGGCATAGCGATGTCATTCCAACGTTCACAGACTTGGCTAAAGAGTTTAGCAAGTCGGACTGACCCATATTGAGATGCAACGAGTAAGTCGTCATTTGCATGTCTCAATCAATGTAATCCTTAGACTGAGGTTGTCGCACAATCCTAGTTGTGGATCACCGACTTAGGTTCTGTCAAAAGTTGTTCTGTGACAAGGCAGTTATAAAGGCAGAGTTCGGGTCGAATGAGAAGCAAACTGCATGATGTGGATAATCAAGATGGGATTTTGCCCCTCCGAATGGAGAGATATTCTCTGGACCCTCTCTAGTGATATGATTCAGAAGCATGGCCATGCGTGACTCAGTTAAGTGTTAACTGGCTCTATTGACTAAGAGTTAGTCAGATGAATCATATATCAGAGACCGAGAAGAGAGTTGAGCTATTAAGGGATGCCGATAATTCACCTATAGTTCGAGAAGGTATATCGTGAGGCAAAAGGGACTAAGATGAAAGTCACATTGGAAGGTATGTCGTCATGACTCTATGGCACTTGGGAGTCGGCACGTTCTGCTAGGAGCCGCTACCGATTGATCGATCGAGAGTTGGACTCTAATCGTGTCCAAGTCGCCATGAGCCTGCAGGATCGCACACTTAAGAGTGGGAGCAAGTGTATTGGTCGGGTTGGACCCGAACTGGAAATGGACTGAGTTTGTGAGTCGGACTCACAGAGGGAATGGGCCACACGCGTTGTGAAGCCCACTACCACTCACTATATAAAGAGGGGCACAGGTTGCCCAGCGGGCACGTTACTCCACTCCCATGCGTTAGGAACCCTAGCCCCACTCAGTCCGGCCGTCGCACCGGACCTAGCAGTCCGCCGTCGGAACTCCTCCTCGCACGTGTGGATACCGGCAGAGGTGCTGTACGTTCAGCACTTCGACGTTCGTGGGATTGGATCGGCTGGATCGGATCGTGGGCTACACTGCATCGACGCGCTGCATCGATAATCCGCACCTGCGTGTCTAGTGGTAATCCTCGTGGCCTTCTACCTCGGCTAGATCTTGGAAGTACCGCGTAGAAAAGTTTTCGTTTATCTCTATGCGTTCCAACAGTGGTATCAGAGAGGTAGCTTCTGGTTTTAGGCACGAGATCCGCACATATGTGATATGTAGTTAGCGTTAGATGTGATCTAATTGTTGTTTTGGTGGTCGTTCTATGAGATAGATCGGTTTTGTACAAGGTTGATTGGATCAATCGTACTCGGGGTTAATGGATGATCTGGTTTCCGTGATCATACTGCTAAGGTCGTGGAACAACTTACCCCTACCGGTCGGTTTCCGCCATCGGGGTATACCGTGACACATAAATCCAGTTGCGGTAATTGAAGATCAAAGAGTTTGATCGAATCGAAATACGGATCAGATTTGGGTAAAATCGTTTTATCCGATGAAGAAATCCATGTTCGGAATGAAGATGAGATCCGCGTTTTCCAAAATCCATGTTCGCCCTGTCGTAGCGCCTTAGATGTCGTTACGAGTTTCACAACGCCGGCAGATATCGTGTCTATGCATAAATTGTTTTTTGCAGGAAGTTATGAATGGTATGGCTTCTGTGCATGTGATGTGTGTAATCCATACATGATCTGCGTATCATGTTTTTGTCAGCCGGCTGGAGCCTAGGTGCTGTCATTTTATTAATAACAGCCTGCGTGTCGGATTCTCTATGTAATTTTTCGTTTACTAGCTAGTGTAGCTTGTTGGAGAACCCGGGTGACATGCAAGTCGATGTACAAGTCGGCTACATGGAGTAAGATGGCACGTGACAAGAGTTGGCACGAGTCGACTTACAAGCTTCGTGGAGATGAAGATCACCATGAAGAGAGACATACCATTTTACATTATAATTGCTTTATTTATGTTATTGTTATGTCTCTTTTTACCTCTATTTAGATAGTTGGTAGATTTTAATCCCTCAAAGAAGGTCTAGTCGGTCGCCCCGCCAGTGCTGCACCATCACAAGTCGGACATTATTGGTAGTGGGCTCATAAAATTGAGGTGCTACCAATTCTTTCCGATTAGGTGGGTTTGAGTCGGACTCTTACAACGGAAGCACTTGGTAATCTAGACGAGTCCATCACAACGGTTGTGGGGCTCGGGGCGAGGTAGGTTGGGAGCCGGGGCATGTGATGCCACCCAACTAACAGGAGTCGTATTGGATACGATTGGCAAGGTGTTGCCTACCTAGATCACTTGACGGCTAGCGGTGATGCTAAAGCTCACTAGTCGGCTTGCTTATTTAGGATCTTGAATCACTTAGCAACCATCGGAGGGGTGTTGGTTCTAGTGGGAGCATAAGTATTAAAACGTTTAATATGCCTGCTATTTTATGAATACATGTCTTAAGTGTTTCGCATATTTTCTGTTGTAGATCAATGACACCTAGCAACATTCCTCAGTTGTCCACTTTTGTGTTGAGGTCAAACCTAGAGTAAGATAAGCTTAATGGAACTAATTTCACCAACTGGTACCGTAATCTGAGGATAGTCCTCAAGCATGACAAGAAAGAATATGTTCTAGAAACTCCACTTCCAGAAGAGCCTGATGATGATGCGACTGTCGCTATCATGAATGCCTACCGTAAGACTAGAGATGAGTCTACGGAAATTAGCTGTCTTATGCTTGCACACATGGAACCGGACTTGCAGCAGCAGTTCGAGAATGTTGAGGCCTACGATATGATCGAAAGTCTCAAAAGTATGTTCCAGGCTCAGCCAAAGACCGAGAGGTATCAAGTCTCTCAAGCTTTGCTGGGCTATAAGCTCAAAGACGGCGATCCACTGAGTCCGCATGTAATCAAGATGACTGGTTACGTGCAGTCTCTGGATAGACTGGGCTTCCCAATTAACGAAGAGTTCTCTACTGATATAATTCTGAACTCTCTTCCTAGTGCGTATGGTTCGTTTATTTTGAACTACCATATGCATGGTATGGATAATAAGATCACTGAATTACATGGGAGGCTCAAAACGGCAGAGGCTGATCTTAAGAAAGGCGACAGTCAAGTGTTGATGGTGCAGAATAAGGCTAAGTTCAATAAGAGTTTTTGGACTAAGAAGAAGAAGGATAAGTCAGGAGGCAACGCCCATGGCCCTGTCCAGAGCGCTTCCTCAAAGACTAAGCCATCTCCTACAGCCGGAGCCAATTGCTTCTATTGCAAGCAGGATGGTCACTGGAAGAGGAACTGCACCAAGTATTTGGCTGACAGAGCCAAGAGTGGAGGTGTGACTTCCAACTCAGGTACGCTTGTGTGCAATGTTATAGACATTTATCTTGCTGATGCAGCTAACAGTTCTTGGGTATATGATACCGGATCAGTTATTCACATATGCAACTCGTTGCAGGGACTGGTAAGAACTAGGAGCGTGGCAAGAGGAGAGGTTGATATTCGGGTCGGCAACAAGGCGAGAGTCGCTGCGTTGGAAGTCGGCACGATGCAACTTCATTTACTTCAGGATTTTTAATGGAGCTAAATAATTGTTATTATGTTCCAGTTCTTAATCGAAACATTATTTCCGCCTCATGTTTGATGAGACAAGGTTATGAGTCGAATATTAAGAATAATGGTTATTCTTTATATTTGAAAGATATGTTTCATGGCTTTGCACCCGTTCAGGACGGGTTATTTATTTCGAATCTTGATAGTGAATCGGTCTATAATATAAATGTGAAAAGGTTGAAACCAAATGATCTAAATATGACTTATTTTTTTGCACTGTCGGCTTGGTCATACAAGTTGGAAGCGCATGAAGAAGTTCCTTGATGATGGACTTCTAACTTCGTTCGACTTAGAGTCATTCGAGACACGCGAATCATGCCTAGTAGGCAAAATGACCAAGACACCTTTTGCAAGGAGTTGTTAAAGGGCGTCGGACTTGTTGGAACTAATACATAGTGATGTATGTGGTCCAATGAGCACGACAGCCAGAGGTGGCTATGAGTACTTCATTACTTTTACTGATGATTTGAGTAGGTATGGATATATCTATTTAATGAAATACAAGTCGGAAGCTTTTGAGAAATTTAAGGAATTCCAGAGCGAAGTACAAAATCAGCTCGACAAGAAAATAAAGTTTCTACGGTCGGACCGTGGAGGCGAGTACATGAGCCATGAGTTTGATGACCATCTAAAGAGTTATGGAATAGTTCCTCAACTCACTCCGTCGGGTACACCGCAGAGAAACGGTGTATCGGAACAGAGAAATCGGACCTTGTTGGACATGGTACGATCAATGATGAGTCGACAGATCTACCTTTATCATTTTGGGGTTATTGTCTAGAAACTGCAGTGTTCATACTAAACAGAGTACCATCAAAGTCAGTAGAGAAGACACCACATGAGATGTGGACCGGCAAAAGGCCAAGTTTGTCTTTTCTTAAGATTTGGGGTTGTGAAGCATTTGTCAAGCGACTTCAGTCGGACAAGCTCACGTCCAAGTCGGATAAGTGTATTTTCGTGGGGTATTCGAGGAAAACCTTGGGGTACTACTTCTACAACCGGGAAGAGGGCAAAGTGTTTGTCGCTCGGAATGGTGTCTTCCTTGAGAAAGAGTTTCTCAATCGGGGAGTCAGTGGGAGCACAGTGCAACTTGAAGAAATTCGAGAGGAACCGTCTAGGGGCGAGTCGGCAAGGGCCTTGGAGGCTGAGCCGGTCGTGGTACCTACACCGACAACAGCACCTGAACCACGGAGATCTGCCAGACTATAAAATGCTCGTGATGTTTTACTGTTAGACAGTAATGAGCCGGCAACTTATTCGGAAGCGATGGTGCGATCTGATTCCGAGTCATGGCTTGGAGCCATGAGATCCGAGTTAAAGTCCATGGATGAAAACCAAGTTCGGAATTTGGTTGATCTGCCTGACGGTGCAAAACCCGTCGAGTGCAAATGGGTCTTTAAGAATAAAACTGATATGATGGAAATATTTCTGTCTATAAAGCACGACTTGTCGCGAAAGGGTTCTGACAGGTTCAAGGAGTTGACTACGACGAGACCTTCTCGCCTGTAGCGATGCTTAAGTCAGTTGGGATCATGTTAGCCATAGCAGGCTATTTCGACTATGAGATATGGCAGATGGATGTCAAGACGGCTTTCCTTAATGGAAATTTAACTGAGGACGTGTATATGATACAGTCCGAAGGTTTTCTCGATCCAGCTAACGCTGACAAGGTATGCAAACTTCATAAATACATTTAGGGATTGAAGCAAACATCTCGGAGTTGGAACATTCGCTTTGATGAGGTAGTCAAATCTTATATCTGGACGACATATTACTGATAGGAAATGATGTCATGATGTTGCAAGAAACCAAAGAATCATTGTAAAGGAGTTTCTCAATGAAGGATTTGGGTGAGCCGACTTACATATTAGGAATCAGGATCTATAGAGATAGATCAAGGCGGCTCATTGGATTGAGTCAGAGTACATATCTGGACAAAATTTTGAAGAAATTCAAAATGGAAGAGTCTAAGAAGGGGTTCTTACCGATGTCCCATGGTATAAAACTTAGCAAGACTCAGTGTCCTTCGACGACTGGTGAGCGAATTCGGATGAGTGTGATTCCATATGCTTCGGCAATCGGATCCATCATGTATGCCATGATTTGTACTAGGCCAGATGTTTCCTATGCTCTAAGTGTAACGAGCAGATACCAGGCTGACCCTGGCGAAGCCCACTGGGCAGCGGTTAAAAACATCCTTAAGTACTTGAGAAGGACTAAGGAAATGTTCCTAATTTATGGAGGTGATGAGGAATTCAATGTAAAGGGTTACACGGATGCGAGTTATCTCACCGACTCAGATGATTCTCGTTCGCAATCTGGATACATGTTCGTAATGAACGGAGGGGCTGTGAGCTGGAAGAGTTCCAAGCAAGATATTCTGTGGGCCCTCTCGAGTGATATGATTCCAGAAGCATGTCCATGCGTGACTCAGTTAAGTGTTAACTGGCTCTATTGACTAAGAGTTAGTCAGATAAATCATATATCAGAGACCGAGAAGAGAGTTGAGCTATTAAGGGATGCCGATAATTCACCTATAGTTCGACAAGATATATCGTGAGGCAAAAGGGACTAAGATGAAAGTCACATTGGAAGGTATGTCGTCATGACTCTATGGCACTTGGGAGTCGGCACGTTCTGCTAGGAGCCGCTACCGATTGATCGATTGAGAGTTGGACTCTAATCGTGTCCAAGTCGCCATGAGCCTGCAGGGTCGCACACTTAAGAGTGGGAGCAAGTGTATTAGTCGGGTTGGACCCGAACCGGAAATGGACTGAGTTTGTGAGTCGGACTCACAGAGGGAATGGGCTACAAGCGTTGTGAAGCCCACTACCACTCGCTATATAAACAGGGGCGCAGGTTGCCCAGCGGGAACGTTACTCCACTCCCATGTGTTAGGAACCCTAGCCCCACTCAGTCCGTCCGTAGCACCGGGCCTAGCAGTCCGCCGTCGGAGCTCCTCCTCGCACGTGTGGATACCGGCAGAGGTGTTGTACGTTCAGCACGTCGACGTTCGTGGGATTGGATCGGCTGGATCGGATCGTGGGACTACACTGCATCGACGCGCTGCATCGATAATCTGCACCTGCGCGTCTAGTGATAATCCTCGTGGCCTTCTACCTCGGCTAGATCTTGGAAGTACCGCGTAGAAAAGTTTTCGTTTATCTATACGCGTTTCAACAACCAAAACTACACGACGCCACTAGTAGAAAAAAGCGCCTTCCGTCCAAAGCTTACGTCACGGCCGTTTTTTGGACCCGGCACGGTTCCAACGGCTAGAGACCGCATGGGGCACAACTGGCTTTAGTCCCGGGTCAAACGGGACCTTTAGTCCCGGTTGCAGACACCAATCGGGACAGAAGAGGTTCTGACAGGCCGTGGCCTGCCGCCGCGTGGAGGACATTTAGTCTCGGTTTGTGGCCAACCGGGACTAAAGGACAGGTCCTTTAGCGGGTAGTCCCGGTTGGATAACCGGGACTAGAGCCCGTTACCAACCGGGACTAAAGGCCCTTTTTCTACTAGTGTGGCATACCTACTCATCCTTTATGAGTGATGCGTAGAGACGCAAGTGATATGCAAAGTTCACAGGGATTTGAATGTTGCAGACCCGTTGACTAAATCTATTCCACGAGCAAAACATAATCAACAACAAGAGTCCATGGTTGATTTTTAACCAATGTAAACTAGATTATTGACTCTAGTGCACGTGGGAGACTATTGAAAATATGCCCTAGAGACAATAATAAAGTAATGTTATTATCATATTTCTATGTTTATGATAAATGTTTATAATCTATGCTAGAATTGTATTAACAGGAAACATAATACATGTGTGGTTTATACCCTAGTAAGTCTCCACTATACTAGCTCGTTGATAAATGGATGGTTACAGTTTCCTAACCATGGACATGAGTTTTCAATTAATAACGAGGTCATGTCATTGGAGAATGACGTGGTGGACAGAGCCAACCTAAACATAGCAATTGGTCGTATCACATAGTTTAAATAGCAATGTCTTTTTATTGTCAAGTATTCTGATTCTTAGACCATAAGATAATGTTACTCCCAGGTACCGGAAGAATGCTTTGGATACATCAACTGTCACTTCATAACTGGGTGATTATAAAGGTGTCTTACAGGTATCTCTGAAAGTACCTATTGGGTTGCATGTATCAAGATTGGGATTTGTCCCTCCATGTGACGGAGAGAGATATTCTGGGCCCACTCGGTGGCACACATTCAGTAACGCTTGTAAGCACGTGATTAAGGAGTTAGTCACAGAGAATGGTGTACTACGAAACGAGTAAAGAATACTTACCGCATATGAGATTGAACTAGGTATGGTGATACCGACGATCGTATCTCGGGTAAGTAAAATATCGCGAGACAGAGGAAACAGAATATGGTTTATAACATAGTGGTTCAGTCGATGAAGATAATCTTGAATATGTAGGAGTCATCAAGGACATCCAGGTCCGGTTGATGATTATTGATCGGAGAGGAGTCTCGATCATGTCTGCATGTTTTAGAACCCGTAGGGTCACACACTTTGAAGGGTTTCTCAGCATAATAACAAAAACAATCCTACCAGCGAAAACCGATATAGCCAAGATCTATCACTATGCAGATATGAAGTAACGGAGATGATCGGTGTTCATAACTTTGAAAAACGATAGCGGGTATTACGCTCTCGCACAAGAGTTGACGATGGATTCATACGTAGCCAACCTTAGGGTCGTTAGTCGATGGTGATGCGACTGTAGCACCAAAAGTATGGTGCCTCGCAGGGTTTACGCCCATACGGTGTAACCGATGCTCCGGGGCTCCGATCTAGCAAAGCAGCGGAGGTAGAGAGATGAACCAGAGAGAACACTACACGGAGGTGGGTGTAGGGTCGATAGAACCTCGACTCTCGTGCAGCTCAAAAATTGGGAACCACTGGATGAGAGAAGACATAATTTTTTATGCCAAAAGGAGAGGGGGTGTCTCTCTTTATATAGGAGGAGGGGGACTCTCCCCCTGGCTTAGCCATGTGGTACTAATCCCACATGGTTGGTGCGGCCAAGGGAGGGAATCCGCACCCCCATGGGTCCCTAAAGGACCATGCGAGTGGGTGCTCCCTCCTCCCTCCATTTCTCCTTTTCCCCTAATGGGCCTCTTTTGCCACTAAGGCCTATTCATGAAAATGACTTTATTAATAAATATAATATATTTAATAATTAATTATATTGATTAAAAATAAATACATATTTAACTTATTTCAACACCAAAACACCTTTCGTTTCCCTACGATCTCCATCGGTTAAATCCTAGAACTATTCCGGCTCTGTTCTCTCTATTTCTGTTCGGTAATCAGTCACAATGTTATCGGTCACCCTGAAGTGTGACACCCTAGCGGTTCGAGATCACTACAGACATGATCGAGATCCCTCTCCGATCAATGACACAAGAGGTACCTGGACTCCCTCTGGCCCATGTGCAATCCACGGTCATCTTTATCACTGAACCTTAAACATCAAGTTCCCATACCCTTTGTCAAACGATACTTAGTTTGTATGAGTATCGTTCTTCGTTATCTCCATACCTAGTACAAACTCGTTACCGACAAAGCTATTTACTCATTACCCCGATATTGCATCCCCGTGACCTAGTCACATGCTTGCAAGTTTTACTTGATGCAACACCGCTGATTTGGCCCAGAGTATCTATCAATTATCTGGACTGACAAATCCCACTATGGATGCATACGCCTCAACGTATCCCTCCGGTTATCTGACTACACCTTTATGATCATCCATTCAAGTTAATGACGTTTGATGCACTCAAGACAACCTCGAAGACAGTGATTAAATACCATCACACGATCAAGGGGTACTAAGTTTACTGGATATTTATCAGTTTGGGTGTATGTCCATCACATCATTCATATAATGTCATGACTCCATTGTCAACGACGTAATTACCATGATCATCTATTTCCCAATGGACTAGTTAAATAGAGTCTCACTAGGGACATGTTTTGTTTACATATCACACGTGTATTAATGTTTATGCTTAATACAGTTATAGCATGATATAAAATATATTATGAAGATATATGAGTTATGACAATAATAATAAAATAACTTTATTATTTGCCTCTAGGGCCTAACTCCTTCACACTTAATGTATGTTAACGCTAGGGTAGAACTGGAATACTTTGATGGTGAGAAGAATTTTATTCGGAATCTCGGATGTGATCCGGGATATCACGAGGAGGTCCGAAATAGTCCGGAGATAAAGTTTCATATAAGGAAAGTAGTTTTCTGTGTTTTGGAAAAGTTCGAGATTTTTCCAGCAGAGTACCGAGAAGGTTCTAGAAGTTTTCGAGGGTCTCACCAGTGGGCCCCACGACCCGAGAAAGGTCACATGGGGCGAATGGGATGTAACAACTCTGCATGCAGCCACATCAGCCCCATAAGGCTCATGCGCCTCATGCCTTGGGGGTTGAGGCAAAACCCTTGGGAAAACTTAGGGGTAAGTTTTCCCCCAAGTCCCTTTGGCACCTAGCCCTAGGAGTTTTTTGGCCAACCCCTTAGCCTTCCCCGGCCTATATAAAAAGGGAGAGAGTTCACTGGGCCCAAGGAACCCTAGTCCCCGCCCTTGCTTCTCCTTCATCTATTCCTCTAGAGACGCTTGGCGAAGCCCTTCTAGAACACCACCATACTTCCACCACCGCGTCGGCGTGCTGCTAGAACCGATCCCATCTACCTATCTGCTGTTTTTGATGGATCAAGTAGGAGGATACGTCGTCGTGCCTTATGTGTGCACATCTCGGAGGCACCGTTTGTTGCGGTGTTGATCGGCTAGATCGCAGGGAGGACGTCATCAACCCAGTACGACTACACCAAGCAGCGTTGAAATAACACGTTCAATGCATTCGTTCTTCGAGGGTACGTAGATCAGATCTAGCACTCTCCCTCTTGTTGGTAGCATCTCCTAGATTGGATCTTGATTTTGTAGATTGGATCTCGGTTTTCGTTTGCATCTTGTAGGAACTTTTTGTTTTCTATGCTACGAATCTCTTCAGCACCATGACCTACAAAACCAAACCCTAACTACAGAGCTGAGGAACGGGGTCTCCCCTTCCTCCTTCCGCTGAAGCAGCAGACGAAGCCCCAGCGCCCTTGTCGGTGGAGATCAGAGGTAGAAGGTTCGCCTTCCTAGTCGCCTTTCTCCTGGCGGCGGCTCGGATAGGGAAAAACGGTGGGTAGCTATCTATCGATCTGCTGCAGAATTAGAGGCTAGGTTTGTGGATGGTTATTCACGGGAAGACGAGGGTAATACATATTTTATACAAATCCATGTCAACTACTTCGCGACGGAGGGATTGGTACTTATTTTATGCATACTCCCTCCGGTATGAAATACATGCTGTGCGAGCTTAGTCGAAAGCCACATATTTTGAGTTTGAACAAATATAATATATAGATGAAAATCATAAGTGAAATTTTAACGAAGTTTGAACAAATGTATAGTATGAAACATTAGCATCTACAGTACTGAATAAATATATTATAAAAAACTATATTATGTTTGATCTATTGATATTGAATTGGTATAGTAGAATCTCGTAATTGTGTATACATATGCTTGTTCAAACATAGAACATTTTTTACTTTTAAATAAATTTATATGTCATGTATCGAGGACATAAGCGTAGTAATACAAGATACTGAACCAACATATACATAAAATTTTCCAGACTTAATAATATGTTAACCGAAGCATGGGTTTAATTCCGACCCGGCTCCTTTACTTTTTTTTTCTTTCGACTATGTACCACTTCTCTTTTGAAGTATAGGGCGTCGCTAGCTAAGAGCATCTCAAACCGGAGTGGGAACCCACAAAATGTCCCAATAACAATCCCTATATTTAATCTCAAATCTATGCAACCACATGCATTTTTTTGCATATATGAACACACATCAATTTGTGTAGTGCACATAGATAAACCATACATAGAAAGTATAGTCATAGTCATAATCAAGATAACTATTGTTCCCGATGCGTAGTGGAGACGTGCTCCTTCTCGATGGCATATTTCTGAATCTTTTTCATTTTCATCCGAGTGGCATCCACTTGATATTATAATCATCGACAATATCGGTAAGACGCAAATAAATTTCCATCTTAGTTTGCTCGAGTATCATCTTCTCTTCTCCTATAATGTCTTTTGTTCTTCCACCCTCATCTTATCTTCCTCTATTCTCTTCTAGTCTTCTTCGATCTTCTTCATTGCCTCCTCGAACTTCCGGTTTGTATGTTGAGAGAGCTCTAGCTTATCCTCGATCTTCTTTTTTCTTCGATAATGAAGTTCAAATCTTCCAAAATGTGCATCTTGCCTCAAAGGTAATTGTTCAGCTCGGATATCACACCTCGGACATTGAAACTACACGTCTTTTGAATCCTAAAAGATGACAACTGAAACTAAAATCAAGTCCAATTGAAAATTTTTGGTATAAGCTTCAAATTTTAGCAAGCACTAAAACATCCAGCAGTGGAATCAGAGGAGGTGCCGTTCCCCAAGACCGTGCCGGACACCTCATCCTTGTTAGTATCCAGGAAACCATGGTGTCATGAAGACGTGCGAAGAGCTCGGTCGGCTAGGAATCGGACAAGGAGATCTCGACACGGCGGCAAAATCGGGCAATGCTAGGCAAAATGCGAAAGGGACGGTCGGAGGAACTCACATATCATACAACCGGGAGTTCGGAGAAGCCGTGGTAGAGCTCCAGCGGTCCGTAGAAATGCAGCAAAATCTAGCAAAATGCGGCCACCACTGAGCTCTTCTACGGTAGAAATCTGACCGGGGAAGGTTAGGCGGGAGAGTGGCCGTAGGCGGGGGAGGGGGCGTCGGGGAGGCTGAGAGGGCGACGGAGCTAGGCGAGTGGCAGCAGGGGTCCGATTTTAGGTGAAATGGGGTGGGCCCGAAGTGACAGATCCGACATGGAGGACACGTCGGGATGGCTCCAAACCCATCATACATATGGATTGAGTTTTGTTATAAACGATAACATAAAAACGATGAACAAACGAGATCTAGCAGGATAGGGAACACAGAAATTTTAACGTGGAAAACTCTTCCAATGAGGAAGAGAAAAAACCACGGACGCCAGACAGTAGAACTTCACTATATCGGGTGCAGTCACAAACGCCGGGATTTACAACTCACAACTTATCCCAAAACGCCGGCTTACATGAGATTTATAAATGGGTAAAACTCTCGACAAAGTAGAAATTGGATCCAAGTTCGGCCCAAGCCTACCGGCGACGGGCCTTGCTTCGCTCTCGTCCGAAGTTTCTTTTATATTTATATCTTCATATATGAATTTAGATCACACTAAAATAACAAATTTAAAGGTTGCTCGATAGATCAGACGTTTGAACTTAATTTAGGGATCCGGTTGGATGTGTATTTTGTGTCCGGGCTGTCCGCCCAAAGTATAGGGGAAGGTTTGCCCATCCTGATTGATTGGAGATGCTCTACCAGCAGACCGGCGCGGCGTTGGACGTTGGGCGTTGGCCGGGCCGGGGCAGCACGCATCGATCAGCTCCTTCCAGCAATTCACGCCTGCACAAACACACCTGTCTTAAAAACACACAGGCAGAGGCACGCTCATGGTCCAGACTACACATAGATACACTCTGGACAATAAATCTCCAGAGAGGACCTGACGCGAACCCGAAATAATTCCCGTGGCCGATCGATTGATCTGAGATCGCAGGGGAGCTAATTTGGGCCCTTGCCAACTCGAACTATAATGCGTTATTTTGTTGCCGTAGGTTGTTGTACTCCCTCCGTCTCAAATATATATATACTAGCATAATGCCCGTGCTTCGCCACGGTGAAAACGCTAACAGGTGAAGAAATTGGCAACCCCCATGCTCTGTCACGGAGAAAAGAACGGCGGCAACGGGCACCAAATGGTGGACACGATCTCAGCCAAAGAAGTGACGCCATGTCGCACACTATACACATTGTAGCACAACATTCGCCCATCTATTGATATCGTCATGCGACCCATACATCCTCTTCAGCTACCTATGAAATTTAAACTGAAATTTTCCAAAGCAACAAAGTTTGCAGCGCTCCATGGCTTGGGATCGATTGGCTGCGTCCAACTGATTCACGCCCAAATTTTGATTGGTATGAACACCTGCTCCTGATGCATGTATAGTGAGTGTATGTACAGCCGGATCTCCGACCAGGTGCCCACACCCAGGCCATACAAGAAGGCAATAGTCGGCTTCGCTCCTTGCGAAGGCCTAGACTTACAGCGGAGGCAGATAGCAAATTTCCTTCAATCAACCCTCGGTCAGCGCACACAATACTTTCTTCTGCAAGAAGCCTTGTACAGTTCAGGCTGTTGGATAGGATCTGTTGTTTCCACGGAGCATTTCTCTGTTTGATGCTTTGTGCAAATTTTATGAGCAAAATTAAAAATCAAATGTTGGACAGGCTCGAAATCAGGCTGTTGAACAGGATCTTTGTAGCTAATGATAGCAACTGAAAATTAATCGGGAAAAAGCAATAACGAGAGCCAAAGTAGAAGGGAGAACTGTACTCCCCAGCTGCATAAAGATGCACATGAATCCGGTGTACGGCTGAGCGGAGATCTGGACGAGACGTGCCGGAGCAGCGGTTTGAGCAGGCTGCGCATCCGCACCTGGGCGCGACACTGGTGGCAGAGGTTCCAGAATTAGTCTGCATTTCTTGGGTGCCTTGCTGATGAGCTCGAGAACAACGTTCCTGGAGGAAAGACCAGGGAACTCCAATGGGGGATGAGGGTTGGACGCTTGTGGGGAAGGAGGTGAGCCAGTGGAGTCTGCAGCTAGGGTCGGATGCACGGACGCACCAGGGTGTCGGGGTGGGAGGAGCTCGGAATTTGTCGAGGCGAAGCAGGTCAGGCGGCAGCGTTGATACTTGGATCTGCAGCGGTCGGAGGAGAGAGCTCAGAGGATTGGGGTCAGGAAGGGGATAAGTCGAGGTCTAAGGATGAGGTTTTCGGGGGCAGGGGTCCGTTCCTCCGGCCGAAGCAGGGCTGCGGCGCCGCTCCCCTGGGATCGAGCGGGCTGGCTGTTTGCTCGGCCCGAGAAGAAAGTCGCACCGGCCAAGACGTTAGTGGATTGCGGGTTGATTGTTAGAAAACTGAGGGGGTAATCTGCAAAATAGCGGCGACGTATGACGACCACCTTAAGCTGTATTATATAGTAGATATATGCATCTATACACTAAACCATGTCTAGATACATCCACGTTGAGACAAAGTTGAGACAATTATTTTAAGACGATTTTTGTCGGTCACTTTTAACTGTCCATTTTCATTTTGGGATTTTATATCACTTTTGCCACTGTGACCAAGCCCATACTCAGATACACCATTTGACCGATAAAATACTTAAAAAAAGCCATCGCCCCGTTACTTTGGCAATCAATTTTGCAATTCTAGTTGGACCCGAATGAACAGCAAGAGAAACAGAAAACAAGAGTGAACTAACGACCAGAGGGGCACACTGACAACAACTACTGAAAGATTAGACGACCCTTGCTAACGGCCAGCCATTGGAGAGCCTCGGACTTGATTTTTCCAATTAAAGTATGAAGTGGTTTAGCCACCTTATCGAACACCCTCTTATTTCTTTCACACCATATCATCTAGGTGACCAACATGAAGATGGCGAGGAACATTTTCCTGTCATTCCCGTGTAGTCTTTTTTCGTTGCTAAGCCACCATTTATTGAGCGCGGAGTTCATCCTTGGCTTGATTTGGGGTAAACCGACCCAACTCGGGATGATGCACCTAATGATGTTGGTAACCACACAGTTCATGAACAGGTGCTTGACACTCTCGTCTTCCGCGTTGCAGCAGGCACATCTAGGGTTGTGGGGGAAGGCCCATCTTTGCCAAGAGATATGTAGTCCAAACTTGCCTCATGTAAAGCAGCCATGCGAAGAACTTGATCTTGAGCGGGGCATCGACTCCCAAATAGCCTTAGCTGTCTCACAATTAGTGTTGGCGGTGAATTGGTCGACTGATGACCCACAAGTATAGAGGGTGTATCATAATACTTTCGATAAATGAGAATGTCGATCCTAACGAGGAGCAAAAGGTGTTGACAAGTAGTTTGGATTCACTGTAAATACTAGCAGACAGGTTTTCATGGGTTTTTGATATAGCAGATAAATAAAGTATAAGTAAATAAAAGACGGTAATAATAATTGCAGCAAGTGGCCCAATCCTTTCTAGAGCAAAGGACAAGCCGATTGGTTTACTTATGATGACCAAATGTTCTTGAGGACACACGGGAATTTCGTCAAGCGCTTTCGCTTCATATAATTGATTAATCTTTATTGTTTCGATAGGTGTTGTGTGGGTGAACCTATACTAATGTGCTGCCCTAACTTGGACTAATATATACTTATGATTATACCACTCGCAAGCATCCACAACTACAAGAAAGTAGTTAAGATAAATCTAACTACAACCTTAAACTTTAGGATCCTACACTCCCTCATGCATCGGTTTCCTAACGGAGGTTTAGGTTCCTGTCACTCCGACAACCCCACAATAGTAGCCGAATACACAATGCATTCCCCTAGAACCATAAAGGTGAAGTATCATATAGTCGACGTTCACATGACACCACTAGAATAATAGCACCAGAACTTAAATATCAAACTATTAAATATTACTCAACATAATTCCAATACTAACATCTTGACTTCTCCCATATCCTCAAGAACTAAACGAACTACTCACAATACATCATATGGATCATGATCAGAGGTGATATACTGATGAATAACAATCTGGTCATAAAGTGCAAACACCGATAAATCTCATAAGCATCAACTACAAATAAGTAATTCATACCGGGAGAGAGATCTAGTGGAAAACAACCATATAAAACCCTAATTGTTACAGTGGGATGGAGTTGGATGGTGAGGATGATGGTGCTAGTTGTGATGATGACGACGATGACGATCTTGATGATGCCCGGTGCGATGACGGCGATGGAGGTGACGATTTCTCCCTCCGGGAGGGAATTTCCTCGGCAGATTTCTCCCTGCCGGAGAGCTTTTCTCTCTCTGTTTTTTTCCTCCCCGTGGAGGCGGCGGAATATTTCCTCGAGTATTCCACCAGTCTTATGGTTTCGGGGGGATGAAGTACGCGAAGGGGGACTGCCAGTGGTGGGCTAGGGGGGTAACCCACGTCGTGGCATGGTGTGGGCCCTGGTGGCCCACCTGTGCCTCCCCTTTTTGGCTGGCTCCGACATCTGGCAAAATAGGAACTTCCTGATATTTTCCCCGAATTGCTGATCTTCAGAAACATGGTATCTTGACGGTCCTTTTCCAGCAGAATTCTGGTTCCGGCGGTTGATTATCTAATAATCATCAAACATGCAAAATAGATGAAATAACATAAGTATCATGTCTAAATATGAACTATATCAATGAATAGCAGTAAATTATGATCTAAAATAGTGATGAAAAATGTATGTATCAGTGACATAGACGGATTTGGCAGAATAGACACAGCTAGGTTCCCAAGTCCATGTCTAAACGTCTTCCATCTCGGGATTTAAAGAGAGCGACCGTGTTTCATCCCAAAACGTAAACTCCTGCAAAAAGGTTCGAATGTGAATTGTTTTCTTGATATCTTTTATTCCGATGCACTCTGGGAGGCCCTCAGCGACCGTTCTCGTTGCTCTAATCGAAGGTGGGATGGCAATAAAGACCTCCCGATAAATGTTCTCCACTGACCGGCCTAGAACCCACTTGTCCGTCTAGAAGAAGATTTCTTCTCCGTTCCCGACTTTGACCTGAGTTGCAGCGTCAAAATGATGCCTGGTTTTCTCTCCCACCAGAGTCATTAGGGGGCTCCAATCCTTGTCTGTTGTTCTAGCGTTCCAAGCCCAGCTCACTTGTAAAGCTGAGTGCATGATCTCAAGATCCATGATTCCCAAGCCTCCTTTCGATTTCGTCATGCAAACCAAGGGCCAAGTGACCAAGAAATGTTCGTTGTTGACTGTCTCCGTTCCCTTCCATAAGAAGGGTATATGGAGTTTATCCACTTCCTTGAAAAAACACGGTGAAGGGTTTAGAGACATGAGGTGGATAATTTCCATAACACCGACTAGACTAAAATTAATCTTCCTCCTTGGGTCAACATGTGGGTTTTCCGAGCACCGATTCTTATTGTGATCTTGTCAAGCAAACTGTGAAAATCCTCCTTCCGAGCTTTCCTAAAGTGTAACGACATACCAAGGTATTTAATAGGCAGTGATTCCACCTTGCAAGTGAGAATGGCGCTAATTTCTTCCACCCATTCCATCTCACATGAAATAGGAGTGATGCTGCTCTTTGGCATGTTGCAACGCAGACCCGATGCACCACCAAAATCCTCCAGCAAAAAACCGGACTGCATTGGCTGCTGGGTTGCGCAACGGGAATTTACAAATTTTGCCAAACTTGCTACGCAACAACCAAGACCTTAATATGCATACACAAGTGAATATAAATTCTAAAATCTAGTTCCCAAGATCCTGTACCATACACCGTAGTAGCAGAAAAGGTGTCGATGACGATGTTGATGAAGCCTGTAGAATATCAACACGCACAAGCCTGTGGGTGAGGATGTTGCCGAATCCCGTATCTAGCACCGTGATCCAGCAGAGTGAGGGTCTCACGTGTTACCCCTCTGAGAGTATGCACACATACATCAGGGCAAATTCTGCAGCGCTTCACCATCCAGGACATGACGCTGCAAGTGTATATAAAGGTGAAGTTCTCAACATATGTGTGTGAGAGAGAGTAATTAGAAGCTAGGTTAAATCGGGAGATAGCACCTCAAATCCCAATTAGAAGAAGCTCTAATTCAATTATATAAACTCTACTTTAATTAGAGGAAGCTCTAATTCTATTAGAAGGGATCTAATTAGAACCTTAATTAGTCCTTTAATTCTTCTAGAGAAAGAGAGAGAGCCTTGAGATCCAATTGTGTGATTTTATTGGATACTTGGGGTGCTTTATATAGTGTGTGTGTGGGGGGGGGGGTGGGGGAGAGGACACTTGCCAAAAGGGAGGGGAGTACTAGTTAAGCTAGGGGTGCTTGGCTGCACCACCAAGGAGGCGGCTGCACCACCCTCCTAACCCAACTCAGATTGGTGAGGTTGAGTCTCCCACTCATTCCCTTTTTATTTTTCTCCTTTTTATTTTCTTTTTTCTCTCCAATAAAATCATAGAAAATACCGGGACGATGAGTATCATTTTGTGGAGCCACCTGGCAGCCCCTAAAATTAGGATTTGGCCATGAGGGGGATATCTGCCCCCTCCCGATACTCCCCCTTTTATATGGAAAGTCTCCAAAACTTCTCCGGAACCACTTAACCCCTATAGATAAAATCATCGATATTATATAACAATGTCAAAAAAAATCGACTTACCGGGACATCTTGATACGTCATAAACGTATCCCTAATTTCTGATGTTCCATGTTGTTTTCTTATTGTTTCCCACATGTTTGCTACACACTTTATGTCATTTTTTGATTTTCCAGACTAACCTATTGACAAGATGCCACAGAGCCAGTTCCCTGTTTTCTGCCGTTTTTAGTTTCAGAAAAGTTGTTTTGGAAATATTCTCGGAATTGGAAAATTCGAAGACCGGAAGTTTTAGAATTCCCGAAGATTCCACGGAGTCCTGGAGAGGGGCCTCAGGGGGCCCACACCATAGGGCGGCACCCCCTGGCCACGTCGTGGGGTGGTGTGGGGCCCACAAGCCTCCAGTGCCTCTGCACTTTCGCATATTTATTCCCCCCTGAGGCGTAAACCCTAGATATATTCCACTTCGTCCCGAAAAACACCCGAGGCCGCCGTCATCGTCATCCCAAGATCGGGAGGGTTCTGTAGCTCTCCCCGGCACCATGCCGGGAGGGAAATTCAACACTGGAGGGGTCTACGCCACCATGCCCCCTCCGAAGTGATGCGTGAGTAGTTCATCCCTGGACTACGGGTCCATAGAAGTAGCTAGATGGTTGTTCTCTCCACTTTGTACCTCATGTTTAGATCTTGTGAGCTGCCTAACATGATCAAGATTATCTTTATGTAATGCTACATGTTGTGTTTGCTGGGATCTGATGAATGTTGAATGTTATGTCTTCTCATTATCAATCTATCATGTTATCTTCATGCACATGTTATTTATGATCTTGCATGCTCTCCGTTGTTAGTAGATGCTCTGGCCAAGTAGATGCTAGTAACTCCAAGAGGGAGTATTTATGCTCGATAGTGGGTTCATGCCTCCTTTGCATCTGTGCTCGAGTGACAAAACGTGAAGGATGGATGATGTGTTGTTGCCACTAGGGAGAAAACAACAATGGTTTTTCTAAGGATGATGTTATTGTTTACATTACACACTTTGCTTACTGCAATTATCTGTTGCTTGCAACTCAATACCCAACGTTTGATCGGATGATATTTGAAGGGTGGATTATTAGTCATAGATGGAGTTGGATACGGTCTATGTATTTTGTTGTAATGCCCGCATGAATCACATAGTAATCTTTATATCTTGCATATGCAGTACGGTGCAGCCTTCATTTCGGTCAATTACCTAGTTGTAATTTTTTCACCACACATGTTATTTATCTTTCACGGAGAGACACCACTAGTGAACTGTGGATCCCGGTCCATTTTCCTCATACTGATAATGCAACCACTGTTTCCACTGCTCTCATACTACTGCTACTATTTTCATACTGTTTTCCACACCATATGTTTAACCTCTTTGTGTTCAGCAAAACCGGTGAGATTGACAACCTCACTGTTTCGTTGGGGCAATGTGATTTGATTGTGTTTTGTAGGTTCCACGTTGCTTATGAACCGGTAGTGCGCCCTGTCATCTCAATTGCTTCAACCTTCTGAAGTTACTCCTTCCTCCTACTGGTCGATTAAACCTTGGTTTCTTTCTGAGGGAAAACTGCAGCTGTGCTCATCATACCTTCCTCTTGGGGTTTTCCAATGATGCAAGACCTGCACCATCACATCTAATGCCCCCCTACATTTGCTTCGTAGAGCATTCAACCTTAATTTCTCTTTCATAACAACTCCGGAATGAATTCCGGTAGTAATAGAAATTGTTTCTATCACTCGGAGACGTCCCATACCCTTGTTGTAAATTCTGTATGTTATATTAAATATATTTATCACGCAGAAACAACATTCCGATGATACTTTTAGTTGATCCGGACCTACCGATATACACAAAAATAAGCCCAAACTTAAGTGTGTTTCCTCTACAGTTTCGATAGTGTGTGTACATGAAACTAGAAACTTGTTTCTTTTCAATAATCAATAGCGGGGTTGTGGACACCCATACTGACTCCCACATACTAAACGAATAAACCGCTGAAGTTGTTATATAAATCTCTCATTACTCACTATGCCGAACTTACCCGAGACTATTGATTCCGATATTGCCAACAATCTCGGGTTAACTTATACCTTTGTCTCATCTTGTTACTGTATTATGATATTCCACATGTTGTATAATCATCATGCACTGTTTGCAGAACTTATGGATATCAAGAATACCGAGTGGCCCAGGTATGTATCTCTGTTTTTACGGAGGAGTAATTCCCATCTTAGAACATCGAGGTAATATACTCCTTTAGAATTACACAGTAGCTACCATTTTGTCCATCCAGTTTATGGTGTGACTCTTGATAGCACAAAGTAAAACCTCCAGAATATATTATCCCGATAAACTCATGGTCAAAGGATGCATTGTAATACAACTGTGTTGTGATATGATTCTAAGGATAAATATGTCTTAGTGGAATCTCTTAACATATCAATCTACTTAGGGAATACCCAGTCATATTGTCCCCTTCCAACAATATGCTACTCATTGATGTTGACATAAACAATGCCCATGACCAGGAAAACATAGTCATCAAACATGTAATAAATTAGTCATAAAAGTCAAGACTAGGATTTGTTTCTTTGTCCATGTTACTACACGTGATCATGTGTTTTCCTCTAAACCTCATATTCAGGAATCACGTCAGTTATAGCATAGTAATATAAATCATAATTATGTGTAACATCCCAAGTATGAAAAATAGCCATTAGAATGTTTGCTCTCTATTATTTTATGTTTTGCATCATGACATCATGTTGATTGCAATTGTTTTGCTTGTTTTCCTTTTGTTTTCCTCTGTTTTCCTTTGTTTTCTATTTGAATTTCAAACCAAAATTCAAACCTTTTGTTTCATCCTTGTGATGTTACAATTTCCAAAATGATATTTCAAATCAAAACAATCAATTGTTTCCATTAAAGTTGTGATTCCAAACTGTTGTTTTGTTTCTATCAAAAATTCATTTAATATCAAACCCTTTTCAAATTCAATTATGTTTTTCTTCCAAACCACAACCATGTTGAAATTATGAAAATTGCAAAACAAATCAATCATTTGTTTCCATTAATCTATAAGGTTCAACCATTAAAATTATGGCTTTTAATAATTTAATTAATCCAAACTTAATTCAATTGTTATTTCAAATTCAAATCAAAAACATCAAACAGCACCCAATTTCAAATTATGAAAATCACCAAAACAACTTTGATCATTTGTTCTATTTAATCAATAGGGTTCACCCTATTAAAAATGTTGTTTTTAATAATAATCACTTAATCTCCAAAATCATTTAAATTGGAATCAAATTTCAAACAGCACACCAATTTGAAAATTATAAAAATAACCAAAACATTTTTGTGCTCATTTGTTTCCAATTAAACTCATTTGATCACCCTATTTAAAATATTGTTTCAATAACCAATTAATCATAAAATTCAATCAAATACACTCCAAATTCAAACAGCACTATAATTCAAATATTTTTGAATTCCAAACTTGCATTTGGTTACCAATCCATTAAGGAGCTCACCCTAATTTTTCCAGAATTTTTGCAAACTCCAACATCATCTTTTTCTTCCTATTTTGTTTCAGCAAAAAAAAACAGGAGGACAAGAATAATAAAAAGAAAAAAAAACGGTTCACAGAGAGGGGCAGACAACCAGCCCAGCCCAACCTAACCCTTTTGGCCCATACCTGTTCGATCGTCATCTTCCTGGAGTACGGCAGGACATCCAATGCCTCCACGTCGACCACAGCGGCCATGGACGGCCCCCCATCGGCCCTGCCCCCTACAAAGCCCCCTAGGTTTCCCCCTCGAGGCCCTACCCTAGCTCCACCCTCTCTCCTTCCTCTCCCCAGCCGCCATCTTCTTCCTCCCACCTCTCTTCTCCCTGCTTCCCTCTGTATTTCTGCAACATCTGAACCTGCACCCGAAAAAAACAGCCCCCTTGCCGCCGGTGATCGCCGCCCTACGGTCACCTCGGAGCCTCGCCGTCGTTGGGAATGGAAACGCCGTGGCACGGGCTCCGTTCTCCCCCCCCTCGGTTGCCCCCGAGGAGCCTCCCACCGCCGGCGCCATCCACTCCATGTCGCCATCGTCACCCTGCCGTCTCCCTGTCCGCCCCCGACCGCCTCCGCCTGCAGCTCGAGGTGAGCGCTCCGCCCCTCGATCTCCTCCTCTCCCTTCCGTCCGCACGCACTCACCACGGCCGCACACCCCAGCCACTCGCCTCCAGGCCACAGCAGGCCAGGCGATCATCGTGGATCGATCCTTGCAGCGATCTGTCACTGCACCTGCAGTTAACTGTCAGTTAAACAGCTTAGCTGTATCTTATCCCCCCCCCCACTGCCCACTTCCTATCACGAACAGCACACTACCCTACTGGCAACACACCCTTGCGCTCACAGTGAGGTTGTGGGTTCGAGCCCCCCCTCTCCCAAATAAAACCAACTTTTATTTCTGCATTGTTTTGGTTACAGAAACTTCTGCAAATCACACATAGGCCCTTGTAAATTATTTCTAGCCCCTGCAAAATTTTTCCTAAGTCCCTAGATTCATAAAAATGGCAGATTTGCACCAAATCTTGTAAAATGCATAACTAAATCATTTTAACTCCAATTTTAACTTTTTAAATATGTTTTCTGTCCCAAATTGAATGCTCTATCTAAATATAATTTTTTTTACTGTTTTGAATATTTTAAATTGGTGAAACATTTGAATTCTTGTTTAAATCACTTAATTTTGCAAAATTCATAACTTGGGCATAAAAATTCCAAATCCAACAAACTAAATATGTTTTCCAATCAATTTTTCATGTACTTTCCAAATATAAATTTTGTTTGCTGTTTTGAATAATTTAAATTGCTGAAAACAAATGTTTCTTAATTATTAAATTTAAAATTGCCAAAATAATAACTTCCTCATTTTAAATCCAATTTCAACAAATGAAATATGTTTTCCATGCAAAATTAAACCCTCTTTCCAAATATAAAATTTGTTTCATGTTTTGAATAATTAAAATTGGTTAAATAATTTAAACCTTGCTTAAATCATTTAATATTGCTAAATTTATAACTTGATCAAAACAAATTCTTTTGGGACATACAAAATATGTTTTCAAACCACAAAAGTATAAGATTCTCAAATATGAATCTCACTTAATGTTTTGAACAAATAAAAATTCAAATAAGTTCATGTTTGAATTAAATTCATTTAATTCTTGCTTAAACTTGTTTAATTCACAAATAATTTATTTGAAATCCTTTTTCAACAAGTGAAACATGTATTCCACCTAAAATTGTGTGAACTTTCCAAACATAAACTTTGTTATCTATTTTGAACAATTTAACTTGATGAAAACAACAAATGCTTGTGTGACACCTTTAAGGAACCAAAATTTCATAACTTAATAAATAAAATTCCAAAATTAGTAAACCTTATTTCTATTTGATTCTATTGTTGTTATTTTGTTGTTTTCCTCATCCATGCATCATGCTAATCCACTTTCATATGATGATTAGTTGTAAAACAATTAATTCAACCATAATTCATGGGCTTTCCATATGCAATCCCAAATTGCATGTGGGTCCATTTAATCATGTGATGTTATCTTGTCAACTAGTTTATTTCTATGCATCAATTAAATGGTCATGCATCATACCATGTTTGTGCACTATGCCATGTTATTGATTGTTTATCTTTCTGCATTGTTTGTTTGCTTCTTCTCGGATAAACGACGACGTTGAGACCGACGATACTTACGACACCCCTTCTAAGGAGTTAGCTCAGTACCAGGCTACTGGGTTTGCAGGCAAGTATTCACTCACATGAACCACTGTGTTCCTTTCCACCTTGGTTACCGATACTTTCCGTTGTCTATTCTGCTAGCCCTAGTAGTAGTTGTTTCTGTTACGAACCTATCACATGAATCCCTTAACCCTGAAATTGCCTCACCACCACTCCTACAACCCTATTGATTGAGCCAGTGTCTTACTAGCATGCTTAGGTTGTTTTGCTCGAGTCTGTGACCCGTTACTTTCTGTTACTATTTCATTATGTTCTGGGGGCTCGATGTTTAATCAATCAATCATGCTAATGTTATTGTTAAATAATAATTTGATGATAAGGCACCGGCAGGAGGCCCTGCGTGGTTTTGAGGCCTGCTAGTGTCGACCCTAATAGGAAAAGGGTCTTGTCTACCGATCCATGATGAGCGCACTAACCGCATGTGGGAAGCGAGTATGGGCGCCCCCCTCAATTTGATTCGATTCGCATCTCGTCCAAATCGCCTCATTTAGTTCGTGTTTTCCATTTGCCGCATGCATGTTTTTGCGAGCCCAGGCCAGGGTGGAACTTTTGTAGTCGGCATATAGGGGGACACGTTCTTAGAGTGCTATGAGGGTCCTTTTTCTTCGGGGCTCGATTAGCCGTGCGCCCAAGGTTCTTTGGGCTTGATGCGAAGAAGAGTTGAGTTGTGTTGAGTGCCCCGCTTGGTGGGAGGCATCCCATCTGGCGGGTTATTCATACGTGTACGGCCAAATTGGTGCACCCCTGCAGGGTTAAATCTTCTCGAGAAGCCGTGTTTTCCGCGGTTATGGACTACCTGGTGAAAGTACTGGCTAACAAGTACTCAGGACAACTTAAACCTAATGATTAGCAACCTTACACCCAATGATTAACAACTTGACTAGTAATAGGCTTATTTACACAATAATCTAAACTATCATTAATCCAACTGTGTGAGTTATCCTCGGATTGCTTCTTTGGATAAGGGGCGGGATCCAGGATGGGTTTGTTTGGAGTTAGTTGATAGGTTGGTTACGATACGCGATCTTATCTCCTTTCTGATAGCCGGAAGTGGTAGAATCTCTGTAGTTGGTTAGCGCGGCTAGTTGCAGCATCTTTTATATCCCCTTTCTTCCGTTGAACCCATAGCATCTGTGCTTGGTGTTGACGGGTTACACTTTGGTGAACTGTGAGTCTTGCTTGCCAGTACGTTTATGTACTGACCCCTTTGGGGCTGTGGTTTCCGCAGACCTACGTTTCGAGGATCTACATGGTGGCTACTACGTGGAGTATGACGAGACTGCTGACGAGTAGATAGCGGACCCGGGCAGGATCCGAGACTTCGTGGATGGGCTCCGTCTTTTCGTTTCCGGCCTCTTAGGCCTATTTGGTTCTTGTCTGTACTCAGACATGTTGAATGCTTCCGCTGTGATGTAATGATGAATTGTTGGGACATGTGTCCTCTGGATGATTGTATTTGCTATCTCTGCTCTAATGAGAGCCATTTGCAACTTATTTCAATCTTTTGTGTCATAGAGATCTGTTGTGATATCACTTGTTCCAATGCCGTTGACGTACCATGTGTGTATGTTTTGAAGTACGTCAATGGAAGTATCCTGATTTCTATGGGATAGTTTACGTCGACGCTGAACAGATGAGGGTTGGTTGTCACACATACGTGTGTTGGCCTACTCGTAAGAGGACGCGGGTGCCGGTAAGCCCCGTAATCCAATCTACTACTGTTCAACGGAACGGCGAGTATCCTTTAGAAGTCCGGGTGCGACAAATGGTATCAGAGCCTGTCTGCCTGTAGGATCCCTTTTTACTGGTCGCAGTTGAGTCTAGAAACTATTTTGTAGCTATATAGGAAAAATGAAACGTGAGAGTAGGAATTCTGTTCTTTTTCTTCTTTCCCCACCCACCCTCCCTTTTCTGGTAAGGAAGTGAAACGTTGTTTTCCCTTCTCATCTAAACTTTCAAGTTAGGATTTCACGAATCCTGGTTTCTCTAGGATGGTTATATCTACTAGTCCATAGGAATGGAGGTGGTGACATGATTTATCATGTTGCCTACTCATGATTGAGAACGGAGGCGTGTAAGCCCCGGAAGCAGATCCTCTATTCCTTAAGCAGTAGATATTGATCCTTTAGAAGCCCGGATGGGTTTTCCGTAGTACCTCAGGAGTGTTTTGGTCTCTTTTTTTTTCCGGTGTTGCTTCGTTATCCTGTTCTTCTCAACATCCTTTTCGTCCGTTGAAATCTTGTTGTTGTTTTCCTCTTCAATTCTTCTACCGGCGTCTAATCAAAACTTCCCAAATATCAAGTCTATCTGGCCAGAAAGGTTGTTGTTGTTTCGAAAACTACCAGGCTATGAGAGCTGGCATTCCTATCACCTGGGGTTGTTTCGAGGAAGCATTCCTGAATCACCACATTACAGATAGTCTATTCCCCAAATGAATCAAATTCTATCCAGCTATACACCCTCGATACAAAACCTCTCCCTTTACTTGAAAATGTTCCAGTGGTTTGCAAATTCCCTGACATCTTTCCAGAAGAGTTGCCAGGAATGCCTGTCATCTTGAACTTCCAGAAGAACTAACCAAGGTGCACGATGTGTTTCACGTGTCACAGCTCAAGAGGATCTTCTCAAGAAGTATCCGGACCTTTTCTTTTCTCAGTAGGAATCTCGGGGCGCGATTCCTTCAAGGGGGGGCGTTTTGTAACATCCCAAGTATGAAAAATAGCCATTAGAATGTTTGCTCTCTGTTATTTTATGTTTTGCATCATGACATCATGTTGATTGCAATTGTTTTGCTTGTTTTCCTTTTGTTTTCCTCTGTTTTCATTTGTTTTCCTTTGTTTTCTATTTGAATTTACCACCAAAATTCAAACCTTTTGTTTCATCCTTGTGATGTTACAATTTCCAAAATGATATTTCAAATCAAAACAATCAATTGTTTCCATTAAAGTTGTGATTCCAAACTATTGTTTTGTTTCTATCAAAAATTCATTTAATATCAAACCCTTTTCAAATTCAATTATGTTTTTCTTCCAAACCACAACCATGTTGAAATTATGAAAATTGCAAAACAAATCAATCATTTGTTTCCATTAATCTATAAGGTTCAACCATTAAAATTATGGCTTTTAATAATTTAATTAATCCAAACTTAATTCAATTGTTATTTCAAATTCAAATCAAAAACATCAAACAGCACCCAATTTCAAATTATGAAAATCACCAAAACAACTTTGATCATTTGTTCTATTTAATCAATAGGGTTCACCCTATTAAAAATGTTGTTTTTAATAATAATCACTTAATCTCCAAAATCATTTAAATTGGAATCAAATTTCAAACAGCACACCAATTTGAAAATTATAAAAATAACCAAAACATTTTTGTGCTCATTTGTTTCCAATTAAACTCATTTGATCACCCTATTTAAAATATTGTTTCAATAACCAATTAATCATAAAATTCAATCAAATACACTCCAAATTCAAACAGCACTATAATTCAAATATTTTTGAATTCCAAACTTGCATTTGGTTACCAATCCATTAAGGAGCTCACCCTAATTTTTCCAGAATTTTTGCAAACTCCAACATCATCTTTTTCTTCCTATTTTGTTTCAGCAAAAAAAAAAACAGGAGGACAAGAATAATAAAAAGAAAAAAAAACGGTTCACAGAGAGGGGCAGACAACCAGCCCAGCCCAACCTAACCCTTTTGGCCCATACCTGTTCGATCGTCATCTTCCTGGAGTACGGCAGGACATCCAATGCCTCCACGTCGACCACAGCGGCCATGGACGGCCCCCCATCGGCCCTGCCCCCTACAAAGCCCCCTAGGTTTCCCCCTCGAGGCCCTACCCTAGCTCCACCCTCTCTCCTTCCTCTCCCCAGCCGCCATCTTCTTCCTCCCACCTCTCTTCTCCCTGCTTCCCTCTGTATTTCTGCAACATCTGAACCTGCACCCGAAAAAAACAGCCCCCTTGCCGCCGGTGATCGCCGCCCTACGGTCACCTCGGAGCCTCGCCGTCGTTGGGAATGGAAACGCCGTGGCACGGGCTCCGTTCTCCCCCCCCCTCGGTTGCCCCCGAGGAGCCTCCCACCGCCGGCGCCATCCACTCCATGTCGCCATCGTCACCCTGCCGTCTCCCTGTCCGCCCCCGACCGCCTCCGCCTGCAGCTCGAGGTGAGCGCTCCGCCCCTCGATCTCCTCCTCTCCCTTCCGTCCGCACGCACTCACCACGGCCGCACACCCCAGCCACTCGCCTCCAGGCCACAGCAGGCCAGGCGATCATCGTGGATCGATCCTTGCAGCGATCTGTCACTGCACCTGCAGTTAACTGTCAGTTAAACAGCTTAGCTGTATCTTATCCCCCCCCCCCACTGCCCACTTCCTATCACGAACAGCACACTACCCTACTGGCAACACACCCTTGCGCTCACAGTGAGGTTGTGGGTTCGAGCCCCCCCTCTCCCAAATAAAACCAACTTTTATTTCTGCATTGTTTTGGTTACAGAAACTTCTGCAAATCACACATAGGCCCTTGTAAATTATTTCTAGACCCTGCAAAAATTTTCCTAAGTCCCTAGATTCATAAAAATGGCAGATTTGCACCAAATCTTGTAAAATGCATAACTAAATCATTTTAACTCCAATTTTAACTTTTTAAATATGTTTTCTGTCCCAAATTGAATGCTCTATCTAAATATAATTTTTTTTACTGTTTTGAATATTTTAAATTGGTGAAACATTTGAATTCTTGTTTAAATCACTTAATTTTGCAAAATTCATAACTTGGGCATAAAAATTCCAAATCCAACAAACTAAATATGTTTTCCAATCAATTTTTCATGTACTTTCCAAATATAAATTTTGTTTGCTGTTTTGAATAATTTAAATTGCTGAAAACAAATGTTTCTTAATTATTGCATTTAAAATTGCCAAAATAATAACTTCCTCATTTTAAATCCAATTTCAACAAATGAAATATGTTTTCCATGCAAAATTAAACCCTATTTCCAAATATAAAATTTGTTTCATGTTTTGAATAATTAAAATTGGTTAAATAATTTAAACCTTGCTTAAATCATTTAATATTGCTAAATTTATAACTTGATCAAAACAAATTCTTTTGGGACATATAAAATATGTTTTCAAACCACAAAAGTATAAGCTTCTCAAATATGAATCTCACTTAATGTTTTGAACAAATAAAAATTCAAATAAGTTCATGTTTGAATTAAATTCATTTAATTCTTGCTTAAACTTGTTTAATTCACAAATAATTTATTTGAAATCCTTTTTCAACAAGTGAAACATGTATTCCACCTAAAATTGTGTGAACTTTCCAAATATAAACTTTGTTATCTATTTTGAACAATTTAACTTGATGAAAACAACAAATGCTTGTGTGACACCTTTAAGGAACCAAAATTTCATAACTTAATAAATAAAATTCCAAAATTAGTAAACCTTATTTCTATTTGATTCTATTGTTGTTATTTTGCTGTTTTCCTCATCCATGCATCATGCTAATCCACTTTCATATGATGATTAGTTGTAAAACAATTAATTCAACCATAATTCATGGGCTTTCCATATGCAATCCCAAATTGCATGTGGGTCCATTTAATCATGTGATGTTATCTTGTCAACTAGTTTATTTCTATGCATCAATTAAATGGTCATGCATCATCCCATGTTTGTGCACTATGCCATGTTATTGATTGTTTATCTTTCTGCATTGTTTGTTTGCTTCTTCTCGGATAAACGACGATGTTGAGACCGACGATACTTACGACACCCCTTCTAAGGAGTTAGCTCAGTACCAGGCTACTGGGTTTGCAGGCAAGTATTCACTCACATGAACCACTGTGTTCCTTTCCACCTTGGTTACCGATACTTTCCGTTGTCTATTCTGCTAGCCCTAGTAGTAGTTGTTTCTGTTACGAACCTATCACATGAATCCCTTAACCCTGAAATTGCCTCACCACCACTCCTACAACCCTATTGATTGAGCCAGTGTCTTACTAGCATGCTTAGGTTGTTTTGCTCGAGTCTGTTACCCATTACTTTCTGTTACTATTTCATTATGTTCTGGGGGCTCGATGTTTAATCAATCAATCATGCTAATGTTATTGTTAAATAATAATTTGATGATAAGGCACCGGCAGGAGGCCCTGCGTGGTTTTGAGGCCTGCTAGTGTCGACCCTAATAGGAAAAGGGTCTTGTCTACCGATCCATGATGAGCGCACTAACCGCATGTGGGAAGCGAGTATGGGCGCCCCCCTCAATTTGATTCGATTCGCATCTCGTCCAAATCGCCTCATTTAGTTCGTGTTTTCCATTTGCTGCATTCATGTTTTTGCGAGCCCAGGCCAGGGTGGAACTTTTGTAGTCGGCATATAGGGGGACACGTTCTTAGAGTGCTATGAGGGTCCCTTTTCTTCGGGGCTCGACTAGCCGTGCGCCCAAGGTTCTTTGGGCTTGATGCGAAGAAGAGTTGAGTTGTGTTGAGTGTCCCGCTTGGTGGGAGGCATCCCATCTGGCGGGTTATTCATACGTGTACGGCCAAATTGGTGCACCCCTGCAGGGTTAAATCTTCTCGAGAAGCCGTGTTTTCCGCGGTTATGGACTACCTGGTGAAAGTACTGGCTAACAAGTACTCAGGACAACTTAAACCTAATGATTAACAACCTTACACCCAATGATTAACAACTTGACTAGTAATAGGCTTATTGACACAATAATCTGAACTATCATTAATCCAACTGTGTGAGTTATCCTCGGATTTCTTCTTTGGATAAGGGGCGGGATCCAGGATGGGTTTGTTTGGAGTTAGTTGATAGGTTGGTTACGATACGCGATCTTATCTCCTTTCTGATAGCCGGAAGTGGTAGAATCTCTGTAGTTGGTTAGCGCAGCCAGTTGCAGCATCTTTTATATCCCCTTTCTTCCGTTGAACCCATAGCATCTATGATTGGTGTTGACGGGTTACACTTTGGTGAACTGTGAGTCTTGCTTGCCAGTACGTTTATGTACTGACCCCTTTGGGGCTGTGGTTTCCGCAGACCTACGTTTCGAGGATCTACATGGTGGCTACTACGTGGAGTATGACGAGACTGCTGACGAGTAGATAGCGGACCCGGGCATGATCCGAGACTTCGTGTATGGGCTCCGTCTTTTCGTTTCCGGCCTCTTAGGCCTATTTGGTTCTTGTCTGTACTCAGACATGTTGAATGCTTCCGCTGTGATGTAATGATGAATTGTTGGGACATGTGTCCTCTGGATGATTGTATTTGCTATCTCTGCTCTAATGAGAGCCATTTGCAACTTATTTCAATCTTTTGTGTCGTAGAGATCTGTTGTGATATCACTTGTCCCAATGTCGTTGACGTACCATGTGTGTATGTTTTGAAGTACGTCAATGGAAGTATCCTGATTTCTATGGGATAGTTTACGTCGACGCTGAACATATAAGGGTTGGTTGTCACACATACGTGTGTTGGCCTACTCGTAAGAGGACGCGGGTGCCGGTAAGCCCCGTAATCCAATCTACTACTGTTCAACGGAACGGCGAGTATCCTTTAGAAGTCCGGGTGCAACATTATGAAACAGATGTATAAATGTTATTGCCTTTGGGTCATACATCCAACATTGGCTTCACTCGTGGATGAGTTCATAAAAAGAATCACATCGTCCGCGTACACTGAAAGCCATTGCGGTATGTCTTCACAGAGGCATGTGTATTGCACCACTTTGTCACTACTAGTTTTATGTGTTCATAGAATCGCTTTTTTCCATCGAGATGTACAAATCAAAGCCGAACATATGAGAAAACGGAAAAAAGGTTGTATCGCCTCACATTCTGCGACATATTGTGGGATAACCCATTGCCAGACCTCAAAACAAGCAGGGCGGACACTCGAAACAAGAAAGACACGACATCGAATCAAATACGATAAGGTCAATGGTCAAAGTTTCCCAACTAAATGAAAATGCAGAGTCTCCATTAATTTCTCGACAAAAGAAAAATCGTAGACACACACCATACGTAGAATTCCAAAGCAGTGCATCCCCCAACAAGCGGGGCCGGGAGTGCCAGGGAAACACACCCACGGGCGATTGACATGTAGGAATGTCACTGCAAGAGCTTCAAAGGTAAAGGGAGCTCCATATTTATAGGGAGCGTAGAACAACTCCAATCATGTCAGTACTTCTCCATAAAACCTTTAAGTAGGGGAAAGGAGAAAAATCCCTTCTCGCATCCCTACTCGCATCCCTACTCGCATCCCTTCTATTCCCAAAATTCGTCTACACATATGAAGAAAAATGGGAAATAAGTAGCACATAGTCCTCCAATCACCACCGTCAACCATGATTTTTAACTCCTATCCTTACCGGTCTTCCTAAAAAACTGGAGACTCTTCGAGTTTGCCTAGCGTTGTTGAAGTTCATTGGAGCTCACTGGTACTTGCCGCCACCATCCGCCCGTCGAGGATCACCAGAGTTCACGAGTTTTTGTCCTCTATTTTTTTTCTCGTTCTCCCATCACTTGTGGCTCATGGAGGCGCAGTGCATCCTGGTCCTTGCTGGTGGGAGGGCTCTATTTTTAGGTGTTTTTTTTAGTTTGGTTAAGGTTTGTGTCCTACTCGAGATGGCAAGGCGGCGGGTTCCTGAAGATTGAATAAGGTTCTCCCCGTATAGCCCATGTCTCGACGGTGCATCTAGCATCAGAGAGCATGTGGAGGCATGTTTCCAGCGAATCTCGCGAGATTCGATTGGCCTTTTTATTCGGTGGATCCACTTGGATCTGGTCTTTGTTCGTCTATGTATGTGTGTGTTAGAGGTTGGATCCTTCCGATCTATACTTCTGTTCATCGACAACAGTTGTTATTCTGGTGTGTTGATCCTATGGGGTCTTAGTATGACGATTTCCCAACTGTCTACTACAAAAGGTTTTCCTGACTCCTCTATAGGAGGGGCATGACATCGGCGCACATTCGGCTCATTTCAGTTCTTGTAGTTGTCGATAGGTGGTATACGTACTTAGATGTAATTTTTTTTACTTCTTTTTTTACAATCAATACCATATATATTTATTGTAGAAAATAGTACATGGTAGAGATACAAGAGCTGACTATATCGATTACAAAGTAAAGACTAAAAGAGATGAGCAAAACTTTGAAATCTTCAGACGCTTTCTTCCTCCATGACATAATCTTGTACTTTTCTGAAGGCAACCATATACCAATGGCATAAATAATAAACCATAAACCTATGAATACCAACGAGAGTTCTCCCATAATTTTAATTTTAAACCGCAATGTCAAGGCCGTGAGTACGCAAGCAACTATTAAATTAATCATGCAACATCAGTAAGGGGACCAACGTCAGTATTGCAGTGAAAAGAAATCGAATAGACTGATTGACGTCGCTCGGAGCCGAGAGTACGAATCAACATTGTCGAGGACGTAGCAGCCAAGACAAATATTGCGAGGAAAAATTTCATCGTGGCAACCATGAGAAAAGATCCAAAACCGATCAAGCGAACCAAAATCTAAATGATCATACCTAGATAGATGTAATGTTCTGACACTACCATTGACGTCAGGATGGAGATCTCGTCGTCGCACGAGGGGCCAAAGATCAGTTATTGTAGATGATGCCATCTCCATTGACACAGAAGCCAAAAAAAAATATAGCTACTCCCTCCGTCCAGGTTTTTAGGGCCCCTAAAAGAAAACTATTTGTCCCAAAACACCAACTGAATAAGGCCCCAAAAATATTAATTACATTAACTGCAGCTCCTAGAATTACTCCCAGCCGTATGTATTCTCTCTGCTTTTCCTCTCACGTGGTGTGAACATAGATGGTTTCTACATGCATGCATGATCGCATCAACATGGATGACCTCTCCTTTCCTCCACTAATTAATGCTATAATTAAAAAAATCCAAGCAAAATCCTGATTGGAGAAAAGTTATTCCATGAGGTGAATAACTGTGTCCAATACAATTGCACCCAGGTCTCGCTGCAAAGTTTTAGGGGGCCTAAAAACCTGTACGGAGGGAGTACCAAAACCCTAATCTACTGAAAGCATTAATTTTACGGAAAAATCCACTCATAAATCAGGTTTCCTGCCCCTCCTGACGCCGGCAAGGCCGGCAGGAGGAGGGGAAACTGACCTATGGAGGAGGAGAAGGTGGACGCGCGCGACGACTCTCTGCGGCGAAAACCCTCGAAAAGAAAAGGTACGTACCCTCGAACTTCTTTTTTTGTAATGTATTGATAGTTGATGAATAGATTTTTTTCCGGAAAAAGAAAAGGAGATATAAAAGACTAATGAGACAATCCATATGAGAGATGGTTGAACTGCATCAATTCAAAAAAACACGGGTGCGATTAGAAAAAAGGTCGGCCTCTCCTAACCTTCCGAGAGGGAAAGGAGAGCCACCGCATGCGTGACAAGTGTCACGCCCAGAGAATTTCGGTGGGTTTTCCTTTCCCATCCGAACGGAGGATTCCACGCATTTCTTTTTATATCTGTTTTTTAAACAAAGTATCTTCAAAACCATATTTCGAAATTATAAACCGTTTTCATATTTAGGATCCTCGCCTTGAGATCTACAAAACTAGATCCCCTGTTGATAGGTTTCGAGAAAAAAATCAGACTTTGTACACCCTATTATTTATACTTTATACTTTCGGTAGAACGCGTGTGTGTACACCATGTACACCATGTAGCAACGATGCTCGGCTTCGCCTCGTTATTTTTTTACAGCTCGGTTTCGCCTCGATAACCATTTATAAAGATCTTGAAGGGGGTACATAGGTCGTTGTGCGTATTGGTCGAAGTGTGCATTGGTCGCAGTGCGTGCTACGGCTTGGCGTTGGCTCGTACTACCGCTCGGCTTCGCCTCGAACAAAACTCCTACGGCGTTCATCTAAAAAGTACACACGTGTTGTATCTAAAAAGTATAAAAAAGTAGTTACTAAAAAGTATACAAACGTTGTTTCTAAAAGTATACATGTTGTATGTGAAAGTATAAAAAAGTTGCTACTGAAAAGTTTAGAAACGTTGTTCTGAAAGTATAAAAAAAATATTACTGAAAGTATAAAAAAACTGTTCTGGAAAGTATAAAAAAAATGTTACTGAAAGTATAAAAAAATTGTTCTGGAAAGTATAAAAAAATGTCACTGAAAGTGTAAAAAAACTGTTCTGCAAAGTATACGCATGGTGTACCTGGGTGTACATCCGCGTGGGTGTACACATCCGCCTGGGTGTACGCCGGCCCTTCACTAGGTGTACACACGTCTGGGTGTACAAAACACGTGGGTATACAAACTTCTGGGTATACATCCGTCTGTAACTGGGTGTACAACCGTCTGGACATACACCCGTGGTGCACGTGTATGTACGTCAGCACATGCACTTGGGATGTATTTCGTTCACTGCACGTGGGCGTACAACCGTGTATAACTGGGCGTACATCCGTGTTGATTCTGGGTGTAAAAAAGAATTCTTGAAACCTATCAACATGAGATCTAGTTTTGAAAATCTCGACGCGTGGATCTCAAATATGAAAACGGTTTGTAATTTTGAAAACGGTTCGCAAGATATTTCATTTCGAAGAAACGGATCTCGAAATAAATGGGTGCCAATTCATCCTCGTCCGCGGGTGGGAAAGGGAAAACCCACCAAAATTCCTGGTGACGACACTTGTCACGCATGCGGACACGCTGTGGAGGCTAGGAGGAAGGAGAAGGTGACAAGTGTCGCGCTGTGGGCTCGCGCGAGGTGACCTTCCTGGTGGGAGGCCTCTTTCTAGTGATTTCGAAAAAGAGTAAAAGGCTCAGGTGGTCTATCAAGTTGTCACGCACGAGTGTATTGGTCACCAACTCAAAAAAATGCAAACTATTGGTCAGTAAGTTGTGGCAATGTGGCACATTACTCGTTCCGTCACGGCTACCATTAAAATGTTGACGTGGACACTGGTTTTTTTTAAAGAAAACCCTTAATCTTCTATTTCTTCTTATTAGCAGGTCCTTAGTTTGGTTTTCTTTCTCTCCCTCGGACCCCTCTCTCTGCATGCCACACACACACACGGCACGCCGCACACACATGGCCGTGACCCCAACCCCCATCGCTCGTGGAACATCGCTCGCTCCTCTCTCTTCCTCATACGGGAGACGCGCCCAACCCCCTCCGGTTCGCTTGATCTCCTGTCCTCATCACCTTGCTTTGTTGTCCCCCAGCTCCGAACTCCAGCGGCCGCCAATGCTCTTCCTGCACCAGCGCCCCTCTGGCCTCTCCTTCTCCCCTACCCAGCTCCAGCACGGGCCACTGCTGCAACCCCAATCGGCGCCGATGCACTCCTCGAAGGCTCTCTGTTCCGGCCTCCATCCTCGATGCATCCCCACCGCCAAGCATTCTCTCTGTCCGACGAGCTCCGACTCCGACATCTCCTTATACAGTTATACGCGCACCCGAGCGCCTCCACCCAAGGCGACTCTCCTCCGGTTTCCGCGCCTCCATCTCGACCAACTTCGGTTGACGGCGCATACCGAATTGTCACAGGAGCAACGGCGGTGACCATCCCGTGGCGGAGGTTAGCAGCACATGGCGTTACAGAGCACCCGTTATCGGAAAAAGTGGTCTGCGGGGATGGCCTGCTTACCCTGAGTACATGTGCTTGATCAGAAAGTTCGCGGGGGGCTGAAATCGAGCTCGATAGACGGCAACCAGCGGCGGATTATTCGGCAGACTCCGGGCACCACAGCATGGGGAACTTGGCAGGGAGAGAGAGGAACTCGCGGTGAAGCTGTACGTGTCCTCGGCTTTGCTCGGGAAGCTCGGACGCGGCGGCGCCACGAAGAACGGACGGCGCCGGAGCTAGGTTCCGTCGCGAGAGAGGAGCAGGGCAGGAGAGAAGGGGCGCGAGGGAGAGAGAGGGGGAGGAGACCAACAGCGTCGCCTGGTCTTATCTACCAGCGAGAAGATGGGGCAGAAGGTGTCGCGCGCGGCAGCTCAAGCTGCTTACCCGACCAAGGTAGAAGACAAACAAACAGAACCTTGCTGAGACAAAACTGAGAACCTATTAATAAGAAGAACTAGAACATCAAGGGGCTTTTTGTAAAAAAATATTATCCACGTCAGCATTTTAACGGGAGCGGTGACGGAATGACGGATATGTGATATTACTGTTGTAGATTGAAACAAATGATTCCAACCAACCTCTATTCCATCAATGATTCGGGTACATATACAAGGTGAAGGGGTGCTAGATAGAGGCGCGTCCCATCGTGGGAGCAAGGAAACCGTCGCGACGGTTGCCTGAAGAGGTGGCCGCGCGTTCGGTTATACAACAGAGGATTATCCCTAATTACAGTTTAAATAAATCCTAACACTCCCCCTAATCCTTGTTTGTCCTTGCGACTGATCATTCTTGGAATCATCTCCTCCAAAAACCCTGTGGGAAAAATTGAGGAGATATATACACATATGCCATGAAAAACTCCTTCTAAAAACCTCGTGGGAAAATAAGGAGAAATCGACATATATCGTCCATGCTTGTACAATTATTGCCTCGTTAAAAACCTTACATGAGAAACCTCAAGGAAAACTCACAAAGGAAAAGAGTGCAATACTATCTTCAACAGGTTATAACTTAGGAGATTTCTCCCCTGAATTTTGCAAGTCACGAAGTCTCCTCATACCAATTCCCTTTACATATTTCTCGAACAAAGAACTTGGTAAGGACTTGGTAAACAAATCAGCGAGGTTATCACATGACTTCGTTTGCAAAATACTTATTTCCCCATTCTTTTGTAGTTCATGGGGATAAAATAGCTTAGGAGCAATATGCTTTGTAATATTACTCTTAATATAACCTGTTTGCATTTGTACAATACAAGCAGCATTATCCTCGTAGATAATGGTGGGTGATTCCAGTGAACCAATCCCACTTGAACTTTGGACAAAGTTCATCATCCTTCGAAGCCATACACATTCCCGTGATGCTTCATACAAAGCAATTATTTCAGAATGGTTAGTGGATGTAGCCACTAAGGTTTGTTTTGTCGACTTCCAAGAGAAGGCCGTGCCTCCATGTAAGAAGACAAAACCAGTCTACGATCTAGCATTATGGGGATCTGACATGTATCCAGCATCGCAATACCCCACCAATGTTCTCTCTTGATTTTTCTGATAGAACAAACCAATATCTTTGGTTCCTTGAAGATATCTAAGAATATTCTTCACACCAACCCAATGCCTTTTAGTTGGTGATGCGCTATATCTAGCCAACAAATTAACTGCAAATGATATGTCAGGTCTTGTGCAGTTCGCTAGATACATTAGTGCACCAATAGCACTGAGATATGGAAACTCTGGTCCCAATATCTCTTCATCGTCATCTTTTGGCATAAATGGGTCTTTATCTCTTTCAAGAGACCTCACAACCATAGGTGTTTTAGATGGGTATGCTTTATCCATACTGAACTTCTCCAGTATCTTTTCGATATAAGCAGACTGATGAACAAGTATTCCTAAAGACACATGTTCAAGTTGCAGACCAATACAAAATTTGGTTTTACCCAAATCTTTCATCTCGAATTCCGTATTCAAATGATTGCTCGCCTCATGTATTTCATGTGTAGTTCCAATGATGTTTAAGTCATCAACATACACAGAAATTATACAAAATACATCAGTAGACTTCTTCATAAACACACATGGGCAATCATCATTGTTTGAGTAACCTTTCTGCACAAGGAACTCACTCAGTCGGTTGTACCACATTCTACCCGACTGGTTCAAGCCGTATAACGACTTCTGTAGCTTCACGCAATACATGTTGCGATTAGCCTTCGGATCCGGAATCTTTAGTCCCTCTGGAACTTTCATATAGATATCCGTATCTAGTGACCCATACAAATATGCGGTCACCACAACCATCAACTGGATATACAGATTCATTTGCACTGCCAGCGATATCAAGTATCGGAACGTGATTCCACTCATCACAGGAGAATATGTCTCATCGTAATCGATGCCGGGTTTCTGTGTAAACCCTTGTGCTACCAGCCTCGCCTTGTACCTCACCACCTCATTGTTTTCGTTCCTCTTACGAACAAAAACTCATTTCGCCCCCACGGGGAAAACATGCTTAGGAGTAGGTATTATGCAGTAAATACCCCTCTCTTGGCAAGCGAGCGCAATTCATCCTCTATTGCGACCTTCCATTTGGACCAGTCTGAGCGTTTCATACACTCTGCCATGGACTTTGGTTCACGATCCAATGCCAGGTCCTTTCCAATCTTTGAGGAGAAAAATATGTCGACATTAGTAGTCTTTCGGTTGAATGATTCTCCTGATTCAACATAGTTTGTGGAAATCTCTTCAATACCTTCTGACTCATCATGATTTCCCACAACAATCGAGTCAAGGCATTCCGATGCCCCAGCACCTATCTCTGTGCGCACATTTGTGCTGGGCCCTGGATGATGAACATCCTTCAGGTGTCTTTCAACACTAGGTTGAACGTCAACTTGCGATTGACCTACATTTACTGTTTGAGGGTTCCTCATTCCCCGCGGATGCTTTTGAGAAGCATTGTCCCTTTTGTCCAGTTTTCTCCCCCTCTTGGGCGGTTGAGTGGTCTTTTGAGTTATCTCAACCCTCTCTGGAACATTCATAGCGGGAACATGGGATTTAGTGACACCTTTATAGTCAGTAAACGCATCTGGCAAATTATTTGCAATATTTTGCAAATTTATAATCCTCTGAACTTCTAGTTCAGACTCATTCGTACGTGGATCTAAGGACTGAATGCCTTGGACATTCCAATCTATTTCTCGGCATTCTTTGTGGTTCTTTTCTCCCCCTAATGCCGGGAAATTGTCCTCATCGAAGATACAATCAGCGTACCGGGCTGTAAATAGATCCCCTGTTAGGGGCTCCAGGTACTTTATTATCGACGGAGAATTGTACCCCACATAGATCCCCATTTTTCTATGTGGACCCATCGATGTACGCTGTGGTGGTGATATCGGTACGTACACAGCGCAACCGAATCTTCGAAGATGGGAAATACTTGGTTGATTTCCACGCACTAACTGCAACGGGGACGCCGTATGATATGCAGTTGGTCGAATTTGTATCAATTCCGCGGCATGTAACACCGCATGTCCCCAACAAGATGTTGGGAGATTACAATTCTGTAGGAGTGGTCTTGCTATCAATTTAACCCTCTTGATAAGTGATTCTGCAAGACCATTTTGTGTGTGTACATACGGTACCGAATGCTCCACAGTTATGCCCAAAGCTAGGCAGTAATCATTGAATGCTCGTGAACTAAATTCAGCAGCATTATCCATTCTGATGGATTTAATCCTATGCTCAGGATGATTTGCTCTCAGTTTTATGATTTGAGTGATCAGCTTTGCAAAAGCATGGTTCCTTGTTGATATAAGACACACATGGGACCATCTTGTGGATGCATCAATAAGCACCATAAAATATCGAAATGGTCCCGATAACGGTTGAATCGGACCACAAATATCTCCTTGAATGCGTTCAAGGAAAGTAAGTGGCTCACTCTTGATCTTCACATATGAAGGTCTTGTGATTAACTTCCCAGTTGCACATGCCGTGCAGATGAAATCCGAAGATTTGGGAAAATTATTAACCGTTATGTTGTGTCCAATTGAACCATCAATAATTTTTCTCATCATCCCCACACCAGGATGACCCAGGCGATCATGCCATATCTTGAACTTGTCAAGATTCTGAAAAATTATTTTATATGCCAAATGTGGCTCTGACTTAATGTATGTGAAATACAGTCCAGAAGATAGAGCAGGAAGTCTCTCAAGGATTTCCTTTTTAGTTCCCTTTTGCTGACTTATGAGTAGGCTTTCAACCTCATTCTCTTCATGAGTTTCAATGTGGTAGCCATTCATACGGATATCCTTAAAACTCAGCAAGGTACGGGTCGAATCCGGGTACAATAATGCCTCCTGGATTACAAGTTTTGTACCATTTTGGAGTGTAAATGTGGCCTGACCAGAACCAACAATTACCGTGTCACGACCACCAATTGTCATGACAGTCCCTTTACTTTTCTTGAGAGTTTGGAAGTATTTCACTTCCCGTAATATTGTGTTAGTGGAACCACTATCCGCTAAACAAATTTCCTCCTCCATTGGAATGTTCCTTGAAGATTTCTATAGAGTAAAAGAATGAAATTCATCACATATCTCAACTCATATAGAATTAACACATACATTGAATGCTATGTATGTCTGTTTGCATATTATAATATATTATGATCCTTACATAATTATTATAATATCATATGTCCCATGACATAATAGTTTTACAACACACAAAATATTTGAGGACTTTATCACAATACTTATGCCATGATCAACATATTAAAGTTGATATCCATGCATGCACTAGTAGAAGTGATATCCACGATCATGCCATCAATGACAAATTTGGCCAATTGTTTCATTGGATATGTCACTCATATTTTGCATGAAAAGTCATGCACATTAATTTACCTCATAGTAAATTAATTGTGTGTGTAATAACATGCTTGATTCATATAGAAAAAGGTCTAGGAAAAGCCTAAACGACCTAAAATATGACTTTCTACAAAAAGATAATCACCAAATAATGGCGTAGATCTTCGTTCTGTAGAACACGGTATAGGTAGTCACCACTAAAGGGCGCATACCTCATATTTTCATGACTAATCCGTGTGCGTTCATTTTTTGCTTTAAACATATGGCGGTAATCACTACATGGTAGTGTAGACCTTCCCTCATGTTACTTTACACAACTTTGTGTTGATTAAAACACATATAAGGTAATCACCAAAATATGGTGTAGACCTCACAGTTGTGTACAAAGTTCCGCAAAAATGTAAAAGAAGTCATATTATTTTCAAGCATTGTCAACATACAACAATTTAAATTGCACTCATCTAAATGTTGACATGCATGTTGACATAAAATTTGCAAACACTACATAGCCACATGTTAGAAACTACTAACAGTACACTTTTGTACATAGGAAACTGAAAAGGCTATAGGCTAAATCAGAAAACAAGACGAAAATAAAAATGGCAATCAGCCTAAACTAGGCAGTCCACTACGTTAGCACATGCCATCATTTTTTTTTCGTTTTTTTTTTCTTAGCTTTTCGTGAGACTACAGACCAAATCGTGGACCTTTGGTCAGTCCCACTTGCCTATACTGTACCAGACTAGATAAGGTAAGAGACGGAGACGTGTCGTCTAGCTTTCTCCATCCCCAATCTCTTGACCAGCGGTGGCCAAATCAACATGCACAATCACAGTCCGCCGCTGCCGGCAGGCTTCAACGGCGTAGAGCCGAAGGGCCTGGCACGTCCTCCTCCTCCTCTGAAGAAGAAGAACCACCAGCGAGTCGCGCTCCAGGAACGACGCCGTTGGAGTGGCCATTTGCGAGCCCAAGTCCGACGGGGCTCCACTCCCCCGGCCGGCGACCGGCGCGGCTGGACTGCAGTCCTGCTCGCGGTCCAACGAACCGGATGCGGCGGACAGGAGCTGGTGCCGGCGCAGTGGAGCTGTTCGCTCCGTTGTGGAAGACATCCCCGTGCGTGGCGTTCGGCGCGGGGAGGCGCAGCCCAAAGACAGCGCTCGATGAAGCTGCCCCGGCGTCCTGCAATTCATGTGCTGGGGTCGGGGAAGATAGGTCCGGCGATCCTGGTGGCGAGGGCGCCGCCGGCGCGGCGGGCATCACGAGGGCCGCCGGCGCGGCGTGCATCATGGGCGCCACAGGTACGGCCTCCTCCACAACCTGGTTGTTCGGCTGTGCCAATGGTGGGCAAGCCCAACCATGTACAGGGCATGGTGGCGATGGAGGATCCGCGGGCTCCATGTTCTCTTCCTCCGGCTCCATCTCCTCGTCGGCATGGAGACTTGGTGCTGCTGGTCCGCCTGGTACGGCCTGTACGCCCGAAGGCCCTGCACCATGGCGACTGGTGCGGGTACCAAATCCGTGGCGAAGATCAGGGCGGCCACGGCGGGCACTAAATCTGTGGCGAAGACCACGACGGCGGTCTACGAAACGGCGGAGGCCTTGGCGACGTCCTCCGTCACGGCGGAGGGCGCTCAGATTGCGGTGGTAGCGGCGAAGGCCACCAACCCCACGTCCGCGTAGGAGACGCCGGATGAAACTACGACGTCGACCATCCTGGCGAAGAAGACGAAGAACGAAGGAGTGGAAACCTCCTGGCATTTTACCTCTGTGCCTTCCTGTGTTTCTTCTTCCTTTTTTTTTTTGCTATTCCGGCGAGTTCGCCGGTGCGGATTCTGTCAAACCGCTCTCTCGGCAGAGCAAAAGTGCTGATAACGTGTTGTAGATTGAAACAAATGATTCCAACCAACCTCTATTCCATCAATGATTCGGGTACATATACAAGGTGAAGGGGTGCTAGATAGAGGCGCGTCCCATCGTGGGAGCAAGGAAACCGTCGCGACGGTTGCCTGAAGAGGTGGCCGCGCGTTCGGTTATACAACAGAGGATTATCCCTAATTACAGTTTAAATAAATCCTAACAATTACCGCAACTTAGTGACCGATATTTCGCATTTTTTGAGTTGATGACCAATTCGCTCATGCGTGGCAACTTCATAGACCGCGTGCGACTTTTACTCTTCAAAAAAACACCTTTCCTAGACCCGAAGCGAGCAAAAGTAGCCGTGTGGGTGGGGTTTACTCAGCCCACAAACATGCATCTCTCTGTACGAGCTTACTACAGGACAGGTACGGCCCATGATTTGATTTAAGAAGCCAGGTCTCTTGTATATAGATGGAACCACTCGACCTGAAAAGAAAAGGAGAACCTCCAGATGTGCAGTGCAGGAGGTATCCGAACATTCGATCGTACACGCATTATTTTCTTTATTGAATTCTAACAATTCCATTAATATAGTTTTCCAGATCCGCATGCTAACCCTAATATACATTTCCCCTGTTCCCCATCCGCCGCGGCCGTTCACTTCCAGTAGCTAGCTAGCCATGTCAACCCCGCCGACGCTGGCCGGCAAGTTCACGTTGTGAACATGAGCCTCATTGCAGTATTCGGCATGGAAAGATACAGGAAAATCAGGGCTGACAACCCTGATGCCTCGCCGGATGAGATATACGACCTCCTAATGAAGGCGATTAAAGAGTGGAGTGATGCCGGTATGCCACACTTCTCCCAGGACGAGGACCACGATGGTGGCGAGGAAAGCAAGCCTGGTACCGGTGTGAAACGACCGAAGGCACCGGCTACGGAAGGTGATGAGCTCGAATGCAAGAAGCCAAGAATATAGCTCAAGGTTCTGCAGCGTGCCAAGAAGGAGAAGAACCTGCTGAGTCTGGAGGCACAAAACTAAGATTCCTGCATGTTGTAGCAGGCAACGGCAGAGGTAACAATAAAAGTTTTTTTTTGGGATCGTTAGCAGTAATAATAACTTATAGTATTATAGATCGAGGAGTGTTCAGCTGTTAGGGTTTCCACGACGCTCTCCCGACGCGAGCGACCCTAGGGCTAGAACTTCATTGGGAGGGTAGCGGCGGCGATCCTCTCCGATTTGGCCTCAATCTTACGTTCTCCAATCATCTCCTCGGCACCCAGGGTTCCGATCTTCCACAAGCGGTTGGCTCGGGGTGATCAAGGGGTTCCCTCAGCGGAACTGCCCACCCTTGGCCGTCGTGAGTGGAGATCCATCAGGGGTGTGGAGGATGAGTCGGGTGGAGGAGGAGGGGGGGGGGGGGGTGAAGGCGACGGCGACGGCTACGGTCAACTCCGCGGATGCGGGGGTTGCAGGCATGCAATGCCCGGAGAAGGGGAAGACGATCGCGGCGGAAGCTGGGAGTGGCGGCGCGGGATCCTCAAAATCCGGCGGCCGCGTAGAGGCCATGATGGCGCGCCTGCGCCTCATGGTGGTGGAATCCAAGGCGGTGGTCGTTGACGATGAGGATGATATGGGGCCGATCGATCCCGATCCGGCTATCATTGGCAAGATCCTCTCGCCCAACGTGCTGCATATCCAAACTATCAAGTCGGCTATGAGGCCGGTGTGGGGCAATCCGATAGGGTTGATCTTCAATCCAGCGGGGGACAATATGTTCATAGCTGAATTTGGCCGCCAGGCCGACCGCGATCGTGTCATGGAGGGATCCCCGTGGACGGTGGGTCGACACGCAGTCCTCCTGAACAACTACGACGCGGATGTGGCGCCACATGAGGTGGTGTTCGATCGTCTTGCTATCTGGGCAAGAATCCATTCCCTCCCATCTCGCCTCATGAATGTGGAGAGGGGAAAGGAAATTGCCAATCCAATTGGCATAGTTAAGAAGGTGGAAGCAGATGATATGGGCAGATGCTGGGGAGGTTACATGAGACTCAGAGTTGAGGTGAATGTCAATGATCCTCTCCTTCGACTTGTCACCGTCTTCTCAAGTCGACTACAGACAAATACAAGTTACGCAGTACGGTACGAAAAGCTGCCGTGCTACTGCTTCTCGTGCGGATTGATTGGACACTCTTACCTAGCCTGTCCACACCCCGCCGAGAAGGATGCTGATGGGGAGTTCCCATACAGCCTGAAGATGCTCTCTGCATATGATGACAGCGGCAGGCGATCCGGGGGTTCTCGGTCAGGCTCTAACCACTAGTGGAAACAGGGGCATTAGTCCCGGTTCGTAGGCCCCATTTGTCCCGGTTGTGCAACCGGGACGGGGCATCCGGGACAAATACCCCTCCCCATTGGTCCCGGTTGTGCCAGGACACGGGACAAATGGGGCTGACCACGTGGCCCGTGCGCTGGAACCTGGCCGGGGCTATTAGTCCCGGTTCTCAATACGACCCGGGATGCATGCCCCTTCTGCCGCGCGCAGGGCTTTTGCCCTTTTCTCTGCCGCGGCAGAAATTTACAATTTCCATTTTTTGGCCCCCCAGACCTCCTGGCGGCCCCTCCCCGGACCTCGAGAAGAGAGGAGCCTCGGTGGACCGTCCACGGAGCTCCCGGATCGCACGAGTGAATAAGTATATAAAGCAGAATAAGAAACACTTATATTACGGAAGCAAAGTATATCGAGCATATTACATGACCGATGGAGTGTATTACAAAATCAAACTTAGTTCCAACCGGAGGCATGGTACTCTCCATCTACGTTTATGACCTCTGCATCTAAGAAGCCCGCAATTTCCTCCTGAATTGCTCGTATGCGGTCCCTTGGTAGAAGACCGTCCCGAAGCCGTTCGATCTAATATAAAAAAGAGTGTCAATATATATATATATATATATAATAGATATATATATAATATATATATATATAAATGAAACTAAGTAACTAAAATAGATAGTAATAAGAAGAATTGACGACTAACGTACATGAAGTTGCTTTAAATTTCTGGCCCTTGGGAGATGTCGTCTGACGAATGAACTCGCAAACGTAGTATCCACACAAGTTATTCCCGTCTCCTTGTTGCAAGCACTTTACGAGAAGATTGTTTCAATCAAAATAATAATCAACTAGGCATGATAATGGTATCGACACTAGAATCAAGGAGATGAGCGCGGATCTAGATAGTACTTACTTGCACAACATCAAATGTAAGCTTTTTGTCCCATTCACCGGGAGACTTCTTTATGAACCTCTTCCAAACCCTACCCGAGAAAAAAAAAGAATAAAAAGAGTTAGTATTACTTGATAGTCCGAAAATGAAACAAAGTAGTCGATATTTGCCATAATATAAATACTGAAATTAATAAAGATTGAAATTACCGCTGGATCATTTCCTGCATGTCAGCCCACATTGAGAGGGGTTTACGTTTTGGGTCCATTACAATTACTTTTCATTTGTCAATTTGGAAGATTAGCAGAATATAGCGGAAGCTGCGCACGCAGAACTCATCAATTATACAGTGAACATCGAGTAAGGAAAACAGAATGTTTACAACAGAGTAACACACTTACTTGAAGTTGTAAGGAAATAGTATTTCCCGTCGGTGTTGGTTAAATATTATTGCGCTCAGAATATTATTTTCTGTATATTGCCGAAGAGTCTTTTCATAAATAATATTTGGATCAATGAACCCAATATCATAGATTCCACCTCTTTTGCATTCGAGAATCTTCATTCTGCAATTATAATATATGAGTGTAATATATATATATATATATATATATATATATATATATATATATATATATATATATATATATATATGAATATGCAATTGAATGAGGTGAGCTAGAGAAATAAGTGCTTACAGACAATAGGAACTAAGGATAGATTTGTCGAGGGCCTGCTGCTGGTATAACTGAAACAATTCCTCAAATTGAATCATAACATATCCATTTCCATTTCCATAGTGCTCGTCCTTAACGTTGAGACATATTCAGTCCATAGATTCCTCAACGGCTTCCATATACCAACTATGCACTCTTCGCATTTTCGTTGGTAGATCCTTTATCTCCTCGGGTTTGACAAGAGACTTCCCGTACTGGTATTTGTACGCACATTCAGCTGTGGGGAAGTAGTTCACTGTTTGCATATACTCAGCAATGGACAAACCCGCATCAGCTGCCTTGTCTGCGTACAGTGTTATAAACTCCAGATCAATATGCTCGTCAGCAATATTAGTGCTCGGCCCCACCTGGGTATTGGAAATCACTTTGAGCGGGGACGTGGATTGTTTTTTCTGCTCTCCGAGCTGAGCAACTGATTTTCCCTTTTTCCCGCTTGCGCTACTACTCTTCGTCGACCGCACCATTTCCTGGTGTGACTTCAGAATAGAGCGGTCATAGTCAGATGACATACTCGGCTCGGGTTGATGAAGAGTCTTCACCATTTTCCAAGCTCGTTCTATCTCTTCTTCGGTCTCGGGGAAATATGGCTTTTGCTTCTCCTTCCGCTTTGATTTCCACGCCTCGTATTGGTCCTTTGCGATTTTCTGGTTTTCCTCGAGAATATAGTCGTAAGGTAACTTGGGTACCTCTTTTGGTACCTTTGGGAGGGGTGACCGTTGACGTTTCGGTGATTTTTTACGTTTCGGCAGAAACTTAGTGGGCGGAGAAGGCTGACGCGGCGGCGTAGGCGACCGCGCTGGAGACGTGCACGGCGTAGGCGACCGCGCCGGAGACGGCATGCGTTGCGAAGACGACCGCGCTGGAGACTTTTGCGCTGGAGAAAGGCGAGGATTCGATGGCTTTGCCGTCTGATTTGTGAGCATAATGCATTCCTTTAGCCATAAAACGGTCAAGTTCTTGGCTTCTCCGAGTTCAGTCAACTCTTCGTCTTCACCTTCAGGAAAATCAAGCTTTACCCGTTCGAATCCGTTGACAACTTCATCGACCCCAACAACAGCGTAGCCCCGTGGAACCGGAAGACTATGGTGAGTTGGTTCGTTGCCAATTGGTAAGACATAGCCGGCCGCCGCCTTGATGGTTATATTGACGACCTTCACGTGGAGCTCACAGGATGTCATTTCCGTGATCTCATCCACCGGGTGAATCATCGGCGGTGCATCATCACCCGGTAGCTGCGTGGACGCAACGCTGCTTTTGCGATGAGAATGTGCGGCGTCGGGAGCCTCGACTTCAACTTCTACCATGTGTACTGATGCGCCGGTAGACACTATCTTCTGGCTAAGTGTGTTAATTTGGTCCTGCTGCTTCTTTGCTACATCCTGTGTCAGCTTTACCATTTCTTCAAGTTGACGCCTCCAGTTTGCCTGATTCTCTGCTTCAGCTGCCTCCTTGTCCTTTTTACGTTGACGGCTTCTATCTGGGTATAACTTTCTGGTGGAGTCGAACGCAACACTCCACGGAGGAGTGCCTTTTGTGCCTCGTGTACGCCCTGCGTGTTCCTTATTCCCGAGGGCTCGTGTGAGCTCGTCGTTCTCTCTATCTGGCACGAACTTCCCATCTTTAACGTCCTTTATTGCGTCTCTCAGCTTCTCTATGGGTAGAGGACTCTCTTTATGCCTTAGGTTATATATTGCTTTTCCTTCGGCGTCCAACGTGCCCCCATACCCGTAGAACCATGACCTTGTCCGCTCGACCCACAAGAACGGCTCGGGAGTGATCCCCTGCTGAAGCAGGTTGTTCTCCCATGTCTCCCACTTGGGACTGGAACCCTTGTAGCCACCTTGCCCCATAACATGGTGATATACCTTTTTGGCGGCGTTTTTCTCATTTGTTTTTGTCCTTTCCAGTTCATTCTCTGCCATCTTGTACTTCACGAAGTCTGCTCATACGGGTTTTATTTTCTCATACCCTTGAGTGAAATCAGGAGTCTTGTTCTTCTTAACATAATCAAGGTTCAATCTTTTCTTCCAGCTTTTGAATTGCTCGGCCATCTTTTTCAGGGTCCACGCTTTGACCTTTTCCCGTATCTCATGTTTCATTTTAGTAACATCGGCCTCATTCCCCCCGCTTCATTCTCGTCCACCTCCGGCACGGGTAAGTTGAAATTAGCCAAAATCTTTGAGAAAAGATGATCTTTGGCTATTTTGCCGACATATGAAATTCCTTGTTTCCGCGGATCTTTTGGCTTATTCCACTCATTAACAGTGATCGGGATGTGATCTCTAACTAGTACTCCGCATTGCTTCACAAATTTTTGGGCAACATCAGCGGGAAGCTCGGGTGCGCCGTCTGCTGCGATCGTGTCGATCCTGTATCTTTCTGTATCTTTCAACTTCTTTGTTGCGCCTCGTTTAGTCTTTTTTCCGGTTGATATACCTTAACCGGATGGCTAAAAATATAAAGACTGTTAATACATGTATATAGACAACGGATGCTTCATTAATTAACATATCTATATATGCACCTCGGAGCCGGTGTTTGTAATTTGTATGGTTCCACCGGAGCCGTCGGCTGCTCCCATATCGGAGCCGTCGGCTTCTCCTCATCGGAGTCGTCTCCCTGGGTGAGCACCGGATCTCCCTCACCGGAGTCGTTCATCCACTGGCTCACATCGTTCTCTACGTCGGGCCCGCGGATTAAACTCTCGATCATATTTTCGGCATCTTCGTCTCTTGGCTCCATACTATACAAAAAGAGTAAGTATATATTTCAGATCAATTTCATTAAAATTGCTTATACATAATAATTAACTAATGATCAATTATTTTCATCAAAATTGCTTATAGATAATACACAAAAAGAGCAACATATTCATGAAATATTTAAACGTACGATAACATTTCTAGCATTCTTAAATTTATAACACTATCTTAATTAAATTTTCTAACATTCATAATTAATAATTCTAACATACAAATCTAAAATTTCTAACATTCTTAAATTTCCTATATCAATTCTAAACGTACAAATCTAAAATTTCTAAGTCTAATCTAAAATTTCTAACATTCACAACTAATAATTTTAACATTCTTAAATTTCCTATATCAATTCTAAACGTACAAATCTAAAATTTCTAAGTCTAATCTAAAATTTCTAACATTCACAACTAATAATTCTAACATTCTTAAATTTCCTATATCAATTCTAAACAAATCTAAACTTAATAAGTCTAATCTAAAATTTCTAACATTCGTAAACTAATAATTCTAACATTTGTAACACTAATAAAAAACAGTAATTAAGTAAAAAAAGGAAAAAAAAACAAAAAAGCCCCCGGGCTAGGGCGAGATGGAGGCAGGCCTTACCTCCTCTCGCGGCAGCGGCGGCGCGGGGCGGTGGAGGCCGGCGCGAGACGAGATCGAAGGCGGGGCGCGAGGCCGGCGCGAGACGGGATCGAGGGCGGGTGCGCTCGACGGGGAGCGATCAGGCCTGAGGGCCGACGGAGTCGAGGGGCGGCGCCGCAGAGGAGGACGCCGGCGGGGGCGAGGGGCGGCGCGGGGGAGACGGGACCGAGGGGCGGAGCCGCAGAGGAGGACGGGGGAGAGGGGCGGCGCGGGGGCGACGTGACCGAGGGGCGGAGCCGCAGAGGAGGACGGGGGCGAGGGGCGGCGCGGGTGCGACGGGACTGAGGGGAGGCGCCACAGAGGAGGACGCCGACGGGGGCGAGGGGCGGCGCGGGGGGACGGAAAAAATGGGCAGCCTGGCGACGTCGATTTCGTCCCTGCGCGCGGTCTGGAACTGGGAGGGACGGTGACGTGTATATATCTATCTAGCATCCGTCCCGGTTGGTGGCAACAACCGGGACGAAAGCCCCGGCTGGTCGCGCGCGCCGGGACCAGAAGTACTTTTGGGCCGGGCGCGCCAATTGTTCTAGCGCCAAAATTTGAATATCTTAAATATGCACGTGAATAACTTCTATATACTTTCAAATTTGAAAAAAATTACAACATGAAAATTGTTTAAATTTGCATAACTAATTCAAATCCGTTTTCTGTTTACCTAAATAATTATTCTAACTATTCAAACTATTAACTATTTCACTATTTGCACTTAATTTAAATATAAATATCTTAGATTGTTTTACAATTAGTAATAATTACATTAAACAGAAAACAAACGCGCTAGCGCGCCGCAGTGTCGCCGGAATACAAATTCTTTTATTAAAAAGAGAAAATAAACGAACACCGAGGGGGATGCGGTAAACATTCTGTTCTGCCGTGCTCGGACGCCGCGGAAGCCGGTGGTGATGTTCCCGTGCACATTACTACCTGAGCTCAAAGTGAACACTGACCCAAGCATGCATGGATGAATGTGTTAAAGGGGGATGAATGTGTTAAACACTGACCCAAATGCACGGCAGGACGTATGATGTCGAATCCGTATGTTTTGTATTTGCTCGATGAACTGAATATATGATGTATCAAACCTTAAAGGGAGTGTAGAACAAAACAAACGGTATCGCCATCATACAGCCCAACCGTGGCTACTGGGTGCATATATGCATACCAAATGCACGGCTGGACGTATGATGGCGAATCCGGATGTTTTGTATTTGGGAGATGAACTGACCGGTGTATGAATCTGGGCTATATATAGGGTCCTCTGGCTCACAAAGTGTTGAGCTAGGGTTTTGATCCAACGGTTAAGAAACACCTCATCCAACGGCTCACAGCAGCTCGAAAGAAACACACCGTAGCCCTGATCGAACGACTCACAACAGCTCGAAAAAAACACACCCGGATCCAACGACTCACGAGCGCTTGAAAGAAACACACGATCCGTGTGATTCTATCTGATTGGTCCAAACGAAACCCTAATTCCCATTTAGTCCCGGTTGGTGTCCCCAACCGGGACTAAAGGGATGATCCGTTTCCCAATGAAACCCTAACCCATTTAGTCCCGGTCGGTGTCCCCAACCGGGACTAAAGGGATGTTTTTTTCTAGCTATATATATGTATGCATTGCCACACCATTGGCATAAACACATACAAACTCACCACTCTCTCATGGCTTCTACCGTACCCACTCTAACATTCATCCAGGCGGAGGCACTTTCCGCCTCGAACTACCCCTGCCCGTGCGGCTACAACGTTCCCGCCGGTTGGATGCTGAGCGCCGGAGGAGTGCCGGTCCCTCCTCTTCCTCAAGGTGTGGCGCGTCGGGCGGCCATCACGAACCACTACTACCACGAGCTCACGCCGGAGCAGCGGAGGAATCCCAGTTGGCATCCCGATAACCAGCATACTTGGGATGCCTTCTTCATCAATCGGCGTGAGAGGGCGCTCGCCAGGTATGAGGAGGACGGTCTGCCTCCTGGGAACTTTCACGAGGCCGGTCGTCGGCTATGGTGGTCCGGCCGGACTCTACAGAGCGTCATGGACTACATCAGGGCCGGCGATATCCCCCGCCTGCGCTACCCTCAGGCCCAGTCCTGGAGTCGTGATCCTCCGAGGGAGTGCAGAGCACCGCCAGACGATAGTGACGACGACGGCGGCGGCGACTACGACGACTACGAGTACATGTACTATAGGCCTAGGCAGGAGTATGACTAGTAGATCGATGCACTCTTGCCATTATGTACTGCCTTGTTTATTTAGATCTATGCTCTCCGTTTAGATTTAGATCCAATCTTGCCATTATGTGTACTGTGCCTTGTTTATCTATCGAAATGCATGTCCCCCTCCTAATGTGAATGCATACTTTGCGGCGTCGATGCTTGACCTCATGTGGCCGCCGGCATGTGCGAGTCGCAGAGCGGCAATAGGAAGATGGACTGGCGCTTCGTTTCTGAAATGTGTGGGCGGTCGACTTTCAAAAAGAGGAGGGTAGAGAGTGGTTGGACATTAACGCAGCCGCCTAATGTGAATGCTGCTTTTTGTTGGGAGTTGTGCAACGGAGACGAATATCGTGGCCGGACATTAAGCGCAGCTTCTTCTACCACCAGCAGAGGTCTTCTACTTAGGTTTAGCTTGTATTTCTGATTTTGGAGAGAAAATATCTTCAACCAATATTACAAATGCGTTTGGAAATTGGTTGAATGGGGTGGATAAAAAGACTATTTGTTGGTCTGTGGCTAGGTATTGGTCCCGGGTCGTGCCACAAACCGGGACCAATGCCCATGCGCGTGCCACGTGGCCTGTGGCTAGGTATTGGTCCCGGATCGTGCCACAAACGGGGACCAATGCCTCCCCACGAACCGGGACAGATGCCCCCAGGTGGTTTCTGCTGCCTCGGGCAACCGAACCGGGACCTATGCATAGCATTTGTCCCGGGTTTTTGTGCAACCGGGACAGATGCCCCCTGGCCCTCTGGACGAAAGGGGTTGTTTCCACTAGTGAACAATGCATCAGTGGGAACTGATTCCACTGTTCCAGGCTCCCGGGCGTCCACCGGAGCTGCTTCTGCGAACGGTGTTAAAGAGAGGGGCCACGGTGCCCGTCCTAGCCAGCCGTCACAGGAGGAAGGTGAAGTTTCCTCACCCCCAAGAGGAGGCCGAGGGGGGAGAAGCAGAGGAAGGAATCCGAAAGGAAGAGGACGTGGTCGTGCTGACACCACAGAGAGGGTGCTCTTCCCAGATAACCACTCTCCATCAACAATGGTTGGCCAGAAGCGAAAGGCTAAAGCCCAGCAAACCCAACCACTACTGTTACAAGGGGTGGACACGGCTAATACCCTGGCTGTAGTGGTGGCTAGTAAGGATACAGAAGTGCAACATGAGGAGGGATCGCTCAGCTCAGATTCTTTTAAAAAGAGTCGTCTTACACCAGACAAATCGGCGGATCAGGCGGAGACTGCGGCGCAGTCCCGCCAGACGCAATGAGTATCTTGGCGTGGAACTGTCGCGGTCTGGGGTCGGAGGCGACAGTTGGTGAACTTCGATACCTACTGAAGAAGTTCAGACCCGCCCTAGTCTTCTTGTCTGAAACGAAGATGGGGGAAGGAAGTGCGAGGAGGTTTATGTGGTCTTTGGGCTACACGGGCTCCTTTGCTGTTGGTTGTGCAGGTCGCAGTGGAGGCCTAGCGCTATTTTGGAAGCATCCATACACAGTGTCCCTTCGTGGCTTCAATGCGCATTGCGTTGATGTAACGCTGATCATGGAAGACGCTGCTCCGTGGCATGCGACCTTTGTCTACGGGGAACCAAGGAGGGAGAACCGTCAGACTTTTTGGGATCTCCTATGCAGGGTGCATCGACCTGGCGGTGAGCCGTGGATGTGCTGTGGAGATTTCAACGAGGTGTTGACACATGACGAACACATGGGGGGTGCGGAGAGGTCGGATACTCAGATGGGTCTCTTCCGTTGTTGCCTCGACGAGTGCAATCTTGCTGACCTTGGATATTTTGGTCCGAAGTTTACTTGGACAAATAGACAAGATGCTCAAAGTAATGTTCGTGTCCACTTGGACAGGGCGGTGGCAAACGAGGCGTTCTCGTCACGGTTTGAGGACTGCCAAGTGGAGAACTTAATCACGACCACGTCTGATCACTACACTGTGCTTGTTCACCTCGAGGCAGGAAGCAATCAGCCTCGACCACAGGTACAGCACGGCTTCAAGTACGAAGCAATGTGGAAACGGGCCGATTCCTACCGGGCCACGGTGGAAGCAGTGTGGGCCGAAAGCTCTAATGGGCCGGTTTCACTTTAGTCAACCTGGGACACACTCATTCAAACTGGCCACTCCCTCCAATCCTGGAGCCGTACCACGTTCGGCTCGATCCCTAAGAAGATCCAGCGTCCGGAGAGGAGACTCCGTTTCCTCCGCACTTCTCCTATTACAGCTGAGGTGATCGCTCAGGAGAAAGAGGTAGAGTGTCAGCTTTGCGAGTTATTCGAACGCGAGGAGATTATGGCTCGCCAGAGATCTCGTGTGGAGTGGCTTCAGGCCGGTGATTGGAACACTGCGTTCTTCCACGCCCGTGCCTCTGCCCGAAAGAAGGCTAACCGCATTGATGCCCTTGTCCGATCGAATGGCTCCACCTGTGTGGACAAAGGTGAGAGCATGTCAATGGTACACAATTTCTACGAGGACTTATTTTCTTCCGAGCCAACCACGGAGATGGATACGGTGTTGGAGGCTATTCCTCAGAAAGTAGATGAAAGCATGAATGAGCGGCTGTGTGCTCCGTACTCGGATGAGGAGATCAAGCTAGCTCTGTTTCAAATGGGACCAACAAAGGCACCCGGTCCTGACGGTTTCCCCGCGCTGTTCTATCAACTTCATTGGGAACTTTTGCAAGGGCCAATAAGTGGTGCAGTGAGGGGCTTTCTTAATGGCTCGGCGATCCCGGAGGGCTTTTGTGATTCAATTATTGTCCTCATCCCTAAGGTATCACGAGCCAAGCATCTATCAAAATTTCGACCCATTAGTTTCTGCAACGTTTTATACAAGCTTGCTTCCAAGGTTATGGCTAACAGGTTGAAAGTTTTACTACCTCATGTGATATCAGACTTCCAAAGTGCTTTTGTTCCAGGTAGACTGATCACAGATAGTGCCCTTGTGGCGTTTGAATGTTTGAACATGGTGCGGAAGCAAAAGAAGAAAAACCCCTTCTTTGCTTTCAAGGTGGATATGATGAAGGCGTACGATCGCATTGAGTGGGCATATCTACATGGTTGTCTTATGAGACTTGGTTTTGACGCTGGATGGGTGACATCCGTGATGAGGTGCGTCACGACAGCGCGGTATGCTGTCAAGGTCAATGGGGAGCTCACGGAGCTGGTGATTCCTTCGAGAGGAATTCGCGAGGGAGACCCTATTAGCCCGTATCTGTTCCTGCTTTGCACGGAAGGTATCTCTTATTTATTGCAGAAGAAGGAGGGGTTGAGTGAGCTACAAGGTTTACACAATGGAAGGAGTGCCCCCCCTATAACACATTTACTCTTCGTAGACGACAACATCTTCTTCGCTCGTGGAGATCCTCGCAGTGTTGGTGCATTGAAACATGCCCTCGACGGTTATTGTATGGCATCTGGGCAGAAAATAAATATCGAGAAGTCCTCGATTTTCTTCGGTAGCAGATGTCCGGATAATGTAAAGGAGATGGTTAAGGCAGGGCTTGGAGTGCACACGGAGGCCCTTCAAGATTCTTACTTAGGCATGCCTACAGAGATTGCACGGGCCATCTCTACATCATTCAAGTTTCTCTCTAACCGAGTCTGGAGGAGCCTGATGGGTGGAACAGGTAGAACTATGTCACGTGCTGGTAAAGAAACATGGTTGAAAGCTGTCACACAAGCAGTTCCAAATTATGTGATGAGCTGCTTCCAAATTCCTGTATTGGTGTGTGATCAGATGAAAACACATATTGCTAATCACTGGTGGGGTTTTGAGGATGGCAAGAAGAAAATGCATTGGCGTTCTTGGGATTGGTTGTCTACTCCTAAATCTCTCGGTGGTATGGGCTTCAAGGACATGGTGCTATTTAATCAGGCTATGCTTGCAAAAGAAGCGTGACGTTTGCTCAAAAACCCTGATTCTCTATGTGCCAGAGTTCTGAAAGGACGGTACTATCCAAATATTGACATACTGGGAGCCACAAAACCCAGGGGGGCGTCCTTCACTTGGCGCTCGATCATGTTTGGGCGTGAAGTGTTGTTGAAGGGTATCCGTTGGGGTGTGGGAAATGGGGAGAGGATATAGATTCTTACCGACCGGTGGATACCTTCTCTCCAACCGGGTACATTCTCTACCCTTCAACCACTGCCGGAAGATGCCAAGGTCAGTCTCCTTATGGACCACTCAGGTGCGGCATGTGATAGGGAGATGATCAGGGGTTTCTTCACGGAGGAGATGACAGAGGCAATCTGCAATATACCGATCAGTAGATGCGGTGGGGATGACTTCGTCTCGTGGCCTCATGCATGGTTCGGTATTTTCTCGGTAAGATCAGCCTACAAACTGGCTCGCACGGAGAAGTTCTTTGGCCGTCTAAGTGCTATGGAGAAAGGCGGGGCATCTAGCTTATCCAACCAGGAAAAGGAATGGAAATCTATTTGGTCTATCACTGCACCAGGCAAGATGAAGATAGTATTATGGCGCATGGCCCATGATTGCTTACCCACGGGGATGCAACTCCAAATTCGCCATATTCCCGCTGATGCTCGATGCATACACTGTGGACGGGAGGAGTCAGTGGAACATACCTTCGTCCTATGCCCCATGGCTATCGCTGTTTGGGACGCGGTGAAGGAGGCTATACCCCTGGTGCTGGATAGGAAATCACTCAGACACATGCATGATTGGTTGTTCTCTTTCCTGTCTCGGGCCTCGCAGATTCAGGCGACTACCCTGGCTGTCACCTGCTGGCATCTTTGGGAAGCAAGAAACGATGCCAGGAATGGGAAGGGGCTTTTGCAGCCGCAGCGGGTGCTTAACAAGATTACTGCATACGTCAAGAACATTGAGCAACATTGCTTCAAGTCGACATCGGCTAAAAGGTGCGCTTCCTCTACACCCACCTGGAAACCGCCACCGGTGAACTCGATCTGTCTAAATGTGGATGATGCTCTGTTCATTGATGATCATCGCATTGGTTGGGGCATTGTGGCCCGTGATCACATGGGTTCGGTGCTCTTTGCCGTCAATGGGGGTTTTCCTGGAACCTTCACTCCAGAAATCGCCGAGGGCATGGCTGTTCGACAGGCGTTGGAAATTGCGAAGGAGAAGCGCCTAACGAACATCCTCATTGTGTCGGATTGCCTATCCCTTATCCAACGTGTTCATGCAGTGGAGAGGGATCGATCGGAGATTGGAGCTGTCGTGGAAGATATCAGAGGAATGGCGTCTGACTTCCCGAGCTGCGGCTTCAGGCACGAGAGCCGTGCTGTTAACAAGGGGGCTTATTTATTAGCTAGATCTAGTTCTTTAGTCTGTACGTGGTTTTCCTTTGATGTTCTGCCGGAGTCTATCCGGCTGGTACTTTGTAATGACATTATGTGATCAATAAAGCTCTAGATTCTATGAAAAAAAAAACTTATAGTATTATAGCTGTTGGCCTGTTGTTAGACATCTTCGATCGTCACGAGACAATTGCCCAACTTTTCTTCGGATCTTTTTCCAAGCGCTTATGTTGTTGCTTGGCACGATTTTGCAGCAGCTTGTCCTGCTCCTCCCCCTTAAACTCACACGAAAGTTGAGCCGGAGTTGGGCAGATGTACTTGCAAATGTCAAGATCGGAATTCACTTTGTTGTGATAGTGATACAGCTCCCGAAGCATTTCTTTATATCTATCAACTAGGCCCAAAAAGCTTAAAAAACTAATAGATGAGCCATCTTGACCTGACCTGGAGCAGTATTTGGTTTCATGCTTTTATGCTGTGTACTACCAAGTAGACGCATGCTGCGTTATGTTCTCAGCTCAGCTCATGCATCATAGTCTTTTGGCCTGTTCTGTTGTCTGCGGGAATTCCTTTATTTCTGTAATGAATTACAAACTTTGCTTAGCCAAATGACACGCCAGTTTTTCTATATTTATGTATTCCTTGCTTCATTTTTGTACGCGTCTTCTCAAATCGCGAGTTGTCACGCTAGGATAAGGTGTGTACAACTCACACGTGACCAAAGAAAAATAATCCATGATGACCGTAAGTGTACTGTCTACATAAAGAAAAGAGGCATGTCCTGGAATTGATGTTTTTTTAGTACCTCAAGTTGATGTTGGTAACGAAGCTATCACCTTGTGCTAGTTCTCTACCACCCATCGGAAGAATACCCCATGTGTTGTAAAAATTAAAGAATACTCCATTCGAAACATGGGCTTTCAACTTCAGCCATCGAAGCACTATCTTAGTGCAATCCGATCTTGCTTATACACATAAAAGGACAAATTATAAGGTCTAGCCACCACGTAACATGGTTGACATCTAAGAAAGCTCTGTTTGTCTCTCGACCCAGTCGTTTGGCACTCTTCTCCACCGTTCTCACAGGTGTTGAATTGGTAGCGGACGTATTAATTTTCTATAAACTCAGTGTTTGGCAGGCAATATATTTTTTCTTTCTATTATGTGGTAAAAAAATTAGTTTTTTTTCTATTCTGTGGTAAAAAAACTGTACTTTAATCACTCATTCGACTAGCTTCTGCTTGGTTTTATTTACCTGTAAGAGCAACAGAACCAGCAAAATACGTTTGTGGCAAACCGCAATCCTCTTTTGCGTTATGACTAGCACGCGCCCCATCAGTTAGGCATATCCTGTACCGTAAGCGGTAGTAGGGTTGTTATATGGCGCAAACATATTAACCTTGGTCTACTTCCCATTACTGTTGATGCGAGTTGTAAATAAGTCAAGTCCTCGGTGATAGCATGGTTTTCATAGAAAATTATGTTGAAATATTAATGAAAATCTAGATGATATTTGTTTAAAAGCAACAACACAAATGCAATGGCATATTTAATCACAAGCACATACTAACATAAACAACAATCTCTAACTGGACCAAAAGCTAATGGAAAACAGAGAGATGAACATCACACACGTATTGGCGAGGAAGGCTGCAACGGGCGCGTTTGGTAGCCCGCATCACAAGAAACAGCCTCGACAATTGCCAAAATGGGTCGCGCGTTTGGTTGCATACGACCACGGAATGCGCCCACACGCCCATCAAAACATCTTTGGGCCAGACCCTTCAGGAACGCCCGAATAGGTCGTTTCCGTGGAGCTAGTATAGTTTCCACCTCCACGGTGCAATTCCCCTATCCCAGTGCGCTCTCCTCGTGTGAGCATGGAGCTGGCGGGAGCTCGTGCGCTCCATCAAAAGAAGTCGGCGGGAGAAATTAGGTCACCTCCCGCCGAAGCGCCTCCCTCATATACTCCCTTCTCTCTCACCGCTCTCACCCAGACCACCATTCCCCCGACCTCAAGTTCGCTTGTCACTTGTCAGAGCATGTAAGCGACACGACCATCTCCGGTCGGCGGCAGATCATCGTTCACTGGAGGTGTCCTCGTCTTCGAACGTCCGCAACGATGGATGTAAGTTACGAAACCCTAGCTCGTAGTACCCAAATAGGTGTTTCAGTGTCGGAAAATCTAGATCTGTGCGAATATGGTTATGTAGATATGTGTAGTTGATGGATTTATGGTTCTGTTTTGCCTTATCGATGCAGGACTTTTTGCCCCATGACCTTAGTCAAGCACTTGTCGCCGTTTGGGACTCTCAGATCCCTTCGTACGTGGATGACTCACAACCCATGTTCGATAGTCCTATGCTCGATATTACTCCACCTCCTAGCCTTGTTGTGCATGAGTTTGTGAAAACCGTAGCAACCCAGGTGAATGATAAGTTAGCAAAGGACAAAGATCAGGCCAAAGCAACCATGAAATGGCTGCCATTCATGTCTACCTTTGTTCTGAAGCACATGGTTGGGCTTATCAGGGCAAGGGTGAGGACAGACAAGGGCTTCAAGTAAGTCCATCTCATTTCATGTGCCAAGGCTCTTTTTGTGCACTGTGCCATTGAGGTCACGTCAATCTCAGATGTACAACCACCTAAGGAAGTGGAGGAAGATGTGGATCAGGGTGCCCAAGCTCCGAGACCTTAGTGGGGCTCAATGGTGTGAGGAAACTTTCATGATCATCCTAGCCAAATCCCACTACGAGGGGCACATTAAGATTAGGACACTACCCTTTCGTTCACACATCACTGTCAATTTATACTAACCTAGTAAGTAACTAACTGTCATTCCAATTGTAGGATCACCCAAAAGATGCCGAATTCCCGAACAAGACAATTCTTAACTACACTCAAAAGCCAACCATCTTCTCCTTCAGTTTGGCCATCGGGAAGTTTGCCATGGGCTCTGGAGATCCCATCGTCACTCCCCTGCCGAGGATGCTGAGACGTAGGAAGAGTCCAACACCGTGATCTAGGATGGCCCTCCCGACAAGCAGGGTGTTGACCATGGTCTACCTGGGAAGGGGAAGAGGGGAGTGATGACCCACAAGTATAAGTGGTGTATTGTAGTACTTTCGATAAATAAGAATGTCGATCCCAACGAGGAGAAGAAGGTGTTGACAAGCAGTTTGATTAAAGAATTCACTATAAGTACTAGCAGACAGGTTTTTAGGGGTTTTTGATATAGCAGATCAATAAAGTACAAGTAAATAAAATACATTAATAATAATTGCAGCAAGTGGCCCAATCCTTTTTAGAGCAAAGGACAACCCGGTTGGTTTACTTATGATGACCAAACGTTCTTCATGACACACGGGAATTTCATCAAGTCCTTTCGCTTCATACAGTTGATTAATCTCTATTGTTTTGATAGGTGTTGTGTGGGTGAACCTATGCTAATGCACTGCCCTAACTTGGACTAATAGATACTTGTGATTATACCCCTTGCAAGCATCCGTAAATACAAGAAAGTACTTAAGATAAATCTAACCACAACCTTAAACTCTGGGATCCTACACTCCCACATGCATCGGTTTCCTAACGAGGGTTTAGGTTTCTGTCACTCCGGCAACCCCACAATTTGTAGTTGGATACACAATGCATCCCTCTAGGCCCATAAAGATGAAGTGTCATGTAGTCGACATTTATATGACACCACTAGAAGAATAGCACCACAACTTAAATATCAAAGCATTAAATATTACTCAACATAATTCCACTACTAACATCTTAACTTCTCCCATGTCCTCAAGAACTAAACGAACTACTCACAGGACATCATTTGGATCATGATCAGAGGTGATATAATGATGAATAACAATCTGGTCATAAAGTGCAAACACCAATAATCTCGTAAGCCTCAACTACAAACAAGTAATTCACACCGGGAGAGAGATCTAGTGGAAAACAACAATATAGAACCCTAATTGTTACGGCGGGACGGAGGTGGATGGTGAGGATGATGGTGCTGGTGCTGATGACGATGACGATGATGATCTTGATGATGCCCGGTGCGATGGGGGTGATGATGGCGATGATTTCCCCCTCCAGGAAGGAACTTCCCCGACAGATTTCTCCCCGCCGGAGAGTTGTTATCTCTCTGTTGTTTTCCGCCTTGTGGAGGCAGCGGAATATTTCCTCCACTCTTCTTCCAGTCTTAGGGTCTTGGGGGATGAAGTACGCGAAAGGGGACTGCCAGTGGTGGGCTAGGGCCTCCACACCACGTGGCCGCGCGGTGGGGGGGGGGGCCACCGCATGGTGTGGGCCCCTGGTGGGCCCCCTCTGGCTCCCCTCTTGGCTAGCTTCGTCATCTCACAAAATAGGAACTCCACGATGTTCTCCCTAAACTTATGATGTTCAGAAATATGGTATCTTGACGGTCCTTTTTCCAGCAGAATTCTGGTCCCGGCAGTTAATTCTCCAATAATCATCAAACATGCAAAATATATGAAATAACATAAGTATCATCTTTAAATATGAAATATATCAATGAATACCAGTAAATTATGATATAAAATGGTGATGAAAAATGGACGTATCAACCCCCCCCCCCCAAGCTTAGACCTCGCTTGTACCCAAGCGAAACTGAACTCAGTAAACAAGACCACAAGTTTATGGAGTGAAGTGTCGATAAATAAAATACAGACAAGAAGCATCATATTTATCAATACACAAATCATTGCAGACAACAACTTCCTCTCATATAACTTAACTTGAAACTAATAGCGGGAGCCATAATAAAGGTGCAAAGAGAAAATCATAGTTGTTGATGGCAAACTTTGCTCTTGGTGAGAGAACAATTAATACATTGTACTTATCTTTCGATCAGAGTCTTTATACTAGAGTTTATATTGAAAGAAATTACATGCTCAATCATAACAGTCTCCTTAAATTCATTGATAACTTTCAAAGTTATATTCATTCAGATAAAGGCATTTGTGCTAAACAAGGAAGGATAAAAGACTTGATTGAATAAATCAACATATAGATGGTGGGATTACAACAACTCAAATGCTTGCTTCGGATAGAATGGAATAGGTTTACTGACTCAACATAAAAGTAAAATATAGGCCCTTCACAGAGGGAAACATGGATCACTGATGTGCTAGAGCTTTTTATTTTAAATAAATCATAGGTATTGAAAACAATTTTGAGAGAGGTGTATGTCTATGTGAACGAATGGTAAATAAACAATACATTAAGTCACCAGTTAACTAGACTTTACAAGAGAGGCTCCCATTGAAGGACGTCCTTTCTACTATGGTTAGTAGATCACTCGTGTGCTAGAGCTTTTTATTTTAAATAAATCATAGGTATTGAAAACAATTTTGAGAGTGGTGTATGTCTATGTCAACGAATGGCAAATAAACAATACATTAAGTCACAAGTTAACTAAACTTTACAAGAGCGGCTCCCATTGAAGCACGTCCTTCTACTGGGGTTAGTAGATAATCCCTCTTCTATTTGTTTACACACTTATGAACTTTGCTTAACTGATAAATGAGGGGCAAAAAAAGTGAACAGAAATTTGTAGTAACCAAGTTTGGGGCTGGGCACCCTGTTGCTAGCTCTTCTAGAGAATTGGATAAGCGAATGTATATGGCACTACTCCACGTGTGTAAAGTCTAATCAACAAGTGAAATAAAGACCGTCTACCTACGTCCCCGTGAGGTAAAACAGAGCACAAAAATTGTATAATTTTGAATGTTTTAAAGGTAGCACATGAGGAATTTACTTGGAGTGGCGGTGGAATACCACATGTAGGTAGATATGGTGGACACAGATGGCATAGGTTTTGATTCAAGGTTTGGATGCATGAGAAGCATTCCCTCTTAGTGTAGGTTTTTGGCTAGCAAGGCTGGGTAGCAAGCATAAGAGTTGAGGGAAACAATCAAATATACACGTGATATAAAGCAATCATGCAATCTTCCTTGAAAGTACAAATGATCTTAACTTGAGAATACTAAGCTTATGAGCCAACAAGAAAGATAATGGAAAAATGTATCTACATGCATCTCCCTCTTTTCTACTTAAGCCTCAAAGTATTGTTTCTACTGACCAATGCTAAGTTTGCCAAAAACAAATAAATTAATTTGATTCTCCCAAAGTGATACAAATACTATCAACAAGATCAATCATATAACAGAAATTGCAAACTAAAATAAGGTGTACAGAAAGTAAATGATAGAACTTCTCATTAATATTCCATAACGGAAACTCACACCAAGGGATACATAGATAACCAACTAAAGGAGAGATACTTCCACACTACAAACCATCCTATATGATAACTTCTCTACTCATGATATGACTCTACTGAAAAGTAAAAAGGTGAAAGATAGTGGTATGATACCGCGACTCTCCCCCCAAGCTTGGAACAACCCAAGGGGATGCCAATACCAATGAAGAATTACTCCTTCGGTGGTGGTGGTGAATCCTACTCATCATCAGAATCCAAGGTAAAGGTTGTCCATCAACAAATGATGACTTGCTTTCCAATATCCTGAAAATAGCAGCAGAACTTATGCGTTTAAACCTGGTCTCATACTCACAGTTTTGATTTTAGACGTCGTAGAGTTGTGCTTGTAATTTGTTGGTGGCCTCGTGGAGTGGGAAGATATCATCCCAAAGCTTGACAGTCTCCTTCTTATGCTCGGCAATGAGCTCTGCATATATTCTGTGGATGATATCCACTTCACGTTCCGCCATCTACTTGTATCTAAAGACTTCTTGCTCCAGCTCTTGCATCCTAGGTTCCAAACGGCCTTTCCCTTTAGGACCCCGAACATCTTCTTTCTTCACCTGCCTATCCTTGAGCAGCAACTCTTGGGGATGCATCTTCAACTCCTTCATGTACGAGTTGATGACGTTCACCAAGAAGCTGTCCTTGGAGGGTCCGGAAGAGGACATTGTGGCTCTAAATCTAGAGATGAAATTTGGCAAAAACAGATCGAAACGAAAACACGACGAGAAAACGATATACGGACCTCGAGGGATCCGGGGGATTATATAGCGAGAAGTTTCATAATAAAAGGAAGGTACATGGCTAAAACGGGTCGGCGAAGGGCTCCGAGGCGCCCACACCATGTGGTGGAGTGGTGATGTCTATGCACGCTTCTATTCTTGTAGACGGTGTTGGGCCTCCAAGTGCAGAGGTTTGTAGAACAGCAGCAAGTTTCTCTTAAGTGGATCACCCAAGGTTTATTGAACTCAGGGAGGTAGTGGATGATACGTCCATTTTGCATCACTATTTTATATTGTTATTTTCTGTTATTCATCGATATATTTCATATTATGATGCATTACTTATGTCATTTCATCTTATTTTGCATGTTTAATAATTATTGGAGAACAAACACCGGGACCAGAAATCTGATGGAAAAAGCACCGTCAGGATACCCTATTTCTGAAGATCAGAAGAAGAAGGGGGCATCCAAGGACTCTAGAAGTTCATAGGAGGAAGCCAGCCGCAAGGGGAGCCAGAGGTGGCCACCAGGGGCCCACACCATAGGGTGGTGCCCCCCTTGGCCACGCCGCCAGGTGGTGTGGCCACCCTAGCCCACCTGTGCTCGCCCCATTTCGCGAACTTGACCCCCAGGGAACCCTAAGCCCTAGAACATCATCGACGAAATATTCCACCGCCTCCTCGGGGCGGAAAACAACAAAGAGAGAAAAACTCTCCAGCAGGAAGAAATATGGCGGGGAAATTCGTCTCCGGAGAGGGGAAATCATCGCCATCGTCACCATCATTGCTCCGGGCATCATCAAGATCATCATTGCCATCATCCTCACTACCAACACCATTACCCTCACCGTCCACCTTCATCCTGTTGTAACAATTAGGGTTCTTTATCGTTGTTTTCTACTAGGTCTCTCTCCCGATGTGGATTACTTGTTAGTAGTTGATGCCTACAAGATTTGTCGGTGTTTGTACTTTATGACTAGATTGTTATTCATCATTATATCACCTCTAATTATGATCCATATGATGTCTTGTGATTAGTTTATTTAGTTCTTGAGGACATGTGAGAAGTCAAGATGTTAGTAGTGGAATTATGTTGAAGTAATATCTATATGGTTTGATATTTAAGTTGTGGTGTTATTCTTCTAGTGGTGTCATGTGAATGTCGACTACATGATACTTCATCTTTATGGGACTAGGAGGATGCATTGTGTATTTGTCTACTAATTGTGGGGTTGCCGGAGTGATAGAAACCTAAACCCCCTTAGGAAACCAATGCACGAGGGAGTGTAGGATCCCAAAGTTTAAGGTTGTGGTTAGATTTATATTAATTACTTCTTGTATTTGTGGATGTTTGCAGTGGGTTTAATCACAAGTATGTATTAGTCCTAGTTGGGCGGTGAATTAGCATAGTGAAAGTGCAATATGGTCAACTTGAGGGGGGGTGAATAGGTTGACTACCATTTTTTCTTTTCTTTTCCTTTTAGTTAGGGCTAAGCAAGATAAGATAAGGTTCTCTAGATGTGAAACTAGGTGAGCAACCTATGTGAGCAAGATAAGATACGCAACAGAAGTAAAACTAAAGGTAACAAGATAAACCACAAGTGTAAACAAGGAGAAAAGGATATGTTTCCCGTAGTTCCTTCTCAAGAGAAGTACGTCTACGTTGGAGAGGTTGGGAGCCACCTAGGTGCTCCTCAATAGCACGGATGTGCACACCTTATTCTCCTTGAACTTCTCTGGTGAGGGAGATTCTCGTTTCCATTATGAGGTCGACTTGAAGGCGTGACCTAACCTTTACACGAGCTTGAGGACACTCCACAAGATGGATGGAGGCTCTCAAGAAATCCGAAGCTTCTTTGCAACAAGGTGGAAGCTACAAGGTTTCTAGGCCTCAAGTAGGATTCTAGATCTACTAGTATGTGGTGGATGGATTTGTAATTCCCTTGGTGGAATCACGGATCTAGGTCTCCTCTAGCTCTCCACAAAGTTACGGAGTGATTGGGTGGTTGGAGAGGGAGATTTAGGAGGTTGAAGCTTTCATTAATGGATAGGAGAGAGAATGAGCAATTCTTAGCATTTATGAGGTAGGGGAAGGGTTTTAAATACCCCTTCCCCAATCCAGCTGTTGAACAGCCCACGCAGCACCGGAGGATCCGGTGGCCTCCACTTGCGCGCACAAGCGCGACTCTTTTTTCTTCCTTTTCTGGATCTTCTGTGGCGGAGGTTCTGGTGGCCTTGGCGGAGGTTCCGCCCACCGGAGGTCTACCGGAGGTTCTGCCCCATCCTCCGCCCGTATGCACCCGAAGTTGTTTTCAGC